>LPNX010178754.1:0-169625 GCA_001517045.1 Pseudotsuga menziesii | reverse complement strand
TTTAGTGGGATTTTCAGGGAAATATGGTAGGTAAATGGACGAATGAGCCATGAAATGGGGTAGATGAGGTAGTTAACCATTTTTGGGTGTTAACACATTATGTAGTCACTCCCTCTGAAGCCAAGCATCATACTCCCTCTGTCTTCTATGCTCTATGCACTAAAAACATTCTGTACTTAAGTGACAAGTAGCTTCCTATGCTACTAATATTCTATGTGACCATCTAGTGTATAGACTTGCATCTTCAACCTTGTAGCAAAGGTTAAGATCTTCATCAATCTCATCATGTATGTGTTTCAACTCTTACTAGCTGCAAATGTCTCTTTGTAGTCTAGGCCTTCCTTTCGTGAGAAGCCTCATGCTACGAATATTTCTTTGTATCCCACGATGTTTCAATCTACTGCATGATGGAACTATGAATTTCTCTTCAGGTCTCGATACTGCGCCCTGCCACCATTCTTCTTGAACTAGTCTTCCCTTTCTTCTTGGTGGCTGGAAGGTTCTGCATCAATGATGTCACTGCACTCGTCATTTTATTCTTCATTTTGAAATGTCATCACTTGTCCTTCGAAACAATTCTTCATTCTTCTATGCTTGTAGGTGATTATGTATGCGGTCTTTCCTACAAGTCAAATGCAATTGTATGGTTAGAAACATTTCATAAGGAATATTTATACTGGCAAACACTTATGCATAAATATATATGATCATGCAACTACTTTAGCCAATACAACATTCATCCATATCTCACTGAAACTTTCTAGATGCCTTCCATCTCTACCAAGACAACATTGAGATTGTGCACTAATCCAATATGTCAGCAAAGAGGTTTCATTCTAGATAAGTAGCAATGGAGAATTTGTATCGCACCATGAGCTACTTACCCATCACATGCATATTAGTAGTATACTGTCATTAATGAAAACATCCTATCATGCATGATACATCAACTGAATATAAACAAATTCATAACAAAACAATATCATGAAATGACAATTGAATACTTATCTTTATTTGTTTTGAGGGTAGACTCCTTCTTGAGCCTTCAGCTTCATCGTCTTCTTCATTCATAATTGCATCGTTTCTTATCCAAATGATAAGGTGGATAAGAGGTTATTCAAGAGTTGATTTCTTCATATTCCTCATTGCTTGAGTGATCTTCTTTGGATGGTGAGAGCCGGATCTTCAAATGCTCCCGTCTTATCTTCTCTTCTTATGGGTAGATCTTCTTCTTCTTCCCAAAGTTTGCTAAAAGTAATCACTTCCTTCTGGAACACATTCCTTGAATGAATGAATTCCATGATCCTGGGAGGCCATTCAAGGTGGCCATCACCACTTTTGCATTCTTCACTTCTTCTTTTACCACTTCAATTTTTTCTTTGATTTGAGAGACTCTTATGACTGTATGGTCTCTGCATTCTGGATCTTCACATTCTTCAACTAGTTTCTTTAGGTCATATTCTAATTTTTTTTCTTCCCTTCAAATAGCTTGAAATTCTGGAACAGCTTTGCTTGCAATAGGTAGTGCTCTGTAATGTACATGTGCAATCCTTCTATGCCAAAGCTCATTTGGCTTTACTGTGTCATGGTGTGGAAATTAAACCCAGTAATAGATTCATTTTACTCACAAAAGAGACTGAAAATGGAGCTGTAACACTAAACTGTATTATGTAAGTGTACAATAGCCAACCCTGTAATAACATAGGCTACTAAATAAATATAATACATCAAGGATTCGATTGCATGAGGAGCAAATCAAATCTAGCATAAAGCAGGCTTACCAAAAATAAGCAAATCCCCCATAGGTGTAAAAAGCTGATCCCAAATCTGTCATGGAGCTCATGAATTGGCAAAAAGGATTAGGCAAGCTAAATAGTGGTGGAATGGCATCTCATACATGCTTTTTCATGGAGAAAATAGAGGAGGATGTGTAGGACAAAAAACTAGTCAACCTCACCTAGTCTAGCTTTTCCTTTTGCCTTAAAACACTGAAAAAGCAGGCAATAAAGCAGAAAAAGTAGAAGGGTGCCTAGGAGGCCAGGAATAAAGCAGAATTGATTCCTTTAGCTCTCCCATGTGCTACATGAGTCAAATAAGGCAATTTTGACCATTATGGATAGGCAAATAGCAACTTGCACAAGGTGGGACACATGAACTAGGCAAATAGCAACTTGCACAAGGTGGGACACATGAACTAGGAAAATAAGACAAAAATAATTAAATTAATGTCTAAGTGGGTAAACTATGGGTTGATTATTCTAACACATGGATCAAGGCTTGTTTTGAATGGCCCTTCAATTTGTACAAGCCTCCTTCTTGTTCTCCAATCACTACCGCATCATCGATAGTCTTTCCTTTTGGCCACATGATGAATTGACCATCTATGAATGCAACCCACATTCCTTTTGTATCAATGCTGAAATGGAGAGAAGGTTCTTCTTGAGTCCTGGAACAAACAATACTTCTTTCATTGTTAGAGACTTACTTGAGTCTAGCTTGTATGAAGATTCCCCACTACCTTTTATTGGATATTGGTAGTCATCTACTAGTTTCACCTTGTGAGGTGATTCATGTTCTGACAGTCTTACAAAGGATTCCTTGAGTCCCGTCATATGTTTGGAAGCCCCACTGTCTATAAGTAAATCATCACTTCCATGATTAATGTTACCTGTGAGATCTGATATTAGAACATATTCATCCTCGCTTGAAGAATCTTCACTTTCATATCTGGATCTCTTTCTGGATGGTTCATCATCCTCTGCAGCATGAGCATGATGTCTTCTTTGGCCTCGTCTCCCTCTTAAACTGGAACCTCTATACTCATGTAGGTGTCCAATAGAGAGATCAAATACTTCTATGCTTGGAAGTTGTAAACTTTACCAAGCTTATCATCAAGCTGTTGTGATAGATCATATTGAAATGAAAACCTCAAATGGAAATAGCAAAGGATTAGAGCTTACCGATTTGAGGTGTCCGTCCTTGTTCCAGAGCTGGCTGATCTAGGGTTTGTCACAGAAACCATAATTCTAAAAACTTGGAATCTTTTAGATCTGATTGGATAAACAGATAGATCTCTTCAAATGGAGCTGTCTAATGTACTCCTTTTCTGAAAACAGTGGAGGGAAGCTACCGAAACAGGAAGCCCTAATTTTCCAATTTCTTCTACAGAAATGGTTGTTACTGTTTCTGTGATATCTCTGAAATTACTGATCCTCTATTTCTAAAATTTTGCACTACAGTAATTTCACATGTATCTAATCTAAAACCATAGGTTTCATTAGAATTGGTTTCACCATTTGGTATTTGTGATCCTTTTCCCAAGGTGACCTGTTACAGGACTGTTCAGAATAGTGAAGTTGTATGGCATGCCACGTGTCACTGGTTCATCTTATGAGTCTGATATTCAGACCACGGAAAGTACAGTATGTGCCCTTTCTGGAACATCTTCAGGAATTCCATTTGGACCTCTATATCCCAATACATTTCAGATCTCTCCAGATGTCCTGTTTAGGGATGAATTCTGGAAGAGGCTGGAACCCTAACTTGGAGAGATCATATCTCTTGGAATACAACAAATACGAGTCTGATTTTGGGATACAGGATTCATCATGAGTTTATATTTGGACCCTACAATTTTTAGCTCCCAAGACTTCATCAATCTTGGAATACAGCAACTGTACCAAAACTTAGCAGTTTTAGTATTTAGGGTTTCTCTAGCTCGGGGTCAAACTAGGGTTTGACTTTCCCAGAGATTTACCCAACCAAATTTCTTGATCCAGGTCTCTAAAATTCAGTTTTGATGAGGAGAACAATCCTTTGCTAGTATCACTCAAAAATTCCTCTTCTCTATAAATCCCTAATTTCCGCATCGAAGACTAAAAATGCTCAGAATCAAATTCCGCTTCGACAAAAAGATGCGCCCTAAGGAGGAGAGTTGTTCCACCTTACTTTTGCTGAAAATCTATGGAGGAAAGTCCAAAAACTAGGAATACCTAGTTCCCGTAGCTGCACAATGTCTTCTTCTCAGGTTAGCTCTGATACCATGTTAGTTTTTCATCATTTAAGCCAGCATTATGTTAGGATCTTTTTCACTGAGAGAATAACAAGCACAGCAATAACATAAGCACACCATAAGAGACAAGAGACACAAAGAGTTTTGATTAGGGAAACCATAAATGGATAAAACCCCACAACTTCCTCAAAGATAGAATCACCACAAGATGTAAGACCCCAAAACAGTAAGATGCACTCCCAACAGCAGTAGTCTTCTTCTTCTGTCTAGTCCCAGTATTTCCTTCCTCACTAATGCACCACACTTGAGTGAGAGTGAATGATGTGTGTCATAAATAGAGAGTCTCACTCTCTATTTATATTCTTCCATTTACTTGAAGTGCACTTAATCATGTAGGCTCGACCTAACAATTACTTACCCGAGCCTACACCTTAATTAGTGTATAATAACTCGAGTGCCCCAAAACTGTGGGGACTTACCTAATGACTTGACAAGACTTGTTTACATTATTAATCCTCCCAATCAGAACATCAGGGAATGACAACATGACTCAAATACATAATAGAAACATCTCAGAATATATATAGATACATAGAAGAATACATTCTGAAGTTACATATACATCAACACCAGTTGGGTGGTCTAGGGGCCAATGATCCCCCAATGAGGGTTCGAGGCTAGTGCCACTGAGAAAGGGAGTTCGGGGGTGAAGCCCCTAAAGGAAATTTTTGGGATGTTTGTTGTCCAACCCTTTGTGGACCCATGTATTGGGTGACCTATAGTATTTTTCCATGGTAATTCCCCTATAAAAGGAAAGCATTGTAATACGATTGTGTATTGTATTGTAGCATTGTAAAAAATCTATGTGATTGTGTGAGAGAGACTATGAGATTGTGAAGATGAAGTGCAGCAGAGTTCTCACAGGTTGTATCCCTTGATTTTTCCAAATGGTATAATAATAAAGGACTGGTAATTTCTATGTGGACGTAGCCCATCTTGAGTGAAACACGTTATATCTGTGTCTCTCTAGTAATGTGTTTAAGATTTTCATTTTGTTTATTAATTTAATTGTATAATTGTTATTTCTCTGCAATCACTTTTTCTAACAATTGGTATCAGAGCCAAAAGGTCTATTTGGATGGTAAACTTGGAGGAAGGAAGAGTTCTTGGTTCGAGTGGGAGCAATGGAGAAAGAAGGAAAGTTTAGGGTTGAGAAATTTAATGGCATAAACTACCAGTTATGGAAGATGCAAATGGAGGACTATATGTACCAAAAGGATCTATACCTACCATTGGGCATACAAACAAACAACCGATGACTATGAAGGATGAAGAATGTGATGTTCTTAACAGAAAGGAACTGGGAACAATATGATTATGCTTCGATTCATTGATGGCTTTCAATATCTCAAAAGAAAAGTAAACAAAGGGTGTGATGAGCGCATTCTCTAATCTCGATGAAAAACCCTCAGCTTCCAACAAGGTATTTTTATTGAAGCGTTTATTTAATATGAAGATGCTAGAAGGTGTATCTATTGTTGACCATTTAAATGAATTTAATATGTGTTGTTCAGGATTAAACACTCTTGTAACCTAGGGTCTGGGGTTACCAACTTACTTCTAATGCTTGCAAACAATTAGCTTTAAAGTATAGAAAGTGTTAAGTCAGAGTTTTGTTTCTTCAATTTTGGTTTGAATTACATATTCTTTCAAGTCTTTCATTTACTTTATTTAAATTTTTTTTTAGTGTTTATGTGAAATTTTTGAGCTTGTTTTTTTTTTAATTTTCAACTTTAAGCCTTAGGTTCATTTTTTGGTTAAAAGGTTGAAAGTCATTATATCAAGTGGTGGATTCATAAGGCATACTTTGAGCATATCTATCACTCAAGAAACTTTTTAAACCTAATGCAAAATGCCCAAAAGTTGTAAAACAGCAATAAAACAGTGTCAAAAATATTCTTGTAGCGCTGGAGTGAAAAATCACCAAAGGCGCGCTACAAGAATATCGCGACCTTCATTTTTCCCAATTCTCTAGCAAAATTTTGTCATGATTTCAAATGGTGAATGACTAATCCCATGTTGTGAGTTGTTTGCTACGTGTGAGCTCCAGAGTTATCATGATTCCAAGTGATTCTAAGTCGTGAAGCAAATCATGGCCATCATTACTCCTAATGCAGTTTGGTTTGACAGTTAGCAGTGAATTTCGGTCTAATGTGGCATGATTTGTCATTTACATGCACTGTCAAAGGAAAAAGAGTTTGTGAGGTAACCATAACCGCTGAAAAACTGGATTGTGTCACTGCAGAACAGAGGCAAGGTTATGAAGGCTAACGGGAAATTAGGGCTTTTCAATTCCGTTACTTGCAGTCAAATTGATCATTGAAGGACATCTGTACACTCGAGGAGAAGCATTTGACAGCTCAAGGCATGAGTTTAAACCACTGCAGTCGATCCGTTAGCAGGTATTTCACGATAAGCCCATGTAATTGAAATTTGGGGCTTTTTCGGTGGGGTTCTTTCTAGCAAAATTGATTAAGAGAAATGATGAATTATGCTCTTAAATGAGATTTTAACCCAAGAAACAGCTGCCTGAGCCATTTTGAGAAGTTCTGTTGAATAGAGGACTGAAAAATAACTCGAGGTTTAAACTATTTAGTTGTTGAAGTTCAAAATAGTCTGGGTTGAAAACTGTTTATGTTTTAGCACTCAAATTGCACAAAAAGCTCTGATAATTATACACAATGGGATTAATGAGTTGAATGACTAGGATTGTTGGTAGACCTAGTGTCATTTTCAATACTAAGGCTACAGCAAGCATCATGTGAATATATTGCAGAATGTTTTGTTTTGCTCACCCCTCACACAGGTAGTCTCCAGTTAGCCTAAGAAGCCAGTGATTGATATCACATTTGCAAAGTTTGAACTGTGAGGAAAATGGGGTTTGAAGAATGATGTTGGTATTGATACACAGGGGTAAGAAAATGGAAATAGAAATCCATTAAAACAGCTACATTCAGTGACAGTCTTCAGTTGCACTGAAAAGTCTGAATACTTCAATTGATTTAAGTTCTGTTTTCTGTGACTAAACTCAGCTTGTATTAAAGGAGAATCTCATATTTGAATGGATATTATACATGATACCTAGTTTTCTTAATACTGCAATGAGGAGTTTGAGCAGCCTGTAGTCTAAAACTTTCAGACATTATGGTTTATTGCACATTTTGAAGATGGGCAGTGGTATTTTGTTTTTGTGATAGTCTCATTGATGGCTAAATCTTACTCACAAGTTTGATGAAGGAGCATTGAAGCCCTCAGTGATTTGAATTCTTCCACCTTTTGGGAAGATTTATTTTACCTTTTTTGAAAAAATAAACAGGTCTATCAAGAAATTTGCAAGGAGTTGTGAAGAGGCTCGAGGAGCAGAAAATCAATTCATAGATTATCTACTGAAGTCATACAGCTTTCAGTTTTTCATAAAAATGGGCAAGAGTGGTAAGAGTGGTAAAGTGAACAGGGCTAAACCCATTGATATAACTTGGATTGAAAATCTCCCTGGTTGTGTTGAGTTGTTCCAACAAGCTGGTTGGATGGACTTTTTCAAGAAGATAGATGGATATAATGCAGAAGTATCCTGTAAGTTTGCTCAAGGTTTTAAAAATGATATGGTGACCTTTGATGCTCTCAAATTCAAGTTGACAGTAGAGCTGATTGCAGAAGCCATTGGGATTAAGAATGAGGGTGAACAATGGTTTAAGAAGCTGCCTTTTGACTTTGAGCCACAGAGATTCCTATTACCCAATGTCACTCCTGATTGGAATAAAGGCATCCTTATTCAAAATTTCAGAAAAGAATGGGTTGAGCCAATTAGGATACTGCAGAGCTATGTTACTTGCGAGGGTAGGTATGCATATGTATTCAAATATCACTTCAGATTTCTTCAACATATGGTGGGAGTTTCAAAGATGAACTTGCCATTCTTCTTTTTGAAGAGCCTGCAAAAAATGTCCAGTAGGATTAAGCAGCATTAAGACCATACATCTCAATCAATTTCTCATCATGGACTAATCAAGTTACTCATCAATACTGTGTTGCAGCATGAAGGTAAAACTTGGGAATTTTTTCTTTTTTGGTCAGGTTTTCATGTCAAACAGGAAGATCAGCAGCCTAAGAGGCAAACAGATAAAGGGAAGGTGATGATGAAGAAATTAGGTCAGAAACCTAAGCTTGAGGATAAAGAAGAGGTCAAAGCTGAGAAAATATCAAAGCATATGGAGGAGGATAGTAAACCCAAATCATTTTCAACAAGTATTAAAGGAAAGTACTCACTGTTTGAAGACCAAAAACAGCTGTTGCAGCCCATGGCACCTGCAGAGGATTTTCATAAAGTGAAAACTGAGGATATAAAAGAGATTGTTGTACCTAAGGAGGATTTTCAAACTCAACAGAGAATCCATGTCACCATTCTCTCAGATGATGAGGGATACCTATTGGAGGAAGAGCCGCCTATTGCTAAAGTAGAAGTCAAGGATGAAACAGGCAAAGAAATTTCTACTTCAGGCAGCAAATCAACAAAGCCTAGCAGAAAAAGGGATAAACTTGAAGTAGTAGAGTTGGCTGCTATCCAGCATCAGGGAAAGGAGCTGAAAATGTTGGGAGAAGTAGCATTATATTGCAGACCTAAAACTAGGTCAAAGAACAAATTAAGACTAAATATGAAGAGATTGCTCAATCCCAGGTTAAACACAAATGAAGTTACTGTAATTGATGATGTATCTCCTGATGAAAAGCTAGAAGTTAAGAAGGTTAGTAGAAAAGAGAAGAAGCCAGCAGCTGCAAAAGCTTCTTATGTGCATCCTACAAAAGCCAAGAGTTCATTGAAATCATTACAAGATTCAAGTCAGCCTATGCCTAAATTATTTGAAATGTATCTTGAAATAAGAGGTGATCTTTCAAAACAGCCACAATTTAAAGAAGAAGCTCCTTTAGTTGAAGCAGTAGGTGAAGAAAATCCTGGCATTGAAGATATTCCTGTAGACCTGTTAGTTGATGAGGCTGATATTTTCAAAAATATTGGTATACCTTGGATACCTAAGGCTGAACAAGACCCCACAGCAGGTAAGTCTTTTGACAGTGACAAAGAGAATTTGCAGAAATTTGTGAAACAGTACAAGCACCAAATGATTTATATGCAGGAGGTCAATGATGGATTAATGATGGCTAACAGAAGGTTGAGAGAGGATCTTCAGGATGTAAATGATCATTTCCAGGAGCTCACAACAGTATCAAAAGAAGCTCTTAAGAGAAAAAGAGCTACTGACATGCATTGTATTGAGTTGGAGAAGACAGTCCAGGACCTGAAGTAGAGAAATGAGGATCTGATCAAGAAGATAAATGACATGGAACAGGAGCAAAAGAAATCTAAGAGGAGAGCTCAGGTGTTAGATGGTATTGCTCTGCTGGCTAAAGAAGCCAAATATCTATAGTCGGTTTCCCATTTAGTTAGATGTTATCTTTTTTTATAAACACATATGTTAGTAATTTACTATTTTTAGCATGTTTTGTAATTTTGTAAAATTGTACATTTTACTTTACCTCAGCGAGTAGATGGAAGGAAGTTAGGGTTTTAGACCCAACTGATTTTGTAAATATTACTATTTAGAGAGGTTAGAAAGACACTTTGAGGGTTCGATTTTTGGGAATCTATCAGGAGGTCTTCAAACTCAGTTGTTTTCAGACTTGTTCATGGGCGAGGTACAAAACTCTTGTATGCAGTTGTTGATGAAATTATGAGATATATATGACTTTTATCCTTCAGTATTTCTATATTGGCTTCATTTTTCATCTTATCTAGTTGCTTAATTGATAGATTCATTGACTGGTTTATGTTTATATGCTGGTAATGCCTGTCATTTATGTATGAACCTCAATACTGTTTCTGTTGGATCCTGTTAGATATATAATGCATCTTTATTTGCTTCTGTCTATGATTCAGTAGTTATTTTACTCATGAATGTATTCCCTGTGTGTTCCTAAAGTTCACAACCAAAAAAACACATTAAACAAACCCTAAACCCTAGTTTTATTGAGTTTTATATTTGAGATTGTGTTGGCTTGTTTCTCTGGCCTTAGAAACAATTTCTGGCACAAACAGAAAGGAAACATGAATAAATACTTCACTCACCTGATTACCGACGATTGATCCAAGCCTAGTCTTCTTCCGCTCTACTTCTCTCCAAAGCTTCCAGGGATGCACCTCCTTCACCTGCAAAGAGAAAATTATCCAAGTACAATCTTATACATGTATATATGATAGGTTAGATAAACAATATATCTAGTGCTTAATTGAATATATTCATCAACCATGATACATGAAAGAGACTCAACACAAAGTTGGAAGGAGAATTCTATTTATTTACAATCAAGGAATGAGATAAGTGTACAACCACAGTGCCTGAGAAAAGGACTTCTCTGCAACCAAAGGACTCAGAGTTCTGCTGCTCCAAGACTTCTTAAGCTATACCACCAGCATAACTTTGCTCTCCAAAATTGATTCATTAATTCCCTGCCCAAGGCCTCTATTTATACTTTGCGAAATAGAGTGGTTTCAAAGGTTGATGAGGTTGAGACAGTTGAGATGGTTAATTATTAAGGCCCAACTAATATCCATTAATCATGATTTATATTTTTTAATGTCGAATAGAGATGTACGCTACTATTAATATAGGCAACCCATGTATGACACGCAAGTTGCTTAAAGGAAACCCGCATATGCTGATGTATGCGGGTTGCAATGGATATAGTCATGTACAGTACACGAGTTGTCAATGGGAATAGTCGCATATGTATGTGAGTTTCAATGAATATAGTTGTGTATGCCATACAACACTTAGAAAAATAATATGGCAGGCTGGTTGAAGGGTAAATGCATCTCATGTCATGCCCATTTATAGTTTTTTGGAAAACTTCAATCCTAATGTGTCCTTTTGTGTACCAACATAGGGAATGTCAGCACTCGGATGGAGAAGTTCCATTCGGGTTGATAACAGATGCCCCGTAATGTGTGAGTTTAGAGGGAAATGATGGCTAAAATACATTATAAGCATTATCTTTGGAGAACTCAAAAGTCCAATGGAGTAGAGGTAGTACCTGAAACAAATACATAATAATGTCATATACAAAGTCATATCTAAGGATGCTATGTTCAATATTCTAGAACACTAGCTCCTTTACAATATTTGAGTACATCATATAGTATGGGTACAAGACCATGTATATTACAAAGGTGAATCAAATCCACAATATACAATAAAGATGAGTCTTCAAATATCTAGAAGCTATGTAAGTGATCACAACATAATCTTTCCCATCTTAGTCCATAGATGAGCCTAAGGTCTTCGTCAAGAAATCCCAAAGAACCAGTACAATCCAAGCCATGTGAATAGATGTTATTGAAGTTGAACATGGATAGGATTCAACAGATTGTCAACTAATAGGTGATAATCGACAATTGAAGCAAAGGAATTCACCAATAATGAAAGTGCATCCTAAGGTACGATCGTCAAAACTCTAGGTCTTCATCGTCAGGAAGTATAGATGCAGAACCATACTATGATAAGGAAGGCAATAGATCCTCCAACAGATCACAAGAGTGACTAGGAACTGGGTAAAGGAAGGGAAACACAATAGTAACAGATTAGACAATGATGGAATCAGGATATAGATCAGATACAGGGTTAAGTCCTTAAATAGTGAGCACGACACAAAGATGACCCAAGGAAACTTTTAACTTTGCAGATAGAACAACTAGACTTATCTTCCATGTAGAAGACATGATAAAATTCCCTAGGTAGAACTGACAAGAGGAGGAGTAAGAAACTCAAAGTAATAGCTGAACTGAAAGTAAAAACTGAGACATGAGTATCAGAAAAAACAGAGAGTGCTATGTTCAAGGATGACATGCTGCCACTAACTGAGACCCAAAAGAAAACTTCTTCCTTATCTTCCTTGTTAAATTTTAATGAGTCTAGGAAAGTCAACTCAAGTCTCTCTTCATTTTTTAACAAGCTTGAAGAGAAGAGGGAATAATACTTGATAGGGTCACTGATTTGTGGATTTTACGAGCCCGAACTAGTACATGCTCACTTGGTGTTTTCATGTTTAGAGAGTCTGAAAACTTCGAAGAAGACTCTAGGGGGGTCCTTTTTTGTCCAATTTAGTCTCCTGAGGCCGAAAAAGTATAAAACATACCATAGAAGAACTCTCTTAACTTCTGTAGAAGAAAAGGTGAACCTTTTTCATACTTAGTCAGGGAGGTCTGAAAAAGGTTAAATTACCACCTACCCAATGTTCCTTTGAGAGCATCATATAGCTTGAGTTTTACGAGTGTGAAGGAAAGCAATATCACTCGAAAATATCCATTTGAGTATGAGAAATGAGGCTTACAACAATAAACTCAATGCTTTGTTCTTGGTGTTTAACGAGCATGACAAAGACACAAAAGTACACTCGGAATCTTTTTCATGTTTAGGTCTAGAGCACGAAAAACAGAAAACTAAGCTCATACTGGGTGTCCTTTTTCCTTAAATTTAGTCCCTCAGGTCCGAAAAAGTGATAAACCTGTACCTGAGAATACTCTTCTCAATTTCATAGAAAAGAGAGTGATCCTTTCTCATATTATTCCACATGGTCCGAGAAAGAGATAACCTACCACCAATGTGGATGCCCATTCATGTATTCTTAACAAGCTTGAACGGACAAGTTTACTGGGCAGTCAAGTCTATTTTAAGGAGTTAGACCTGGGCCTAAAGAAACTCCATAAGGGCGGGGAGTCCTATAAAGGGATAGCTTGTCAAAAGAGACCAAAATGAGGCTCAATTTCATGTGAAAAATAGCTAAAAAGATTCCCTTGAACCTAAGACAGCCGCAGCATGAGTATCGAAAGACAATAAACAGGTTCTAAATGCGAATACTCATGAGAGGAAAGTCCTATCCATGGAAGAACAATGGTAAAGACAAGGAGCTAATGGTTAAAGATACTATAGTCCGTGATCAAAGTGTTAATGCTAGGATTAAGATGGAGTAGGTATAAATGAAAAATGCATGTGAAATGACAAAACACCATCCTATATGAGCAAAAAAAAACTTGAAAATGACGATAAACCTATCACATGGAAGAACAGATATAGCATTAGTTTTAAAAATTATGAACTATAGGGAAAAAACCCACTTGGAAAATAAATTTTCTATAAATAGTTTAAAATATTAATAAAAAACTCACCATTTGATTTTTAACCATAAAAAGATAAGTTTTACCTCTATCTTTGATTGCTCGGTGTGGACGACTTGGTGGACCATTTCCAAAACAACAAATGTCAAGTAAGACTACACTCCATGTTCTTTCATTTGATCGAATCAATTGTTAAAACTGATCCCTAATTTCATGTTTTTAAGCACCCTCAAAACAGGAACGCAAAGTACGCGGGTATGGTATATTAATAGTCACATACACATGTTCAGTATGTGGTTTTCCCAAAAGATAGTCGTGTATAGTACGCGACTTGCCTAAAAGACAGGTGTGTACGCTATGTGAGATATGAAAAGAATGTGTAGGGTCAAAAAATTCAATTTTTACATGAATCTAATGATTAGCAATTACTTGGTTATTAGATGGAAAGATGGTGCTTGAGTGGAGGAAGCAAGAACATGAAGACATGGACCAAGAAGCTCTTCAAGATGCCCCCATAGTGAATATTTTACGTCAAAGTGGGTTATTGAAGTTTTTTTGTACCTCACCTATGCTGGTGAATGTCCGCCTCTTAGAGTTCTTGATAAATTATTGGGATCATGATTTGGGCATGCTTGACCTTCAAGGTGAGTTTTTAGAGATTACATTGGAGGATGTCTATTTCATTTCCGTTTTATCACGACGGGGAGTTCTGGTGAACTTGGAAGGTACCAACAAAGGCGGTGACCCTCTAAGTGTGCAAAACTATATAGACATATACTGCGAGCTAGGAACTCAAAAGAATGGTAGGTGCATCCCTATTGGTCACATTCACAAATCTCCTTTATAGGTGTTGATGAGCACTATAATGAGGGTTGCAGGGTCATAATCACTTCACCTTGCAACTTGGAACTAGATGAGACTAGTGGTAGATTGTATGCAGGGATCCCTATATGACTGGTGCTCAGGAGTAACCCCGATAATAAGAAAACAACTCTCTGACTGCAAAAGAGGCAGCAGGAAAAAATTTGGTTATCCCAGCATATTAGTAGCCTTTTTCTTTGGGAGAGTGTTAGGATTGAGTCCTGCAGTACCATTGCGAGTTCGTTCTCCTTGTCAGCCTAGGCTGAGTAGATGGGGAGATATCTTCCTCCACCAGGGAGGTGGTGGATCGGTTTAGAGTGTCTATGACGATGACTTCTACTTTTGATGGGAGCAACAGTTGCCAACCTTGAAGTAGTTTCCATATGTTGGATTAGATTTCCGTGGTGATACTGACTTCATCCTCCCTCCAGGAGGAGAATGGGGAGAGTTAGGTAATTTTTATTTTCAAATTTTAAATTTTTTATGAATTTTAATTATAGAGATATATACATATGTATAAGAGCTCCAACCCTTTTTAAAATGAAAAATCCAAATATTGGACCAGTCCACCCTGCTGGGCATCCACGCATGTATGTGCATCCTATTCTGGGAGAAGACTAGGGCTTGATTAGGGTTCTTGAGGGGAAGCTAGCCAGGCTTACCCAGAGAGTACCTACCTTACAGATTGATCACATCCCTGCCATCATGTAGGAGCTAGTGGTTGGTGTACCACCTATCTGGATACACCTTTTGAGGTGGATAGCCAAAGCAGTACTAGTTATATAGATTCTTTTGAGGCTGCTGAAGCCGAGGAGGCTAAAGAAGCCAGAGTTTAGGGTGACCGGGGGGACCAAGGTGGTCAAGCTTAGACTTAGGAGCATTTTATGGACTTTGATCCATGTTTTGTANCATATATTTATTGCAGTTTATTTACAATTATTTTTTATGTGTTTGTTGTATATTTTTATGTAAAATGTGTTAAATGCCAATCCAAGATGTAATTAATGTATGCATCAGTTAATGAATTTTTATTCCTTGGAATATGATTGAATGTAATGAACTCAAAATTTATTTCCAATAACCTAAATTGCATAAACTGACATAATAGAATAGGGTTCTGCACCTGATAAGCTCGATTGAGCTAGGAAACCACCAGTTGAGAGTTTATTCAGACTTCCAACTGAGTGATACCACTTGACAAAGCATCCCATAGAAGCTCAATGACAGCCCTATATTCAGAGACATTATTGGTAGCAGGACCTACGTAAGCACCTACCGAGGCAACTAACTATCCTGAGGGCGAATACATGACCCATGCAGCTAAAGCTAAATTACAAGTGTGGCAACTGGCACCATTAGTGAAACCTACGAACCACTTGGAAGACATCTGTAACAACTAGAAGATGGTATAAAAAACACAAACTGATGAACTAGTGTACATAAGAGTACATACAATAAAATACAAGAAAAAGTGCTAAGCCTAAGCACAGTACTTTTTCAGGTAGAGCCCATTTCTAGGCTTAGGAATCTTATTCCCATCAAAATCAATCAATTCATATGCACCCTTCTTTAACACCTTTGACATGACATAAGGTCCCAACCACATAGACTGAACTTTCCTATCCCTAGGGGTTCTTTGTCTTCGTCCCAGAGCAATACAAGCTCACCTTCAGAGAAAATTCAAGGCTTGAACGATTTATCGTATTGGCTTTTGACCCTATTTTTATGAGCTTGGTTTACTGTCAGTGCATCTCTAAGCTGTTCATCTAGATATTCTAAATGTACTAAACATTCTTCTAGCTCAGTTGTATCAACTAACACATGAATAGAAATTCTTAAGGATGGGATCTCACATTCAACTAGGGTGATGGCTTCCACTCCATGAATGAGTTGGAAAGGGGAAAACCCCATAGCATTTTTTACATTGGTCCGATATGCCCAAAGTGCAAGGTACATCATGATATTCTAGTTGGAACGGGCTGCATTAATAGTACATTTGAGGATAGTTTTCAAAGTTTTATTAACAGCCTCAACTTGACCATTTGCTTGAGGGTAGAAAGAAGACGAAAGTTCTTGTCTAAATCCTAGCATAGTGGTCAATTCAATCATCATGTTATTTTGGAAATGACTTCCATGGTCAATGACAATCACCTTGGGTATACCGAATCATGTTATAATTTAATTGAACATGAAAAAATCTGTAGTTTCCCTGTCAGCTCTGAAGATGGGCATTGCCTCTGCCCATTTTGTAAAATAATCTACAGCGACAATGATATATTTGTGCCCCCTGGGTCGAGGCTAGGTTACACGTCACGTAATCAATCCCCCACTTCATGAAGGGGCCCACCAAGATGACGAGAAATAATGGAGCGGGATGTGACCGCATATTTTCGGTGTAAAGCTGACAATGATGACAACGCTTCATGGCTTCCACACAATCTTTAAATATCATGGGCCAGAAATAACTGGAACGCAATATCTTCTTTGCCATTTCTAACCCAAATAAATGACCCCCACATGCTCTACTATGGGCATCATTTAGGACAATCTCCACTTCCTCATGGGTAAGACATCAACACAAAACGGAATCAACCGCCCGACGGTATAAAGTATCTCCTATGATGAGGTAGTTCTTGGCATGTAGGCATAGTTTACATTGTTCTTCCAGTGAGAAAGCTGTAGGATACTTCAAAGTCTAGAGATAGATAAGTATATCTCTGTACCAGGGGTCAGAGGTGGAAATCAAAAAGATATGCTCATCTGGGAATGAGTCTTCTTCAATGACTATATCTTCTTCTACTAGAAATTCTGCAATAAGCTCAGCAAAAAATAAGGATTTGGTGGATTTGGCGGATTAAAAATCCAAGTCAAATTCATGGAGAATGACTATCCATTTGTTGAATTTGCCTCCAACTATCCTTCAAGACAAAACATATTGAAAAGGATTAACATCCACCACTACCTTCGTAGTCCTTAGTAGTGACGTAACCTCTGAACAGTGTAAAAAGATGCTAAGGCCAGCTTCTCAACATGGGAATACCTAAGTTCAGGTTTGGCTAAGGCACAATTGAGATAATAGATGACATGCTCTTGGAGCTTATCATCGTCCTTGACTAGGACTACCCCTATGGTTGACTCAGATGCGGCCAGATACAATATGAAATCCCTACAGTAATCTGGTGGACACAATAATGGTGCTGACAACAAAGCTTTTTTCAATGCCTCGAATGCGAGTTGTGCAATTTCATCCCATACAAATGGGGTGTCCTATTTTAACAGGCGCATGAAACCATTAGTAATCTTGGCATAATTTACAATGAAACGTCAAAGAAAATTGGAATTCCCCTGTAGGTTTTGAAGTTGCCTAATAGAACAAGGAGGAGGAAGATTTACAATGGCCTCAAATTTCAAAGGTTCCACCTAAATGCCTTTGTTAGAGACAATGAATCTGAGCAGTCTCCTTGACTCAACGTAGAACACACACTTGTGGGGATTCAAGCGAATCTTATAGTATCTGTATCGTTCAAAAATCAAATGCAAGTGATCTGGGTGATCGATCCTCTTACGAGAATGTGCTGGTAGATCATCAAGGTAGGGTTCAACAGTGCTTTAATATCATGAAAGGAAAAATTCATTTCCCACTGAAAGGTTTCCCCAGCATTTTTCAATCCAAAGGTATTTTCTTGTACGTGAAGGTACCCAAGGACAAGTAAAAGTTGTTTTATGTTGGTCTTTCGGTTTAATTTGAATTTGATTATATCCGAAGAAACCATCCATAAATGAAAATACTTCACTTCCTATGCAAGCATCAATAATTTGATTTATAAATGGAGTGGGATAGTTTTCCTTAGGACAGGCTTTGTTTAAATCTCTAAAGTCAGTACAGACGCATATGGTCCCTTGCTTTTTGTCAACAGGAACAGGGTTGGATACCCATTCTGT
Organism: Pseudotsuga menziesii; assembly: GCA_001517045.1. Classification (NCBI taxonomy): domain Eukaryota; kingdom Viridiplantae; phylum Streptophyta; class Pinopsida; order Pinales; family Pinaceae; genus Pseudotsuga; species Pseudotsuga menziesii. The sequence goes on along the minus strand of LPNX010178754.1, from coordinate 151,584 downwards.
CAAAGCTATGGGATAAATGAAACTGACTTTCAATAGTTTCTCAACTTCAGCCTTTACTGCCACTGCTTTACGCAGGTTGAAGGGTCTCAACTTTTGTTGAATGGGTTTAGCGTCAAGGTATGTTCGGATCTCGTGCTCGACTATAGATGTATGAATTCCTGGCATCTCCTCATATGACCAGGAAAAAACATCATGGAATTCCTTAAACAAGGATGTATAGATCACAATCTCCTCATGAGAGCAGTTTGCACCGATATGTATATTTTACACAATTTCAGGATTCATAAAGATGTTGATAGGGATGGTAGCGGAAATATTTTCCATGTTCCCCTCAGCAAACATTCCTTCCCTTGGTAAGGGATTGATAGGTGTATCAACATCGTCTGCCAGTCTCATATGAAACTCCTGATTCTCTATCCTGCTTAACTCTAGAAGAAAATAAAATCGATGGTGAAGATCTTCGTAGATCTTATCTCATCCGCACATGGCTTCCAGAATGGCTTCATCAGAAGTTAAAACCATATCTAAACAATATGTAGAATGCAAAGAGTTTTCTGCCAAAGCAGGAAAATAGTCTTCTTCCAGTTCCCTTGAGACTATGAACAAGACCAGAATGGGATCAACAGTGGTTTGGGTGATATCTTGATAAGCCACTTCCACTGCCAATAAGGAACTTCAGGTTCATGGGAGGAAGGGAGAACCCAAGGATCGGTCCTATCAACAACCATAGCTATGGACTTCCCCACACTAGTAGAACCTATATAATTATTCAGAGCTAGAAGATCAAATGTGCCCATTAATGATGAGTACATTCCAGCCCCTAAGCTCTCTAAATCAGGTTTAACTTGATCAACCAATGGTAAAGTGCACTCATTAGATTCCACGCGGCCTTTTCGAGTAAAGCTGAGTTGGTCAACAGTAACCGACTTCCCTTTGTGTGGAAACACTACCACTCGAAAGATGGTCGATGCAATAGCAGACATGGCATAAGTCCAACTTCTTCCTAAGAGCAACTTATAATCCAAAGGTGCATCAGTCTCCTCCACCTCAACAAACACCACTTTCCCTGCTAGCTTCATTTCAAAATCTGGTAGGATACCATGCGGATGGAAAGACGTTCCATTGAAAGTAGTAAGTAGGGTGTTTGATGGGACCAACTCTAGGGATCCAAGCTCTTTCCAACAAGACAAGGACATAACACATGTAGAAGCACCCTCGACGATAGCTACTCTTCCAATGGTATTTCCACCATGGATAACATCTATCAATAAGGCTACATGATATGGTAGGTGAATTTTGACATCAGACAAATTAAATTTCGCCATGAGTGTTGATGAGTGGCATACTGCCTAAAGCTGCTAAGAGTGCATCCTGCTAGGTGGGACAACTCTGTAACACCTCTAAAGCCGACATTGCACAAGGATTTTTGGCTAAGTCCTCAACTACAGAGTATTTCACTACAGCGCTAGCATTAGGATTATGCAAGGTCTTCTTAAAGACACCTTTCAGTATCTTGGGCATAATTTCGGCAGGTTTCTCAATCGTGAGAGGGTTAGAAGCTTCACCTATGGACTTACCCTTCTCCGAGGTCTCTTTTTCATAGTTCTTATTCCTGGTCTGTAGTAAAGTTTGGGATTGAACCATGTTGATATAATTGGGGTCAGGAGCATTTGGGGTGCCTCCTGCTACATTTTAAGCTGAAGCAGAATTCTGTCCTTGGAGAAAAGGATCCTTTAGGACAGACGATTGTTGAGCTTTTAACAACTTCTGAGCTTGTTCCATAAGGGGACAAATATGGGTGAGGTGATATTCATGGCACAACTTACATGGGAATTTCACCTTATTCTTTTATTTCTTTCCCCCGTCAACATTGTTTGTGGGTTTTTGCGTGTTTTGGTTTCACTCCCCTTTCTTTCCTCTCTTCTTTTTCCCACCGGGCTGCCGATTGCCCTTCTAAGAGGTTTGTGCAAAAATATTTGTATTTTTGGGTGAGGGGGAAGCCTTCAATACCTCCTCTATAGAATGTTTGATGGGAAACTGATGGAGCTATTTGGCCAAAGATTCTACAGTGGGAGAATTCACGAAAGCAACCACACCATCGACATGGGGTCCAAGCTTAGGTTTATCTGCATCGTGCATTGGCCTTGGTGCCTCATGGATAATCTCATATAAGATTTCAGACTGTGAATATATCAAATCTAATTGCTAGGCCCTGAGGATAGCTTCTTCCTCATTCGTCACTCCTGAAGTAGATACATCCTTATATATATAAGGCAATGGGGATTTAAGGAACCATTCCAATAAGAACTAAGGAGGAATAGTGGCTTTAATAAGGCTCTTTCATCTTCTCCACTCTTGGATGTGATCTAGGATATGGGTGGCCTTGTTCTACCAGAAGGTAGATAACAAGTTTGTTTCAAAATCATATCAGACAGGAAGCTGGAAGTGACTAAGGAATGCATTAGCCAAGTCCCAAAAACTACTAAATGCAGTAGAAGGAAACTCAATGTACCATTTTGTTGTAGTACTCATCAAAGTTCTTTAGAACAACCTCAACCGAACTGAATCTTCATTCAGCGAGTTGGAAGAGCACCATAATGGAAAGTGGTGTCATGAGATCCAGGATCATCACCAACTTTGCCTTTGAATTTTGGGATGTTCGAGGGCAGCTTGGTAGGGACGGGTGGCTAGGATGGATCATGCCTCATCGGTTCATTCATCAATTTAGACAAATCTAGCAAGTTTAACATTGCTAGAAAAGAAAAATTAGGTCTAACCGAAGCACTAAAAGTACCAGTTTGGGGATTAAAGGGACTTGCCCCCAAATTCCCATATGTGAAGGTGGGGTTTCCCCTTGTCGCTGGTTGTGAATTGGATGGGTTACTTTGGAACAGTTTCCATTTGTAAGCTACAGGATTTTTTGTGTGAGGCGCAGTATAAGAGGTCTTGGCTACCCTATTCAAAATTGGGCTTTCAAATACAGAAGCAGGTATCCCTCCACTAAAAAGAAAAAAGGGAGAGCTTGTGAATGGAGCTGAAACCGATGTTGGAAAACCTTGACCATAAGGGTTAGTGTTTCCAAACTGTACCCCTACATAATAGGGTGATGGGCCTATGTATGGAGTAGATGGGGGAATGTGCCCCCCATTCGAAGGAAATCCTTGGACAAAATATGAGGATCCTATAGGACCACTTTGGGTACTGTGTGTAAAGGAAGTAGGAACTGTAGGTACACTAGGAACCCTAGTGACCATACCACCAGAAGCACCTGCTAGGCTTGTGGGAACCAGTGGTTGAACCACTCGGCTCGCTGGAGTTAAGGGCATAGTAGGTATGCTTGTTCTAGGGGCACCTACCGGGGAAGGTACCACCCCTTCAGCTGGAGCGGCTGAGGTGGAAATAAAAGAACTTTCTCCTGCAGTAGACATTATCCTGCCCACAAGGACACCAATCACGGGTGGGTCGAAAGGATGAACCTGAACGATCACAGGACCATTTAAGTTAGTTAAAGGTGTATTAAAATTCCTTGCAAACTTGTCAGCCTGTAAGAGTTCTATCTCAACTGTGCTCAAATTAAAATGGTTTTCCCTAAGTTTTGGTTCATCCAGAACTTCACTAACTCCTATTGGTTTAAACGAACTGTCTATGTCCAATCTCCACCTTTGAGAGGGAGGGGGAGGTTTCAATGTGATAAGCAGAGGAAGGTTTTGCAACCTTCGTGACCTTTTGATAGATTGGTCCTCCACGATTGTAAATTTGACTCTTCAAACCCTAAGGTCGACTAACCACAAACAAACCACAGAGAAATCACTACGAAAATTCCTAAAGTCTCAACAGTCACAAGGGGTACAAGATATGCTTTCTCGAAGAAATTTGAGAGATAGTTTTATGGTGTCACTGAAGAGGTTCTTAGGCACAAGCGAAGGAATCACCCACCACCCTCCTACACTTTCAACAAGGGTTACCTTCCAATCCCATCCAAGGTGAATCATAAATAGCCTTCCAGTTTACCTGTGTATGAACCCTAGATGTCAAGAGATTAGAGGCTACCTTAACTATAACAATAGTCTAGGGGGACAGTCACAAGCCTGATTTGTATGCATGGGTAGGGTATCTAAGCCTGAAACTCTGTCTAGGATAGAATTGATAGATGTGTAATATTAATTCTTGCACATGACCTAGGAACTAGGAATCAAAATCATCAAAGAATTATTAACAAATACTCATGAATTGGAAATAACTGGAACCAAAATAGGTTTCCTCTCTGTATATTTATAAACAATAATGTGTTACAATATCCATGCAGAGCAATAGCTTAACTCCATGAATAATTTGAATACCTAAGGAGACAATTCAAATTCAATGAGTGAGTCTAGCTTAACTGACTCTTTGCCATGCAATCTCACTCAGTTAACCACTTGACAAAAACCATAATTGACTCACCAATCCCTAACTGAAGTTGGAGTGCAATAAATGACTTAATCTCAACTGAAGGAGATCAAACACATGTCATAGCAACCAACCATCAAGTGCTAGTACTGCATGACTCCAATGAACCCTGATGAGGTTAACTGAAGCTGAACTGACCATCAGAAGTTGGTGGAGGTGCCTTGTTAACTCCAGTTCATTAAATAATCATAAAATAATCATAAAATAATAATTAAATAATATATTTAATGAATGGAGGTGCCTTAACTGACTGTAACTGACTTGTTGAACTGAAAGTAACAACCGGTTAGCAATTAGGTGCATTAATGTCACACAGATCACCCCTGGAGTGCTCCAGTTAGCCTCCTTGACTGTAGGTAGGCATGGGAGTGACTGCGATGATGGTAATTAATGGTCCACTGATGTCAATTAAACTTAGTATAGTGGTTTAACTAGGCCAATTTGACTGAAAGAGCGAGTATGATGGTAAATGTCTCCAACACCCCCCCTTAAGCTATACTCAGGAAGAGTTAGAAAACATAGATGCATAAAATGTTACGGCCCTAGAAACAAAGCCCATAGGTCACCCTATACAATAAAGCAACTGAAACAATGCTCAAAACAAACTAAGTGAGGAAAATAGGGAAAACCCGGTGGGAAATCCCCCCCCCTCAAGCTGAACACTGAAAGTAGTCTGGATCACCGTGATGAACTCACCCCCAACAGTGAACAGAGGTAAGTGAACTTTTTTTCTAGAAATATCTTGGTGAAGATGTCTACAATCTGTTCATCAGTTGGGCAGTATTGCAGAATGATGGTCCTGTCATGCACTAGCTCCCTGATGTAGTGCATGTGAATCTCTACATGTTTGGTCCTCTGCCTGGTAACCGGATCCATGGATATCTTAATAGCACTCTGGTTTTCACAAAATAGGACAGTGGACAAAGTAATACCAAGATCAAACTCTAAAAGAATGCCTTGCAACCAAACTGCTTGGATGCAAGCATTCACCGCTCCTCCATACTCGGCCTCTGCTAAAGATAGTGCTATGGCAGCCTGCTTTTTGCTTGAACAGCAAATAGGGCCACCACCAAACATGAATACATATCCAGAAGTTGAATTCCAATCAATAGAATCACCCACCCAATCGGAATCTGTGTATCCAACCAGCTCTAGCTCGGAGTCTGCAGCATAGTGAATGCCGTAGGTCCTGGTTCCCTGAATGTACTGGAGGATCCTCTTGGCTGACTTCCAATGAATATCATGAGGCTGTTGCATGTATATTGATACAACATTCATGGCATAACAAATATCAGGCCTAGAATGTGTCAAGTACAACAAGCTACTAATCAGCTGTCGATAGATAGTGCAGTCCATGGGAGGTGTGCTTTTTCCTTCTTCAAGGCTGATCCCTGAAAGGAAAGGGAATGGTGCAGGTCTACATTCAGCCATGTTAAACTTGAATAATAGGTTTGAAATTTATTTTGACTGAGCAACCATAATCCCATCAGAATTTCGCTCGATTTTGAGCCCCAAAAATTGTTTTAGAAGCCCCAAATCACTCATTTCAAAGGCATTGTGGAGAGCAGTTTTGATGGCTGAAATGGAGGCAATTGTGCTACTTGTGATCAGTAATTCATCAACATATAAAACAAAAATAATAATATTACCATCATGCTGCTGTAAATACACATTTGGATCTGATCTACATCTCTGAAATTTTTGCGAGAGAAGGAAGGCATCCATCTTGGAATACCACTCTCTTGGGGCCTGTTTTAACCCATATAGTGGCTTCTTTAGCTTGCAAAACAAAGATGGATCAGTGATGTATCCCTCAGGATGCTTCATTTATATCTCCTCATGAATATCTCCATGTAGAAAGGCTAACTTAACATCCATGTGATGCACCTCCCAGTGCTTGGATGCGGAAATAGCCAAAACAAGGTGGATGGAGTCCATTTTTGCAACCGGTGCAAAGGTCTCATGGTAGTCCACTCCTTGGACCTGAGAGAAACCTTTTGCTACCAGCCTTGCATTATATTTGTAGTTTCTTCCATCAGAAGAAACCTTTTTCTGAAACACCCACTTGCATTGAACCAATTTCCTTCCCGGAGGAAGAGGAAATAGCTCCCAAGTAGTGTTTTTCTGAAGAGAATTCATCTCTTCATCCATGGCAACTTGCCATCTCAGATCCTTCCGAGCATGGTAGTAGGACTTTGGATCTGAAATAATCATAAAATATCAAGTTTTGGACAGAAAAATATTAGAACAAGAGAGTGCAATACCTGCTCTTTGGAAATCAGACCAAGTTCTCCTTGGATCATCCGGATTTCCAATGGTGTCTCCTGCGGAGGAGAGTGTCTATCGGGCCCATGTAGGAAGATGATAGTGCACTTCAGGTTCTGATTCAGTATCTGATGTTTTCTGCACAATGATATAAAAGATTATAGGATCCAAATCAGGGTCATCATCCCCAATTTCATCATCCAAATATTCAGTGGAATAGGAAGGAATTTCAGCAGTTTTCTCCTCCACTAGTTCCACCTCCTAAAGAGGCTCATCGAACTTGACACTTCTCTCGATGATGATCTGTTTGGTATTGATATCCAGTAGCTTGAATCATTTAGATTCATTAGGATATCCAATAAACATACATTCTATGCTTTGCGGTTGCAAAGCCCTTCTTTTATCAAGTGGAATCCGGGCCCATGCAGTGGACCCAAACACCCGTAGGTTCGACACATCTGGCTTGTGTCCAAAGTATGCTTCAAAAGGAGTATTTCCTTTCACTGATGAATGTGGCACCCTATTCTGAATGTATGCTGCAGCATGCATGGCTTCAGCCCACAAATTTGCAGCAAGCTTGTTTGACTCCAACATACAGGTGGTCATCTCTTTGAGAGACCGGTTCTTCCTTTCCGCTACTCCGTTCTACTGGGGAGTGTAGGGAATTGAATGTTGGACCTTAATACCAATTTGGGAGAAAATTTACAGCAACTCATTACTGACATACTCTCCTCCATTATCAGATCTCAATACCTTGATCTTAATCCCAAAGGCATTTTCGATCAAGGCCTTCAATTCAAAAATTTTTTCACATACCTCTGATTTCTTTTTGAGAAAGAAAACCCATGTATATATTGAAAAATCATCAATAAAGGTAAGGAGGTACCTTGATCCATTCATGGATGTGACAGGAATTGGACCAATGATATTAGAATGTATCATCCCCAATATGCTTGTAGCTCGGTTTGCCTTCCCCCGATCGAACTTGTGCTCAGGGTGCTTTCCAATCACACAGCCCTTGTAGACTCCCGTGGTTGCCTTGATGACTGGGAGGCCTTCAACCATGGAATTTTTCTGTAATTGCTGCAAATATTTGAAATTAAGATGGCCAAACCTTTCATGCCACAGCCTACTAGCCTCATTTCCATGAGTTAGCAAAGCGGTGGGCTTTGCATCTGCAACAAAGTGAGAGAACTGATAGGCGTTTGCATGATGATTTGTATGGCCTTTTGCAATGAGTTTCCCAGATGCAATTTCTATTATCTCCACATCATTTGGGCTGAAAGAGACCCTCTTAGGCATTCTTGTATGTGTCATTTGATAGACACTAAGGAGATTTGCTGCTAGATATGGTACATACAAAACATTAGAAAAAAAACCATTTTCTAGATCTACAGTACCTTGTCCTTTGGTAATGATGGTGGAGTCATCTCCCAAGTGGATGGGGATGGATTTGCTGGTATCCAAGGATGAAAAGGAGTGTTTTTCAGCCATCATGTGATTCAAAGCTCCACTGTCAATCAGCAGTGATTTGGTCTTCGAAGTGCTTGCCATGAGGGCATGACCTTTCTCATGCTGTGGTTCCCGGTCTTGGTGATCTCTCCTCCAAAAGCTCTCTGAAAGATTGATGTGATTCCTCTCAAGGAGAGAGGTTGCTTCATCAATATTTTTCTTCATGCAAGCATGTTCAGGGTGAAAACCCTTCCCACAGTAAGAACACCTGACTTTTTCTTTTCCATTGTGCCCTTTTCCTTTGTTCTTCCTTGAACCGGAAGATTCATCATACTTCTGATTTTCAAGTCTAGGCTTTGGAGTATCAAATTTAGTTTTCTGATTTTTTTTCTACTTTCCTTTACCCTTCACATCTTTGGGCCCCGTGACATGGAGGGATTGGTCACGAGAATATCATATGATCCCCATCTAGACAAGCTTGTCATGTTCACTAGTTAGGGACTCAATGAAGCCATCAAGTGTAGGCATCCTCCATCCAGGAGTTTTGAGCTTCCCCACACGGAATGTAGAAAAAAAAACTGAATAATCAGCCCCGAGTTTGGAGAGGATGGATAGGATGAGCTGATCATCTTCCTTCTCCACTTTTCATTGCTTCAAGAGAAAAACAGTATGCTTGAACTTTGTAAAGAAATCATTCAGAGTCTCGAAATTGGAAGGATGGAGAGACATGAGTTCATTTTCGAGTTGAAAAACTCTCATGTCATCATGCTGTCCATACAGAGATTCCAATTTGTCCCATATTTGTTTCGGTGTCTTCAGATCCGTAAGATGGAAGAGAAGGTCATCGCAAATAGAGAGGCACAAGAAACCGAAGGCTTCATCCTTCTTGTTCAAGAATCTTGATTTTTCTACGACAGATCCAGGCTCAACTTCAGTGTCCATGGCGACTCTAAAGAGTCCTTTGGAATCCAGTTGATGCTCCATTTTGAGTTTCCATTTGTGGAAGTTGTATGGAGTCAACAGAGGTACTCAGGAGGCCATCTGGATATGCTGTAGCGAATGCTTCACCTCTAGAAACTTGAAAATCAAAATAGAAAAGACAAAATAAGGTCGGACAGCCTGCACATTTTAGGCTTTCATCACACCCAGCATAGTCAATCAAGCAAGCTTGATCAACAAGTTCTTTACTTGGGATATTGAGTGGTAAGCCTTGGCTTCTGGTTCAGTGCTAGAATTTTGAGCTATTGCTCACTTCTCATGGAGAAATCTGTCAAAAAGCTTGTTCTTGAGAGATTGTTCTTTGTCTCGCCATGAGCTATGATACCATATGAATTCTTGCACATGATCTAAGAACTGGGAATCAAAATCATCAAAGAATTATTAACAAATACTCATGAATTGGAAATAAATGGAACCAAAATAGGTTTCCTCTCTGTATATTTATAAACAATAATGTGTTACAATATCCATGCACAACAATAGCTTAACTCCATGAAGAATTCGAATACCTAAGGAGACAATTTGAATTCAATGAGTGAGTCTAGCTTAACTGACTCTTTGCCATGCAATCTCACTCAGTTAACCACTTGACAAAATCCCTAATTGACTCACCAATCCCTAACTGAAGTTGGAGTGCAATAAATGACTTAATCTCAACTGAAGGAGATCAAACACATGTCATAGCAACCAACCATCAAGTGCTAGTACTGCATGACTCCAATGAACCTTGATGAGCTTAACTGAATCTGAATTGACCATCAAAAGTTGGTGGAGGCTCCTTGTTAACTCCATTTCATTAAATAATAATTAAATAATAATTAAATAATATATTTAATGAATGGAGGCGCCTTAACTGACTGTAACTGACTTGTTGAACTGAAAGTAACAACCAGTTAGCAATTAGGTTCATTAATGTCACACAGATCACCCCTGGAGTGCTCCAGTTAGCCTCCTTGACTGTAGGAGAAGGATAAGTTAGCCTCCTTGATTGTAGGTAGGTGTGGGAGTGACTGGGATGATGGTAATTAATGCTCCACTGATGTCAATTAAACTTAGGATAGTGGTTTAACTAGGCCAATTTGACCGAAAGAGTGATTATGATGGTAAATGTCTCCAACACGTAAAAACCTTGGTATACATTTCAACAAGGATTCAGAGGGTTATCTCCTCATTCCAATGCCTCCTCGTACCCTCGTGCTTAACTCCCATTTGAGAGGAGCTTCACAGATACTATCAATAAAGAGAAGGACTTACCTATTGATTGTCTCACTATGTCTGAATTTAAGTACTTATGGGGAGTTTACACTCCTATCCCACAAGTCTATCCTAAGCTAGTAGGTGTATGGCCCTATAAAACAAAAATTACTAATAAATTTTAAATTATAGAATTTACTTTAAGGGTTGTTTTTACTTAGAAAGTAAGTAGAGTGAAAGACTATGATTTTATTGACTCGATAAGAAATGTAAAAAACAGGTGTATAAATCAAATCCAAAGCAAATTATCACTACTTAAAACAAGCTTCTCTTTTTCTTTTTTTTGTAAATATAAACTAATGAAAATGCAACTAATAAAGAGAAAACTAAGACTATATTTTTGTAATTTTGAGATTTTATTTAAAAACTAAAAATAAAACTACCACATGCAATTCAAATGCAAATGTTTCTAATGCTTTTCTTTTCACTTTTCAAATTCCTCAAAGACTAATATGCACCTAAATTCAAAATTATTGAGTATGCTTGAATAAACTAACTGTATAAAGTAAGAAGAATGAAGTAAAGCAGATTTATAAAAACCAAATATCAACCACCTAAGGAAGACTCAGAAAACACCCAGCTTGGGAAGACACAATAAAATGAAAATCACTAAAATCAATCAAAGGCAAGTGACAAGCCAACACTTTTCGGAAATAAAAATGGAATATATGGTATCTAGAACCCTAATCACTGATTCATACAACCAGCACTTGAACCTATCACCCAACAGGAAAATCCACTTCAAGTTGCGAACAAAAATACAATCCAAACAATAAAAACTCAAGGGCTTACTAAAAAGCACAAAGTATGGTTAACAGGGTCATCAAACTTATAGTGCAATTCCAGTATTAAAGACCACTAAGAAGGACAAAATCTACAGAAAGACAAGGACAAGCAACCCTACCCAAAAAATGTGTTGCTCAGGCTTGTATGCAACTATCTACAAGAGAAATCCACGTACTGTACGTGACTATCTAATACAACAACCTGCGTACACAGAACACTGTACACAACTGTGTATCATAGCAACCCGCATACAAGAGTAAAATTTTCAATAAAAAGAAAAATTATGAAGGTCTTCAAATACCACTATAAATCTAAACCAATACAAAACACCACACACTGAATCAAAGCAAAGACTGGGCAAGGATCTACAAAGTTAACCCATGGTAGTCTAGGCTCCCCAACAGAGTTGCCAGTTCTGTTGTTTAGGATTAAACACCCTTGTAACCTAGGGTATGGGGTTACCAACTTACTTCTAAAAATTGCAGACAATTAGCTTTAAAGTACAAAAAGGAAACAGGAAGAAATACTTGACTCACCCAATTACTGATGGTTGATCCAAGCTTGGTCTTCTTCTACACTACTTCTCTCCAAAGCTTCCAGGGATGCACCTCCTTCACCTGCAAAGAGAAAATTCTCCAAGTACAATCTTATACATGTATATATGACAAGTTAGATAAACAATATATCTAGTGCTTAATTGAATATATTCATCAACCATGATACATGAAAGAGACTCAACACAAAGTTGGAAGAAGAATTCTCTTTATTAACAATCAGGGAATGAGATAAGTGTACAACCCAACGCCTGAGACAAGGACTCCTATGCAACCAAATGACTCTGAGTTCTACTACTCCAAGAATTCTGAAGATATACCATGAGCATATCTTTTCTCTCCAAAATTGATTCATTAATGCCCTCCCCAAGGCCTATATTTATACTTTGGGAAATAGAGTGGTTTCGAAGGTTGAGGAGGTTGAGACAGTTCAGATGGTTAATGATTAAGGCCCAACTAATCTCCATTAATAGTGGTTTATATTTTTTAATGTCGAATAGAGATATATGCAACTATTAATATAGGCAACCCACTTATGACACGTGAGTTGCTTAAATGAAACCCGCGTATGCTGATGTACGTGGGTTGCAATGGTTATAGTTGTTTATAGTGCGCGAGTTGTCAATGGGAATAGTCGCGTACGTACACGAGTTACAATGAAGATAGTCGCGTACGCCATCCAACACTTAGAAAAATAATATGGCAGGCTGGTTGAAGGGTAAATGCATCTCATGTCATGCCCATCTATAGTGTTTTGGTAAACTTCAATACTAAGGTGTCATTTTGTGTACCAACATAGGGAATGCCGGCACTCAAACAGAGAAGTGCCATTTGGGTTGATAACAATATGCTTACTAGTTAGCTAAGTTCTATAAAAGTGAACTTTGATGATGAGTTTAGGGTTATTATAATCTTGTGCTCATTGCCAGAAAGATGCAATAGCTTCACCATGGTTGCAAGTAGATCTATCCCTAGTTCAAATAGTCTTAAATTTGATGATGTTATTGGCGTTATTCTTAGCAAGGAAATGTGAAGAAAAAGAGCAGTTGAGACATCAGGTAATGCGTTGACCATGGAGAGTAGGGGGAGACAAAATGATAGAGGAAGGAACTAGGTAATCATAGCATGTCTAGAAAGGGAAGATCCGAGTCTAGATTTGGAACTATGGTAAGAGAAGACATCTGAGGAAATACTGCAAAGCTTCAAACAATAAAGGAGATGGGAAGCAAAAGACTACTCAAGAAGTGAATGTAGTGAGTGATGTGTTACAATATGCTTTGATTATTACATTAGATAATACTAGTGATTATTGGGTAGTAGATTCAAGGGCCTCATGTAATGCTACATCCCATAAGAAAATCTTTCATGATTATGTTCTAGATGATTTCGGAGTTATTTTATTAGGGGAGGACGAACTATGTAAAATTTTTGGAACAAGTAAGGTACAAATTAAGTTAAATAATGGAAATGAATGGATGTTAAAATATGTAAGGAATATTCCTTCTAACAAAAGAAATATTATCTCAATAGGGCGGTTTGGATATAGCGACTATTTGTCTACATTTGGGAAAACATGGTGGAAGATCACTAAAGGAGCAACTGGTAATATAAAAAGGATATAGGATATCTATGTTGTATCTATGTCCTCATAATACTAATTATTCTATCTCTATAGCTTCCACATAAATAGGTGCAACCCTGCCACATCATAGGCTTGTCCATATGAGTGAGAAGGGGATGCATATTCTCCATTCAAGGAAATTGCTTCCAGATTTGAAGCAAGTAAGTTTGGAATTATGTCAGAACTGTGTTTATGGAAAACAAAAGAGAGTTAGATTTCTCAGGGTTGAGAAACAAAAAAAGAGTGAAAAGTTAGAGCTTGTGCATATAGATGTATGGGGATCGGCTCAGGTACAATCTCTTTGTGTATCTCATTATATGTTACTTTGATTGATGATGCAACTAGAAAAACTTGGGTCTATTTCATTAGACAGAAATATGATGTGTTTGCTACTTTTAAGAAGTAGAAACCTTTGGTTTAGAATGAGACAGGAAAAAAATTGAAATTTCTCAGATCTGATAATGGAGGTGAATACTATAGCAAGTGTTTTGATCGTTACTGTTCATACAATTGGATTCACAGAGAGAAGACAATCCTTGTAACACCACAAGAAAATGGTGTGTCAAAAAGAATGATCAAAATGATCATGAAGTGTGCAAGTTGTATGCAATTTCATGCAGGGTTTCCCTTACAATTTTGGGTTGATGTTGTAGATATTGTTGTGTATTTAATAAACAGAGGGCCTTCAAGTGCTTTGGATGGTGGAATTCTAGAGGAGGTGTGGACAAGTAAAAATGTAAACTACTCATTTCTGAGAAATTTTGGTTGTGAAGCATTTGTCCATATTGATAAAGAAAATAGAACAAAGCTTCAGGATAAATCCAAGAAATGTACCTTTATTGGATACGAGGTTGATGATTTTGGTTATTTCTTATGAGATTATGAAAATAACAAAATTATTAGGAGTATAGATGTAGTATTCAATGAAAAGGTTATGCACAGATCAGTTGCAGGGAAAGAAAGAGGAAAAGGAAAACACAGAGTACACAGTGCTTGATGAAATCAAAGAAAATAAAGTTCTGAAGGCATCAGAAAATAAACAACAAAAATAGATACCTCAAACTCCTGCAAATGTAAGAAGATCTACTAGGTTAAGTAGATCCCCTGAATGATTCTCTCCTTCACTGTATTATTTATTGATGACTGATTGTGGTGAACTAGAATGTTATGAAGATGCAATGCAGGTAGAAACTAGAAAGAAGTGGGAGCAAGGAATGGATGAGGAGATGGACTCATTCGTAAGAAACCAGACATGGTATTTCGTTGAGTTTCCTGCATAAAAAAGAGCATTGCAGAATAAATAGGTTTGCAGGTTGAAGGAAGAATATGGAGGCAAGAAGCGGTACAAGGCTAGACTTGTTCTAAAGGGGTTTGCACAAAATAAAGGTATAGAATTTGATGAAATTTTTTCCCCTGTTGTTAGAATGACTTCGATTAGGACTATTTTAAGTCTAGTGGTGGTAGAATATTTGCATCTTGAATAGTTAGATGTAAAACAACATTTCTCCATGGGGATTTGAAGGAAGAGATTTATATACAGTAGAAACAGGGGTATAAGGTCAAAGGGAGGGAAACTTTGGTTTGCAGGTTGAAGAAGATCTTGTATGGCCTGAAGCAAGATCTAAGGAAGTGGTATTTAAAATTTGACAAGTTTATGAAAGAACAAGGTTATAGTAGATGCCATTCTAAACACTTTTTTTATTTCAAGAGGATAGATAATGGCAGATATATTATATTGTTATGGTATGTGGATGACATTATTGTTGTAGGGTATAACATGCAGGATATAAATGTTATCAAAAGGAAACTAGCTAAATCATTTGCAATGAAGGATTCGGGTGCTGCAAAGCAAATCCTTGATATGAGAATAACAAGAGACACGAAAAATCGCAAATTGACATTGTCTCAAGGTGAGTACATAGAAAAGGTGTTGGAGAGGTTTATAATGTAGAATGAAAAACCAATTAGTACACCTCTTCCCAACCACTTCAAACTAAGTAAGGATATTTGTCCCAAGACATAGGAAGATATATAATACATGTCCAAGGTTCCATATTCATCAGTGGTTGGAAGCTTGATGTATGCCATGGTGTGTACAAGACCAGATATTGCACATGCAAGAGTTGTGAGAAGGTATATGAACAACCTAGATATAGAACATTGGAAAGCAGTACAGTGGATTGAGAGGTGCCACTTCTCATGCATATGTTTTGGAGGTTCAGACAATGTTCTACAGGGATATGCTGATGCAGATATGGCAGGCGATAAAGACAGCAGGAGGAGCACCATAGGGTATGGTGTCATGTCCCCATATTTTTGGACATAAAAGTATTGACCATGCACAACACATTTGGGTGGTAAAAAATTCATTAATTGCCTCACCTAGGGAATTTTATCCAAAAATTATTTATGAGGAATTAATTAATAAGCCTAGGGGAAACTTTGCTAAAATTAATTATTATTGAGGCATTTATTTAATTTGTATTCTTAATTATTATTAATTGTGAAAATTAATGAGGTGGAAATAATATTTCCATGTCAGGGGGTGCATTGGGCAAGTCAACTTGTTAAGGTAGAAAGGAGGAAACTCTATGACAAAAGTAGTCAAAGAGGAAAAGGGGAAAGCTCCTAAAAGTAGCAAAAAAGAATCCGGAGACAAAAGCAAGAAAGTATTGCAAAGGAGGGATAATTTTCCTCTTGGAGAACTAAAAAAATTTGTAAGGGAAAAAGAAAGAAAGTTCTGGAAAAGGAGAGAATAGTTTCCTTATGGAGACGCAATCTCAAAAGTAGGGAAAAACATAAAGCTGTCATGAACAAAAGAAGCAACGATTTGAATAAGGATGGCACAGTTACTAAATTATGGGGATGAGCTGGACATGGAAACATTTCCACATTCTCATAAATTCCAAATTTCCCAAGGAGGGCGCTTATGTGGCTAGGGTTAGGGATTCTAGGTGGTTGACTTGCTCTCACGTGTCACTATTGGCCTCCACTTGCTAAATAGGTCGCCCAAGATGATATTAAAGGAAAATTAGACCCCATTGACTCATTTTGGTTTTAATTTTTTTTAATTTATTGAAGCTTAAGCTTCATTTATTAGTGGTGAGCCTCAGTATCTTGGGTGATGTACCCCAAGTCCAGTGTTTCCCTTCTCCCCTATTCTTCCCACTTCTATTGCAGGTCTTACTGAAGATAAGGAGAATATTTCATCTACTGAAGGATGTTTTTTTCAGGTGTTTATGTCTCTATAATTCTATTATCTTATCATATTGGAGATCTTTGAGGCCTTCTATCAGTGATATCCCTTCCTCCTTTCTCCTTCTTTATGTTCTACGATCTTCTAGCAATTTGGGAGATATGTAATGGATAGTAAAAATATATATGATATGATATGTATAATTATGTATATTTTACTTTTCAATATCATATTCCTACAACGTTCAGGTCATTCCTAAATTTTGTGAGATTCAGAGATCGAAATTCTTGGGTTTCCTAGCTCTGGAGTCATAATTTTGGAGTTGTGCTATGAGAGGTGACCTCTATGAATATTATGAGAATTATTTAAACCCTAATGGTTATTATATGTTATTATTTATAATATCTTCAAGTTTCATAACATTCTAATTCTAAATGGCTTAGATTTACTCATTTTAAGTCAACCTAGTCTAGATTTGCATTGGAAAATAACTAGTTTTGTTGTAACGTCCATATTTTGACTTGTATGACTCCAAATAACTCCATTATTTTTTTGAAAAGTCATTGAAAGACATATATAAGTCCCTCAAGTACAAAACTGAGAATATGAACCACCCATACCCTATTTGGAAAGGACTAAAGATGGAGGTAGTGAGCTGCCCAACAAGCTATTCTCACCTTTTTAACTTACAAAATATTTTCCTTTGCCTCTGATATATTATTTAAATTCATGAACATATTATTAATGTATCATAACCTTATAAAAAAATCCTTATTCATTTTATACAAGCCTCTATTTGTGGATATGAGAAAAGTGCTTCCTAGTTTCACGGTTAAGTGAACCAACAACATGGAAGTAGGTTTCCAGAGAGCGAAATCTAAAAAATAAATGGTACATGATATAAATGTATTAGGGAAGAAACTCTATCATTCCTATTCTTTCCTTTATTTCTTCACTCTTCCCGTTTCCCTATGACGAAAAAGTATCAGTCATTTTCCCTTATCTACTTAGCTTCCAAAAGTCAACTAGTAGTTTGCAAGTTTTATTTTAAAAAATTAATATAATTTGTATAAAGATAGTATTCTGATCCAAATATCAGATTAGGGATATTATAGTGGTATCAGAGCACTTTCCTCCACTCCTATGGGAATAAGGCTATTTCTTGACTAGTTTTGTAGATCACCAATTAAAGTTGCAACCATGAGGGTTGTGCCAATAGTTGAAGATGATGACTTTGATCAGTTTGCTGAAGAAGAAGAGGTGATCTATGTTAATGATGGGTTGAAAATTTCAAGAGACAAGGATGGTTACTTTTATGGCCATATGGAGTATGAAGAAAGAAATGTTGAACTACCCATGGCTAATCCTAAGAAGGATTTAGCAAAGATGATAGATGCAGCTGAAAATGTCCCCCACCACTAAAAAGAGTGTATTTCCTTGGGGGAAGAGATTTGTAAATCCATTCATTTGAAAGAGTATTTTTATCGCATATTTGGATTTGAGCCCAAGAATGTAGATGATTACCCTTTCAAGAGCAGCAAATCATCCATAGAGGAACCAAGTTATTTCAACTATGTGAGTAAGGTAGAAGAAAGAGAAGCCAAAAAGAAATATGTAGCAAAGACATATTTTGTTCCAAGCATTATGATATTGTTTAGGTGTTCTCCTGGAAGATGTTCCAAAAGTGGTAACATGAGTACTATTCCAGAGAGTAAATTTTCATCAAATTTGTTGGAGAAGCGAGATCCAGTGACAAACCATCCTTTGAAAGAGACGTTCATGAACCTTATAGAGGAAGAAACATGTAGTGCTTCTAATGGAAGTATTGATGAGGAAAAAAAAGAAGGGCATGTTGGTATAAATCTTCTGGATAGGAAAGATGAAGAGGAGGATGAAGGCCCAAACCCATTCTCAATAATAGAAAAGGGATATGATTCACTTAGTTCTTCAAGTGATCAAGGAAAATAAAATATCCATGAGGTGAAGTGCAAATCACCACAAGGTGGTTGCATAAGAGGAAAAGTTGAAGAGGAAAGCACTTCAAGCTTCTTGGTGGGTGATATCCAGATCATTGCTCAATATGTGGGATTATGTATGGTTGAATATACATCTTTTGGATCAGATCCAAAATATGATTACAAATAAGAGTTAGAGTCACCTCGGGAGCCACATAGGGGATAAGAAATCAAGGCCATGCCACTTGGGTGTGAAGCATAAATTTTGGTGGAAGAGAAGGCCACCATAGTGTCTATATAAGAAGAGGATAAGGTGAAGAACATGTGTGATGAAATTTCTAATTTTTGCAGCAGACATGTTCATTTACATCCCTTTGATCCATGGAAATACAAAAATTATCCACTTGTATCTAAGGACTGCAAGAGGAAGGCCAATTGTGAGGGAGATAAATGCACTCCTAGTTTCTCTATTGGTGATCACACAATCAGTGCAAAGAAGGGTGAGGGTGTCAATGGAGATAACATGGAGAAGGAATATTTTGGATCAGATCCAAAAGAAGAAGAAATATCAGATTTGAATTCATCATTTGAATTTCCCAATGAAGTGGAAGACAAGACCCCACCAGCTACGTGTGAACTAGGAAATTTGAAGGAGAAAAATCTAGTGCAAAGGGATACACACAATTCTGAATTTTTGACTCTCTTGCAGCATGATGAAGCTGCATCCACATCAGAGGAGAGGTTTGAACTCACTGAGAATCCCAATCCCACTATCACCATTGTGGAGAGCTATGATCCATCTAGTCTTGTAGGTGGGAAAGCATAAAGAAATATTCATAAAGAGAAGTGCAAGTCACAGCAAGAAAATTGCAGAAAAGAAGAAGGGGGTGATTTTTCTTCAAGAACCCCACTCATTTAATTGGCCTTTGAAAATTGATCAAAAGAATATTCAAAAGGATTTACACATTCTCCAAGAAACACATTCTTCATTGGCACACCAGTGTTGGATAGATACTTCATTGGAAGATCAATATTCTCTTGAATCCAAGCAGGATATGTGGAAGGCATTGTCTACAATACAAGGGGAAGTCTTACAATTTCTTTCTGATTGATATTATTTTATTGATCTTGTTGATGTGTTGCATGGAGCATCCTTGAAGGATGGAGAAGAAATTTGCAAGCTCACACAAGAGTTGTTGACCACCCAAGATTCCTTGAAGAGCACTCAATGTGCACTCCAAGAATCCAAGATGGAGATAGAGAAACTTCATGAGAAGTTGCAAAGATATTACCTACCATCATACACACCATTCAAACATCTTCACAAGGCTGATTGCATTCTTGAACAGAGGGAGGAATCTCATGATATGGAAGATCATGAGATGCACTTAGATTTGTAGGTGCTTGTAAAAATCTATGAGGAAGATAATATTGGCCAAGCACTCATTGAGGCTAAGAGGAAGGATGAAGTGTTATTATCTACCATAAATATGGCTGATCACATTCCTTATGGATCAGAAAATAAAATTCCTTATTCATACATTGAATGGGTGGATAGAGACACCTTTGAAGTGAAGAATGTGGGAGGTGAAGAATTTAATTTCTACAATAAATGTTTTATTGTGACCGACATTCTCTTGACATGTGGGCAGCCACAAATATTTAATTTTCATCCATTGTATACCTTCCATACACATGCACATGAGTTGCATTCTCATTTTTTTGTGCTCGAGGACGGTACAGACAAGTTTGATGAGAACCAAGCACTTGGTATTTTCTAGAGAAAATTGGAATTACTTCCTGGAAAGAATCTCTTCCCCATGGGAGAGTCATATGAGGATGAATATGGGGAATCCATAAGTTGGGTGGATAACTATTGCAAAGATATGATTCACAGTTCTACCCATGGTTCTATTTCAACCTCATCAAGTGGGGATGAAAATTTGGAGAAGGAATTTTCCGTGTTGGTGCAAGAGGAAGAGATGGAGGCTTTCCTAGGTGTTCATGATGACCTGTTGATTGCACCATCACCCTCCTAGCATTCACATGGGAACATATGAATGTCACTTGATTCCATTCAGCCACATATGGATTGGGTGGAAGATTACATGTCACACATGGAGTCTTCTTACAGAAAAATTTCTGCTCATGAGTAGTGGAAGGCAATTGAGCAAGCAAACTGCCATGAGGAGTTAATGAGAAAAATATCTTGCATAAAGTGGTCTTGGTGGAGGAAAACCACACAGTTGGATAGATTATTGTACCCTATGACCAGTGGAAGAGAGTTGAGACATTGGAAGTGTTAACATGGACCTTTTCATTGGAGTGTCATTACCTTCTTAAGTTGGATGAGGGGACACTTATTTGTTTTTCATGCTAGCATTTTTGGAGATAATTATGATGCATTATCATATTGTGAGCAGTTTGGGAACCCTTGTTGGTTGGATGATGCCTATACTCATTGGGGTTGGCCATGGGACTCACACATATGTCATTGCAGCAACATTGTTGTGAGACTCAATGCTAATGTGCATCAAACACATAAAGAACTTAATCTTGAGTGGGGAAATCTAACAGATTTCCAACTTTGCATTGAGAATTTCCAATTTTCAGTGTAGTGGTATGATTTCCACGGCATGAATATCATTTCCTGTGATGATAATTTTTTATGGTGGATTCTGATTTTTGGATACTTACAGTTGAGGAAATGGGATCCAAGCATAAATGTGTATGATAAGTAGCGTGGGAAGGAATTCTCACTGAAGGGGGTGCAATGCAAGCAATGAAACCCTGGAATTGATTGTTTTGGAGAAACTTTATAGGCTATATTGATGGAGCAAGTCAACCTTTTTGCACATGGATTTGTGCTCCAGTTCTCTTACATGATGAGCAAATTTGCACCACTCTGAAGTGCTTCTGCTTGAGGAAAAGTAGATTTGGGAGAGGACTGTCATGTCCCCATATTTTTGAACATAAAATCGTTGACCATGCACAACACATTTGGGGGGTCAAAAATTAATTAATTACCTCACCTAGGGAATTTTATGCAAACATTATTTATGAGGAATTAGTTAATTAGCCTAGAGGAAACTTTGCTAAATTAATTATTATTGAGGCATGTATTATTAATTGTGGAAATTAATGAGGTGGAAATAAGCTTTCCATGTCATGGCGGTGCATTGAGCAAGTCAACTTGCTAAGGTAGAAAGGAGGAAACTCTATGACAAAAGCAGTCAAAGAGAAAAAGGGGAAAGTGCCTAAAACCAACAAAAAAGAAGCCAGAGACAAAAGCAGGAAATTTTTGCAGAGGGAAAATTTTCCTCTTGGAGAACTCAAAAAATCTATACGGAAAAAAACAGGAAAGTTTTTGAAACAGAGAGCACATGTTCCTTATGGAGACTCAGTCTCAAAAGCAGGGAAGAGCAAAAAGTTGCCATGAACAAAACCAACAACTATTTGACTAAGGAGGGACCAATTACTAAATCAGAGGGATGATTTGGACATGGAAACATCTCAAAATGGTCCTACATTCCAAATTTCCCGAGGTTTCTTATGTGGCTAGGGTTAGGGCTTCTAGGTGGTTGACTTGTTCTCACAGGTCACCAGTGGGATCCACTTGCTAAACAGGTCACCCAAAATGCTATTAAAGGACAATTCTACCCCATTGAATTAATTTTTTTAATGAATGTATTTTTTGTAATTGATTCAATCTTAAGCTTCATTTCTGAGTGGTGAGCCTTAGTATCTTACGTGATGTGCCCCAAGTCCATTGTTCCCCTTCTCCCCTATTCTTCCCACTTATATTGCAGGTATTACTGAAGCTAAGGAGAAGATTTAATCTTTTGAAGGAGGTTTTTTGGAGGTGTTATGTCTCTATCAGTCCATTATCATATCATCTTGTAGAGATTTGAGGCCTCCTATCAGTGACATCCCTTCCTCCTTTATCCTTCTCTATGTTATATGATCTTCTAGAAATTTGGGAGCTATGTAATGGGTATTTCAACATATATATGATATGATATGTATAATGATGTATAATTTATTTTTAAATATCAGATTCATACAACCTTTAGGTCATTCCTAAATTTTGTGATATTCAGAGATTGAAATTCTTGGGTTTCCTAGCTCCGGAGTCATAATTTTGGAGTTGCTCTATGAGAGGTGACCTCTGGTGGAAATTGAACCCAGTGATAGATTAATTTTACTCACAACAATTAACAATTGATCATGCAAAATCACTCACAAAAGAGACTGAAATTGGAGTTGAACACTAAACTGTATTGAATAAGTGTACAATAGCCAACCCTATAACATAATAGGTTCCTGTATTAAATAATTACATTAGGAATTCGAATGCACGAGGATCAATTTGAATCTAGCATAAAGCAGGCTTACCAAAAATAAGCAAATCCCCCATAGGTGTAAAAAGTTGATCCCAAATCTGTCATGGAGCTCACAAATTAGCAAAAAGGCTTAGGAAAGATAAAGAGTGATGGAATGACAACTCATACATGCTTTTCCAAGGAGAAAAGAGTGGAGGATGTAGAGGGAAAAAACTAGTTCACCTCACCTAGTGAAACTTTCCCAATTGCCTTAAAACACTAAAAAAGCAGGCAATAAAGCAGAAAAAGCAGAAGGGTGCCTAGGAGACTAGGAACAAAGTAGAATTGATTCCTTAAGGTTTTCCAATTGCTACATGGGTCAAATTAGGCAAGTTGGAACACTATGGATAGGTAATTGATAACTTGCATAAGGTGGGACACATGAACTAGGAAAATAAGACAAAAATAATTAAATTAATGTCTAAGGTGGTAAACTATGGGTTGATTATTCTAACAACCCCCCTTAAGCCTGACTTATGAGTAATATATTAGAAAAATATAGGGCCTAGCAACAAGGATTAGTCACCCCTTTCCATACTGCATGTCCATACAACCAAGGAAAGAGGCAAAAACCACATGGGAAAATCCTCCCTTAAACATGGACTATAAAACAAAATTTAGAAATCTTGTCTTCACTCATGCTTCACAACATGATCAGAAATCCCCAGCAGTGATTTCAGATTGTTGAAGGTCTTCTCACAAAATTCTTTGGTGAAGATATCAGCTACTTGTTCTGAAGATGAACAGAAGAGTAGGTGAATGGTGCCATCATGCACAAGCTCTCTGATGTAGTGCATATGGATCTCAATGTGTTTGGTTCTCTGCTTCTGAACTGGATCTTTGTAGATTCAAATGGTACTCTGGTTATCACAGTAGATGGTAGTTGAGTACTCTTATTCGAAGCCACACTCTCCAAGTAATTCCTGCAACCATAGACATTAAGTTGTTGCATTAACAACTCCTATGTACTCTGCTTCTGTAGATGAGAGTGTAATGGCACTCTGTTTCTTGCTTGACCAGCTGATTGGCCCTTCTACAAGCATGAACAGATATCTTGATGTGGAATTTCTATCTATTCTATCACCTTCCCAATCACTATCAGTAAATCCAATCAAATCAAGATCAGATTTTGCTTTTTAGAAGATCCCATGTGTCCTTGTTCCCTGAACAAAGTTAAGGATCATTTTGGCTGCTTTCCAATGGATCTCATGAGGCTGATCCATGTATCTAGAAGCCACACTTACTGCATAAGAAATATCAGGTCTAGTATGTGTCAGATACAACAAACATCCAATCAATTGCCTATACAGTGTATTGTTTACCATAGGTGAAGAATCAGCTTCTTCCAGCTTCACTCCTGAGAGGAAAGGAGTTTTGATTGCTTTGCAATCCTTCATTCTGAATTTGTTCAGCAAATACAAGGCATAATTGGACTGGTGCACCTTGATTCCAGCTTTGGTTTGAGCAATCTCAAGCCCCAAAAATTGACTTAAGAGCCCCAAATCTGTCATGGAGAAGGCTTGGTTCATCGCACCCTTTAAGGAAGCAATCTCATCCTTTGAGCTTCCTATAATGAGGAGGTCATCAAAATATAACAAAATGATCATTAATGAACCATTAATTAACTTCAAATAGAAATTTGGATCTCATTTTCACTGAACAAAATTCAGTGATAGCAAGAAGCTATCGATCTTGGCATACCAAGCCCTGGGGGCTTGCTTTAGCCCATACAATGACTTTCTCAACCTACACACAAGAGAAGGGTTAGTAGAAAATCCTTGAGGCTGATGCATATATATCTCTTCAGTGAGATATACATTCAGGAAGGAACATTTTACATCCATGTGATGTACCTCCCATTGCTTTGAGGCTGCACTGGCTAAGGCTAGCCTGATGGAATCCATCTTTGCCACTGGGGAGAAGGTCTCATTGTAATCTATCCGATGAACCTGTGAGTAGCCCTTGGCTACCAATATGGCCTTGTACTTCAGTGGTGAACCATCAGCAGCAAATTTGGTCTTGTAGACCCACTTACACTGAACTAACTTCCTCCCTGGAGGAAGATCCACTAGCTCCCATGTGTTGCTCTTCTGGAGTGAGATGAACTCTTCCTTCATGGAAAATTGCCATATTGGGTCTCCTGATGCTTATTCATATGTTTGAGGATCATATTCCACTATCAAGTAGGATTTCTCAGCAAACATAGGATCCTTCATGCACAGACCACTCTCAAATTGAGATCTAGTCCTCCTTGGGTCATTGGGATCTCCAGCTAGCTCTCCTGCTACATGTAGTGTCTTGGCTGCCCATTTTGGCCTTGTAGGGATTTCAGGGTCTGCAATAAACCCATATCCATCAGAAAAATAAGAATCAGCATGTTCAACAAACTCTTCACTTACTTTCAGAGGTTCAAGTGGTGAAGAGGCTTCTCCAACTTCCACTGCTACAAGGGGTTCTTCTTCAAACTGAACACACCTTTCAATGAATGCTTTGTTTGTGCTAAAATTGATCAGATTGTACCCTTTTGAATATTCAAAGTACCCAACAAATAGACACTCTTGGATTTGGGGCTGCAAATCCTTCCTCTTCTCTGTTGGAATTCTAGCCCAAGCCTTTGAGCCAAAAATCTTGAAATGGGTCACATCTGGCTTGTGCCCACTCTATGCTTCAAAGGGAGTCATACCATCAAGCTGTTTATGAGGCACCATATTCTAGATATAGGCTGAATATTTGATAGCTTCGGCCCAGTACTTTGGTGGCAAATTTTTGGCCTCCATCATGCATGTTTCCATCTCCTTCAGTGATCTGTTCTTCCTCTCAGCAACACCATTCTGCTGTGGTGTGTAAGGGATAGAATGATGCATCTGAATACCTGCATCTACACAATAATTAATAAACTCAGACTTGACATACTCACCACCATTGTCAGATCTGAGGACCTTGAGTTTCCTCTGAGACTGGTTTTCAACCAAAGCCTTAAAGACTTTGAATAGGCCAAAAACTTCATACTTGTGTTTCAGGAAGTAAACCCAGCAATAGCTGGAAAATTAATCTATGAAAGTCAATGCATATTTGGCCTGACTCATGGAAATATGAGGGAATGGGCCAGCAACATCACTATGGATCAGCTCGAGGGGTGCAGAGGTTCTCTCATGACTAGCTCTCTCAAATTTGTGCTCTGGGTGTTTTCCTAGGATACAACCTTGGCAGACTCCTTTGGAAAATTTTATCTTGGGAAACCCTATGACCATATCTTTTTCACTAAGATAAAAAAGATACTTGTAATTTAGGTGGCCAAATATTTCATGCCAAAGCTTGCTAGCTTCATTAGCATGAATCAGAAGAGCAGAGGGGTTTGAGTAGGGTAGGAAGTGTGAGAACATGTATACCTTTTGAGCATGATTTGCAACTCCTTTTGCAATGACTCTACCACTTGAGATCTCTGTGATCTCAAATTCATTAGGGAAGAATATGAATTTCTTAGGAGACCTAGTGTGATTCATCTGGTACACTAACAAGAGGTTGGAGGAAAGACCAGGCACATACAGCACATTGCTGAACTGACCATGATCAAGATCAATCCTCCATTTGGCTAAAATTTCAGTGAGAGAGTCATCTCCCAGTACTATAGATGGTCCCTTCAACATGTCAAGTTAGGAGAATGCCTCCTTGGTCGAAACCATGTGTCTTGAAGCTCCAAAATCAATGATAAAACTGGGTGAGCTTGATGTGCTAGAAACCAATGCATGAACTCTCTCTCTGTCATCTGAACTTGATCCTCCTTCTCTCTTCTTTGAGCTATCTAAAAGGGAGATGCCATTCTTCTCAAGGAGTTGGATCAGCATGTCTATTTGCTTCTTCATACAAGAGCTTTCAGTGTGATTGCCCTTATTGCAGTATGCACACTTGCTCATTTCACCTTTGTTTTTCTTCTTCTGGTAGTTCTTCTTGGAACCTTGTGGCTCCTTTGAAGACTGTTTCTTGTCTCTCTTTTGCTTAGGTGGATTTTTAGATTTCTTTTTGCTTTTTGAATCCACCTTCAAATCTCCAGCAGTCAGAGCTTGATCTTTGGATGGTTTGATGGTGCCCATCATCACCAGCTTGTCCTGTTCTTGTGTGAGAGATTCCATGAAATCTACAAGGCTAGGCATCTTCGAGGTTCGAGCAGTCAGTTTTGTGGCATAGAAGGTCGAAAAAAACACTGAATAGTTAGGGCCAAGCTTTGAAAGAATGTCCAAGACTAGCTGATCATCCTTCTTTTCGATCCCACACTGTTTTAGCTGCAAAACAAGTGCTTTGAACTTGGAGAAATAGAGTTGTAGAGATTCAAAGCTATTGGGACTCAGGGAAATCAGCTCATTTTCAATTTGATGTCCACTCATCTCATCTACCTTTCCAAAAATATCAGTAAGCTTCTCCCATACTTCATTCGGTGATGTCAATCCATCAAGATGGAAAAGGAGGTCTCTAGAAATACTCAAACACAAGAGACCATAGGCCTCATCCCTCCTGTTGTGCCATTTTATCTTCTCTACAGCTGCATTGGGCTCTACTTCTATTGTCATAGTCACCCTGTAGAGGCCTTTCTCTCTCAACAGTATCTCCATCTCTGCTTTCCATTCAAATAAATTGAAGGGAGTCAAGATGATCTTCTGAGATTGATCCATAGCTAAGAAATTTTCTCAGTTGTCTGTAGAAGGCTCCCAGTCATTGATGTCGAACCTGCAAAACAATTTTGAAGGAGAGAAATTGATATACAATGGCTTTGATACCATGTGGAAATTGAACCCAGTTATAGATTAATTTTACTCACAACAATTAACAATTGATCATGCAAAATCACTCACAAAAGAGACTAAAATTGGAGCTGAACACTAAACTGTATTGAATAAGTGTACAATAGCCAACCCTGTAACATAATAGGTTGTTGTATTAAATAATTACATCAGGGATTTGAATGCATGAGGAGCAATTCGAATCTAGCATAAATCAGGCTTACCAAAAATAAGCAAATCCCCCATAGTTGTAAAAAGCTGATCCCAAATCTGTCATGGAGCTCACGAATTAGCAAAAAGGATTAGGAAAGATAAAGAGTGATGGAATGACAACTCATACATGATTTTCCAAGGAGAAAAGAGTGTAGGATGTAGAGGACAAAAAACTAGTTCACCTCACCTAGTCAAACTTTCCCAATTGCCTTAAAACACTGAAAAAGCAGAAAAAGCAGAAGGGCGCCTAGGAGGCCAGGAATAAAGCAGAATTGATTCCTTGAGGTTTCCAAAGTGCTACATGGGTCAAATTAGGCAAGTTGGACAACTATGGATTGGTAATTGAAAACTTGCATAAGGTGGTCACATGAACTAGGCAAATAAGAAAAAAATAATTAAATTAATGTCTAAGGTGGTAAACTATGGGTTGATTATTCTAACACCTCTATGAATATTTTGAGAATTATTTTGACCCTCATGGTCCTGATATGCTATTATTTACAGTATCTACAATTTTCATAACATTCGTATTTGAAATGGCTGATATTTACTCATTTTAAGTCAACCTAGTCTAGATTTGCATTGGAAAATAACTAGTTTTATTGTAACATCCATATTTAGACTTGTATGAATCCACATAAATCCATTATTTTTATAAATATTCATTAGCAGACATATATAAGTCTCCCAAGTCGAAAATTGGGAATCTGAACCACCCTTTCCCTATTTGGAAAGGACCGAGGATGGAGCTAGTGAGATGCCCAACAAGCTAGTCTCACCTTTATAACTTGCTGAATATTTTCCTTTGCTTATGATCTATTATTAAAATTTATGAACCTATTATTATTGTCTCATAACCTTATAATATTACCTTATTCATATTATACAAGCCTCTGGTTGTGGATATGAGAAAAGTGCTTCCTAGTTTCATAGTTAGGAGACCCAGCAGCATGGAAGTAGGTTTCCATGGAGAGGAATTTGAAAAATAAATGGTCCTTGATATAAATGTGTTATGGAAGACACTCTATCAGTCATATTATGTCCTTGATTTATTCCTCTTCATGTTTCCCTGTTACCAAAAGTATCGGTGATTTTCCCTTATCTGCTTAGCTTCGAAAAGTCGACTCATTGTTTGCAAGTTTTATTTTAAAACATTAAGCTAATTTGTGGAAAGTTAATATTCTGATATGAATATCAGATCAGGCATATTACATATTTATTTACTATGGGTGGAACAAAAGTAAGTTGAATTTCTAAACTACAAAAGGTTCTTGCACTTTCAAGAACAAAAGCATAGTATGTTGATGTTACAAAGGATAGTAAAGAGATGATTTGGTTACAGAGGTTCATGGAGGAATTGTGTAATAAGTAGGAGAATAAAAGGTTGTATAGTGACAACCAAAGTGTCATTCATCTTGCAAATAACTCAACCTTTCACTCAAATACTAAACATATACAACTCAAGTACCATTTCATAAGATCGGTTCTGGAAGATGAACTATTAAAGTTGGAAAAGATACATACTAGCCATAATCCTGCAAACATGTTGACAAAGGTAGTGACCAGAGAGAAACTAAGTTCTTGCTCAGTGTCTCTTGGCCTTCAAGCATGAAGGTGAAAATGAGAAATTCTCCATGTCCAAGGTTCAAAGCATAGTCCAACAAGTGCATCAGCAGTGGATTTGTTGTGATCAATATCCAAGTGGGATATTGTTGGTTGCAGAGCCTCATATTCCAAGATTTAGAGATGTTATTGTTAAGTTGTGGTTGTACCCCAATTTTACTATACACTAGTCCCAAAGGTGTAGGGGGGTCCGGGGGCCAGTGGTACCTCAGTGGGGATTCAAGGGCAGTGCCCCTGAGAAAGGGGGTTAGGGGGTGAATCCCCTAAAGGAATTTCTTGGGATGTTTGTTGTCCTGTGACAGTGTGAAGAGGAAGTGAAATGGGGTTACCCCAGTTTGTATCCCTTCATTTCACTAGATGGTATAATAATAAACAAATAGCAATTTATGTGTGGGTGTATCCCATCTTGGGTGACCACATTATATCTGTTTCTATCTTGTAATGTGTTTAAGTTTTGCATCTTGTTTAATAATTTAATTGTAGAATT
The DNA here is from genome assembly GCA_001517045.1 of Pseudotsuga menziesii. Lineage (NCBI taxonomy): Eukaryota > Viridiplantae > Streptophyta > Pinopsida > Pinales > Pinaceae > Pseudotsuga > Pseudotsuga menziesii. Next base: position 121,573 of record LPNX010178754.1, on the reverse strand, counting down.
GTTATTTCTCTAATTTTGCTTTAAAATGACACTATAACAAAGCATCTAAATGTATACAATACTCTAGTAAGTGAAATAACTTCTGTTGGCACTAAAATGGTTGAAGAAGATAAATGTATTACATTATTCTGTTCTTTTCCAGATTCATGGGACAACCTAATAGTTTCAATAGGTAGTTCTAGCCAAGTGACCTTAAAATTTAATGAAATACTATCATCCCTACAATTATAAGAGAAGAGGAAGAAAACCATGGATAATCATAGCATGTATGCCTTGTCTATGAGAGTTCTCCCCTAGGAGAGAAACAAAATAAATGATCTATGGGGAGATCTAAATATAATGTGAGATCTAAATCCCTAGGAAAAGGAATAAGGAAGTGTTGAAAATGTAGTAAAGATGGGCACTATAAAAAGGATGTCATATCTAAGAATGTTGAGACAATAGAGGGATCTGAGGATATCCCTTCCACGGAGGCAAAAACCTCCTCATAAGGTGTGGATGTGTACCTAGCCTCCACGGGTAATCATTCAGAACATGATATCTACCTAATTGACTCTGGTGGGTCATGTCATATGACCCGTCATAGGGAGTGGTTCTGTGAAAATGAAAAATACAATGGAGGAGATGTCTACTATTGGCCTATGTTTCCCCACTCTTCGTGAACCAAGTGTTGGGCTTCGGAATTGTCTTTTATAATGATGTTATTTACATTAATTTCCCATCATATCTACCATAATTTAATACAGATATGGTTGATAAAGCTATACTTTACTTTTTTTTATTAATTGAATCTCAGAAATGTAAAGTGAGCCTAATATGTTATTTTTAATGTATTAAATGCAATAATTGTGTAAGTCATAAGCATTCCAGTACTCCATTTAGCCTCTCTTCTGATCATGAGTTCTGCACTGGGTTTGATTACATTGGTTCACTAAGTTTGGCTTGCCTTTTTCTTTTGGATCTTGTTGATCCTGTGATATCTTCGCCTTCCACTTCTCGTTAGTCCTGTCAAACCTATAGGTGAAAATCAAAACCAGGAATTAATGATAAATTTGTAACAATATAAATAAAAATGATGAAATATTTAAAAAAAGGATTATATTTCACATAATAATCTTTTTAAAACATAATTTGTTTAAATCTAAAATAAAACATTTAAATTTTTTTATTATATGGATGATTTCAAATTTGTTTTGTACTAATTTGTTTTATTTTAGTTTTAAACAAAACATGGAAATGTATTAAGCATGGAAATTACATAAATATTTAAAAACATTGGTTCCATTAGCCATAAAAGGGAGGTGCACATTTCATTGACTTTCCATAGCCTACATTTGATTAAACAAAAAAAATCATTAAACCAATATAATATGTATGGCACTTGCTTTCACTTTATCATATAAATGGAACTTTATTTCACTTTACAATATGGATGGCACTTATAAATTATTGTGTTTGGCTTTCATAAAACTTTGACTAATACATAATTTCTTTATTTTTACGCAGGATATCATGTGAAAAGGAAGGAGTGCACGTATCATGAGGATCAGAAGGAAGAAGATTGGTAAAATCCAGCATAAAACCAATCAAACTCAGCCACAACATGAAGCTAGCACCCATCATTCAATTTGGAAAAAAACAAGCAGAAAACCCGCTTAGAATCCAGATTTATGAACAAATTTCAGTTAAAGGTCATTCGGACGCTCATCCAAACGCCCATTCTGACCATTTTTTTTAACAGAAAGCAGATTTTCGGGCTATATTTTCGGACAAACAAAGGAGAAATTGAAAATTATGGCACATGAGTTTTGTGCAGAATAGCCCTATTTAGGTCACAATGAGGAGTTTTGTGAAAATTCAAAGCCATTTGGGAGAAAATCGTGGTTCTCTAAAACCAACTTTTCCAGAAAACGTGGTTGGTCATTTTCTAAATTTAGAACTAGTTGTAACAACTCAGGAAAGTGGGGGATTTGACTCTATCCTTCACCACTTGGTTGTACATGTATAAATGACACCCTAGAGGTCTAGAGATGGGTTGCTATTGTACAAATCCATTTTTTATTATATTGAATTGTTGCTCCTAGTTCAAATTCATTTTTATGCATTGGTGACTGATTAGTTCATGAATGTGAAGCCACTATCACCTGAGAGGGCCCGTCAGTGAAAAATGTGCACTTCTGTGTGTGAAAGATAGATCTCGTTCAACAATGTTTGTGTTTATCAACTAAGTAATTTTGTTTCTGTATTTTAATTTTATTAATTTCAGTTTAGTAGATGTTCAATTGTGTGTGTGATTTCAATTAAATTCATTTTAGCTTGGTAGATTAGGAATTTTTCCTCAGTTGCAGAGCTCTGCCTAGTTGTTCATTTCCTTTTCATTTCTAATATTTATACTCTTCATGTGCATCTTTCTTTTCATGTTTAGTATTTGTTGCATTTACAATCACATTCTCGTCATCATTCCAGGCGATAAATTTTGGGGGCAACGTTTGAGAAAACCGTAATGAATCTGGGGAAACGGTTCGAAACCCACTTCCCAAATGGACCCATTTACCCCTAATCATGAAAATTTTCCAAAAATTCTTAACATATAGGGACAAAAATGTTTCCAAACAAACCTCTACATTTTTCCCATTTGCATTTGATTTCATTCTTGTGTATTTTCGTTATCTCTTTTCTTGCAGTTAGCGTAGTTTCATTTTTAATTTGTTTATGTGATTTGGTTTCTTGTAATCGCTCATTTCATTATTTTCTATAGCGTACATTTGATTATAATGTTGCATTGTTAACATAGTTTCATTTCCTAAATTAAGTAATCGGTTGTGCGCACAGTTTGTCTCTAGTTTCCTTTCCAGTTTGACAGCTTGTTGTTTAGTTTTATATTAATAATTACACAGAGTAATTTTCTTTAATATTTCAGATTTAGTGTGTAGCAGGTTCAGTTCTGTCCATTCTCATTTTGTTATAAATTTGATTGGGTTATATCTTAGTTTGCTTAATAATGCAATAGATAATAGTTACTTTATGATCATGAATTAGCTTAAGTCATTTTCCTATCATTTCAATTACCGAATAAGTCTACTCATTGTTCTTTTTGCATTATGTTATCATGTGTTGAAATATTGTAACTTTGAAGAATATTCTATATGTATTTCTTTGTGGTCCTCGATGGTCCTACCAGGAGAACCACTTGTATTACTTTGTACCCCGATGCTCCTAATCGAAATAACTAATAAGAGTCATGAGGCAGTCCCCTCTAATTGTAAAGGTGGGTCATTAGCACCCTAGTGTGGTTGCTTGAGGCTACATGCGTAAATCGAGCCTACATGATAGATGAGTTAACTTAAGTGAACGGATGAATATAAATAGAGGCATAGTGCTCCTTATTTGGAACACACACTCTCACTTGTGTAGCGCATTAGTGGAGAAGAGGAGTAGCTAGAGAAGGAGGAGGATTAGGCTTTGATCTCCTTGCTGGTTTTATCTTTTTGGGGCATCTATATTGAGGAATATTTTGCTGGGTTTTTCCCTTTAGGGGTTTCCCAAGATAAATATTTGTGTTCCCTTTGTATGGTTGTGCTTGTCTATCTTTTAGTGATCCTATTTATATGCTTTTGTTATGAAAATGAAATGAAGTACTGATGTCTTAGCTAAGCATATGAAAATTTAACATGGTATCAGAGCCACCCTGAAAGAAGACATTTTGCAGCTAAAGAATCTATGGATTCTCATTTTTTTGCGTCTCTATCCATGATTGATCAACAAAAGAAGGCTAGACTAACTATCCATTGAAAGGTGCATCTTTCTGTCGAAGCAGAATTCGATTCTGAGCATTTTCAGTTTTGGTGCGAAAAATTAGGGATTTCTACAGAAGAAGAATTTTTGAGTGATCCTAGCATAGGATTTTTATCCTCATGAAAATAGAATTTTAGAGACCTGGATCAAGAAATTTGGTTGGGTGAAACTCTGGGAAAGTCAAACCCTAGTTTGATCTCGATCTGGAAAAACCCTAAATACTAAAACTGCTAAGTTTTGGTACATTCGCTATATCCTAATATTGATGAAAGATCATGAGTTGAAAATTGTAGAGGCCAAATATAAAATCCTAGTTTACACTGTATCGGAAATTCATCCTCATATTCGCTATATTCTGGGAGATATGATCCCTCCAAGTTAGGGTTCTAGCCTCTTCCAGAATTCATCCCTCAACAGGACACCTGGGGAGAATTGTTGTAGCATGGGCTACATAGGTCCAAATGGAATTCCTGAAGATGTTCCAAAAATAAAACGGCCTGTAATTTCTTTGATCCAAATTTTAGAACCTAAAAATGAACCAGCGACACGTGGTAGGCCGTACAACTGCACTATTGTGAAACAGGTCACCTTGGGAAAATGATCATAAATTCAAATTGGTGAAACCAATTCTGATGAAATGTGTGCTGTTGGATCAGGGACATGTGAGGTTACCTTAGTGCGAAATGTTAGACACAGAGGAGCATTAATTTCATAGATATCACAAAAACAGTAACAACCATTTCTGCAGAAGAAATTGGAAAACTAGGGCTTCCTGTTCCGGGAGCTTCCCTCCACTATTTTCAGAAAAGGAGTACACTCGACAGCTCCATTTGAAGAGATCTATATTTATATCCAATCATATCTGAAAGATTCCAAGTTTTTAAAATTAGGGTTTCTCTGACAAATCCTAGATCAGCCAACTCTGTAAACAGGACAGACACCTCAAATCGGTAAGATCTAATCTTTTTCTATTTGCATTTGAGGTTCTCATTTCAAAATGATATATCACATCAGCTTGATGATAACATTGGTGAATTTGAAAACTTCCAAGCATGGAGGTATTTGATCTCTCTAAAGAAAATGAATTGGACACCTATATGATTAGAGAGGTTCCAGTTCTAGAGGGAGATGAGCCTCAAAGACTTACACAAGAAGAACTTGATCAAGGCCAAGAAGATCATTGTTGATTCAATCACGGATCAAATTATACCACAAGTGTCTTCCCTAAATACACCAAAGATGTTTGATTCCTTGATCAAGTTATTTGAAGATAAGAACTTAAATCAGAAGATGGCTTTGAGAATACAGTTGAAGAATGTGAAGATCCGGAATGCAAAACAACTTGAAGCGGTAGAAGAAGAAGTGTGCAGAAGTGGTGATAGCCACCTTGAATGGCCTCCCAAGATCATGGGATTCATTCATGTGAAGAATGTATGCCAGAAGTAAGTTATTACTTTCAGCTCAACTAATAAGAAGAGAAGAAGAAGATGGGAGCAATTGAAGATCAAGCTCTCACCATTCAAAGAAGATCCCTCAAGCGATGAGGAATATGAAAAACTCAATTCTTGAGGAACCTCTCATTCATATTATCATTTGGATAAGAAATTATGATTTTGTGAATGAAGAAGATGATAAATCAGAATGATTAAGATAGAGTCTACCCACAAAACAAATAAAAGATAAGTATTCAATTGACATTTCATGATATTGTTTTTTTATGCATTTGATTGTATTCAGTTGATGTGTTATGCATGATAGATTGTTTACATTAATACTACTAATATGCATGTGATGGGTAAGTAGATCATGGCACTATACAACTCTCCAGTGCTACTTATCAAACCTCTTTGATAACATATTGGATTAGTGCACATTCTCAATGATGTCATGGTAGAGATAGAAGGCATCTAGAAAGTTTCTGTGAAATATGGATGAATTTTGTATTGGCTAAATAGTTGCATGATGCATAAGAATTTGTCATTATGCATATGTTTTATGAAATGGTTCTAACCATGCAACTGGTGCATTTGAATTGTAGGAAAGGTCCTATACAACCTCCTGCAAGAAAAGAAGGATGAGACTTGTTACGAAGAACAAGTGATGACAATTCAATAAACATGAATCTGAAGCTCTCAGGGTCAGAGACACCATGACAGAAGAAAGAGCTTCAAAGAGCAGTAGATCCACCTCAAAGGATGAAGACCACCATGGGTATGAGAGATAACGCAAGATGAAGAAAAGAATACTATAAAAGAAACTATGATCAAAGAATAACAGTTGATCATGGGGAATGATGTATACAATATGATTTCGAGACATAAAGGGAAGTACATAGTATCCTCCATATGGATCTACAAGAACAAGTGTACAAAGAAAGGTTCGTGATTTGCCTTAAAAAGAATAGACTATGACATGACATACTCTATTAACCAGTAGATATATTGAAGAGATTCAATATGTTGGAATGCAAAGTCATGGCCACACCCATGGACTCCAACCTGAAGCTGTTAGCTGATGAATCATCAGAGTTAGTGGATATGACTCATTACAGACAGATCATTGGGTCATTGATGTACTTAACAAATACCAAACTAGACATTTGTTTTGCTGTGAACACCTTAAGTCAATATCTTGTTCAACCAAGACGGGTTCACCTAGTAACTACAAAGCATGTGATGAGATATCTGAAAGGGACTATAGACTTTGGTTTATATTATGATGGTATCCATGAGTATAGATTGTATGGCTACACAGATGCAGATTGGTTCGGAAGTATCTCAGACAGGAAAAGCACATTAGGTAGATGCTTTTGTTTGGGGTCTGCTATGAGTTCATTGTTTAGCAGGAAACAATACAGTGTTTCTCATAGAATGGCTGAAGCAGAATACATAGCAGATGGCTCTACTAAGTTGTGAAGCCATATGGATTTGGAAGCTGATATCAGGTCTCTTTGAACTGAATATGGATACTACATTGATTCTATGTGATAATGAGAGTTGTGATAATAGAGAACCTTGTGTTCTGTTGTAACACATAGAAATCTGGTATTTCTACATTCAAGATAAAGATGCAGATGATGATGTTTTAGTATTTACAGAATGTAGATACAGATGATGGTGATTCAGTATTTCTATACTGAATATAGACATGATGATGATTTAAGTATTCCCATACTGAAGATATAGATGATGTTTCAGTATTTACATACTGTAGATGCAGGTGATGGTGACCTGATAATGCTTTCAGTACTCACATACTGGAGATGCAAATGGTGATAGTTTAGTATTCACATATTGAAGATGTAGACAAAGATGGTTTAGATGATGATGCGCTAACAAAGCCTCTGTCTCGGGTAAAGTTTGAACACTTTCGAGACAAGCTTGGCGTGGTTCAGAAAGACCTTCCTTAAAAGGGGGAGTAGTGATGTTGTAGTGGGATTGTATCATCCCTGGACACTTTCCCTAAAGTGACCTGGAGACCTCGGTCTTCGAGAATGAAGAGAGATTGTATCATCCCAGGACATATGTCCAGAAGTGATCCAGTGACTTCGGTCATCGAGAATGTGGTGGGATTGTATCATCCCTGGGCACTTGTCCAAAAGTGACCTAGAGACCTCGGTCTTTGAGAATGAAGAGGGATTGTATCATCTCAAGACATCTATCCAAAAGTGATTCGGTGACCTCAGTCCCCGTGAATGCAGTGGGATTGCATCATCCTTGAACTTCGGTTCAAAATGTATCCAGAGGTCTCGGCCCCCATAAATGTGGTAGGATTGCATTATCCCTAAAATTCGGTTCAAAATGTATCCGAAGGTCTTAGCCCTCATGAAAGTAGTGGATTGCATCATCCCTGAACCTCTGCTAAAAATGTATCCAGAGGTATCGGCCCCCGTGAAAGTGGTAGGATTGCATCATCCCTAAACTTCATTTCAAACTGTATCCAGAGGCCTCGGGCCCCATGAAAGTGGTGGATTGCATCATCCATGAACCTTGGTTCAAAATGTATCCAGCGGTCTCAGCCCCTGTGAAAGTGGTCGATTGCAACATCCCTGAACCTCGGTTCAAAATGTATCCAGAGATCTCGGTCCCCATGAATATGGTAGGATTGTATCATCCTTAAACTTCGGTTCAGAATAGATCCGGTGAATTCAGTACTTGAGAACGTGTGTTGATCCTGTAATTCGTAGAGGAAGGATTGTCTGAGTTCCACATCTGTGTTGATCCCATAATTCCAAAAGGAAGGATTGTTAGTAACTCCGTAAAGACCTAAATCCCATAATTCTTAAAGGAAGGATCATTGAATTGATCCTGTAATTTCAATGGGAAGGATTGTCTGAGTTCCACGGATGTGTTTATCTCGTAATTCCAATAGGAAGGATTGTCTGAGTTCCACATCTATGTTCATCCCGTAATTCTGAAAGGAAGGATTGTTAGTAACTCCGTAAAGACCTAAATCCCATAATTCTGAAAGGAAGGATCATTGAATTGATCCCGTAATTCCAATATGAAGGATTGTCTGAGTTCGACAGATGTGTTGATCCCGTAATTCCAATAGGAAGGATTGTCTGAGTTCCACAAATGTGTTGATCTCGTAATTTCAAAACGAAGGATCGTTAGTAACTCCGTAAAGACCTAAATCTCGTAATTCCAAAAGGAAGGATCGTTAGTAACTCTGTAAAGACCTAAATCCCGTAATTCCTAAAGGAAGGATCATTGGTAACTCCATAAAGACCTAAATCCTGTAATTCTGAAAGGAAGGAGCATGTTGATGTTTTGATGATGTTGATGTTCTTATGATGATGATGATGTTTCTGATTGAAAGATCAGATGTTGTTGATAATGATGATGTTCTCTGATCGAAAGATCAAAAGTTGTTGATGATGATGATGTTCTCTGATCGAAAGATCATAATATGATGATGTTGATGTTTTTCTGATCAGAAGTTGCTTATGATTATGATGTTGCTGATGATGATGATTTTTTCTAATCGAAAGATCAGAATGCGATGATGATGATGATGTTTCTGATTGAAAGATCAGAATGTGATGATGATGAGATCTTGATGATGATGATTCCTTATTATCAAAGTATGATGATGATGATGTACTGATCGAAAGATCAGAATATGATGATGAGTTGATGTTAGAGTATGATGATGTTCGGTTGATGATGGTTCTGATCGAAAGATCAGATGCTGATGATAATGATTGAAATATCAGAGTATGATGATGATGTTGTTGCTGATCGAAAGGCCAAAGTGCTGAAGAAGATGTTGCTAATCTAAAGGTCAAAGTGTTGAAGATGATGTTTCTAATTGAAAGGTCAAAGTGTTGAAGATGATGTTGCTGATCGAAAGGTCAAAGTGTTGAAGATGTTGTTGATCGAAAGGTCAAAGTGTTGAAGATGTTGCTGCTGATTAAAGAGTCAAGATGCTACTAATTGAAGCTGTCAAAGTACTGATGATGTTGATGACTAAAGATTGAAGATGAAGGCTACATGATGTTGAAAAGCTTCCAATGATTTATAGATGTATCACTCTGATGATGTTGATGATGTCCTCTATCTCTCTCCTATTATTGTTGTTGTTGATGTTGTTATAGAATACCCTTCTCGTTAAGGGGGAGTGTTGAAATATTGTAACTTCGAAGAATATTCTATATGTATTTCTTTGTGGTCCCCGATGGTCCTTCCGGGAGAAACACTTGTATTACTTTGTACCCTGATGCTCATAATCGAAAGAACTAATAAGAGTCATGAGACAGTCCCCTCTAATTGTAAAGGTGGGTCATTAGCACCCCAGTGTGGTTACTTAAGCCTACATGAGTAACTCGAGCCTACATGATTAACTCAATCCTACACACACTCTCACTTGTGTAGCACATTAGTGGAGAATAGAAGTAGCTAGAGAAGGAGGAGGATCAGGCTTTGATCTCCTTGCTGATTTTATCTTTTATCTTTTATCTTTTTGGGGCATCTATATTGAGGAAGATTTTGCTGGGTTTTTCCCTTTAGGGTTTTCCCAAGATAAATATTTCTGTTCCTTTTGTATGGTTGTGCTTGTCTATCTTTCAGTGATCATGTTTATATGCTTTTGTTATAAAAATGAAATGAAGTACTAATGTCTTAGCTAAGCATATGAAAATTTAACATCATGTGCACGAAATCAGCTAATCCTTAGATCATTTAGGTTATTTTTCACTGTTTTCTCTATACAGACTGCCATTCAGACATCATGTGTAGCCTTTCATTCACACCTATATTACATTCTGTCATCCAGCTCATCATTCATCCTTTAGTATTCCTAATTCATTTTAAGTTTGTTTTAAAGCTTTGTTTCTTTAGCTTTTGAATTATTTTTTAATAGTGGTAATTAGATATTGGTTATGCTTATCATTAGGACCATAGGTTAGGTTTTTTTAAGTATTTATTAAGTTTTGTTCCTATCTTTTACCTCCTTTCACCTTAATATGTTTTGATTTATGCGGTGTTATGTTTCTCTTATTTCTGATTTCCTTCTTCAATACTGTTGTAATGTTAACTGTAGTTTTAAATGCAAGTTTAATTTAGAATAGTTTCAATTATAAGTAATAATTAATTTTAAGATTGAATTGAACATTGAACTTTATGCTGATTAAAACTCATGTTAATGAAATATATTAATTTGATAAAAGCATTGAAATATTAAATGAGAAATCATTTGTCAAGTTCACTTTCTATCACATGTTCTGTTTTATGTGTCATTACATAGTTTTATGTCTACTTAATTTAGTTTCTGAGTCATATTAGAATGAGTGGTTTTATTTAAAGGTATGATTGTATTGAAGTCACTTTGAACATTATTTCATCTTTGCAATTATGTTAAAACTTGAAATTTGAATGCTTTGTATATTTTATATTTGAATGTATTTAGTTTGCATTAGGATCTTAAATATGAATTGAATTAATGATCACTAGATTAAGAATCTTAGTATTAAACATTTCAAGTTCATAGATCAGTTGTTGATTATATTAGATTTGTTAAACTAGTTTGCTTACATTAGTTTATGATTCCTCGCAAAGTATTTGTTTACACTTGGTCCTTAGATTAGTGTTTCAATCTGCTTTATACGATTGCATAGAGTTCGATAACTAGAGTAGGATAGTTGGTTAGTTTTCTCTTTTGAAAATATAGTAGAGTAGTTTCGCTCATAGAATAGATATATTAATTGCTCTTTTCACTTGTAGCATAATTTCTGTTTTTACAGTAATTAGTTTCATATTGGCTTTCATAATTAATTTCAATGTTTCCTTTCGTAGTTAATCGCATGGTCAAGCAGATTTGCATCCCTGCATAAGCATATAATTCATGCATTCATGAAATGGTTTAGTTGATTTGTTGCCTATTTTGAATAGTTAAATTTACTTTCATTATATTAAATTGCTTTCGGAACAAGTGACCGCTTTCATAGATTAGTTGTTGCAATTTCATTTCATAGAATAGATTAGCATAATAGTAGATTATATTTGAATTCTAGTTGTAAAATAGTTTCCCTTCTTTCATAAGAATAGATTGGATTCTTGCATTTAGATCATGATAGTCATGCATGTATTTTAACATCATGTAGTTACATGATTAGTGTATTTTCATATCTAGTTAGATTAGATTAGAATAAGATTTAATCATGCACATATAGTGTTTTCATATCACAAGGTTCCTTCCTAGGTTGAAAAATTAATTGCTCAATTAGATAGCATATATTTTACCCAACACTAGATTCAACAACAACACAATAGCAACAAAACGCCCAAAGACATTGGCCCAAAGGAGCAAGCTCAGTCAACAACACCTGCGAGGCAGGCGCAGTCTCACCCAAGATATCTTAATGTGTAGCTTCTAGAACAATGTTTTCGCAGTCACCGAGGGATTATAGTCCCTTGGCGTGCACCCAAGCCACTCAACAGAGTCAGAAGGATGGAGTCTTTTACTACTCGACAGTGGCGCAATAGTGCGAAACACACATCGTGCGACACAAGCTTTCCCTTGTGAACTTAACAAATGGTGCAATAGTGTGACATAGATGATTCTTTAATGTAAATGACAATAGACCAACCGTATTACAACTTAATGGTATCTTAACATGAATAATACACAGTGCTCGACAATGCTTTAGTCATTCATTCATTTAATGTTGTTATCATTATTGCAACATTCATTCAAATAATAACTTTAAACAATGCAAGATATTCAAACATTCAACATTAATCATTAAACATTCAACATTCAACATTCATCAACATAGGAAATAATGTGGAAACCCATCTGGGTAAAAATCACCAAGGTGCTCTTCATCTGGCATGAGAAATATATGGCACCTTGTAGTATGTGACTTATAGACTATTCTGAGATATGTATATTTATCTCAGACTCTTCTTGCTCTCATGCTCTATGTTTTATGCTTTACTTCTAGCTAATCCTACTTATCTACACACATCCTGGATCGACTCTTCTGCTTTATTATCTGCGCACTCAGCTGCAGATTGACTCTTACAAAATGATCTACGCACATAGTTGTAGATTCATGGCTCAACAACCTTATACTATTAGATTCCTCTCTGATCTCCTCTTATTATGCTCTGAACTGACTAGCTAACTCTTGAACCTAACCCTTATACAAAATGGGTTCCTCTTATTTATAGCTTCTACCAGACCACACAAGGTCAACTATGTACAACTCAGTTATTACAGTCATAAATAGCCACAAAATATCTTCTAATACATTAATGACAAGCCATACTTACCGCAAAATGTTTTGCATTACATTAATCACAGTCCATAACTAGCCGCAAAAAGTGTCCTTTAGTATTTCTTTGAATCGATCTCCTGTAGTCCTTACTGACCTATCGCTTTCCTGAATTTACTCTTCTACCTTCCAAAAATCCACCAACTCTGGGTTTTTCTTTCCTTATCACACCCTTCCTCATCGTAGTTTCCTCTACTATGAGCTTCCTTTTCATCCTTTACCTTCTTTTCCTCCGTCGTGCGCCTACTTTTCCTCTTGCGCTTGTGCTTCGAATTCTTCCTTTAGCTCTATCCTAGCTAAACAAGCCCCAACACTCACATGTGGCTCATCCTAAGCCACTAAGAAAAACTCATGTTTCTTGCGCAAGTTGTGCCATGGGACCAACCTTGTCCCAAAATTCCTTCAAAATTCCTTCCACTCAGTTAACCTCTTGTGCTACTTCCTCTACCTGCTTGGCCAACTGTTCCACATGGTCGAAACTGATATGTTATGACGGTCCTTCTTCTAGAAACAAAGTGATAAGATGGAGATTCTATTATATAGGCTGAATAAGCCCTGTAACTCATTCTGCTTCAGACTGGTGCACTGCAACTTCGTCGTTCCTTTTCTTCTCATGGTCACAAAGAGTTTTTACTTCCTATTGTAGTTGCTTCAGCTTCGTGACCTTTGCTATCTTCTCTTTGATCGATAGCTTCTTCATGTCTTCCTTAACCACACTTCTCTTTAAATAATTTTGGTACACGTCTTTTTTTATTTTCTCCATAGCTTCACCTTCTAGAAGCAGAATTCCCACGCAGCAAAATAGATTCAACTGCTTCAGTGCAGAGTTTTTCTCCTTGCCTTATTCTCTCAACAGCCTTAGATGTTGTTTTCCTACTCTCTTCAAGCACCTCAAGAGATGTACTTGGTATTTGCTGCGCCTTCATTTCTTTGCCCTATTTTCTTAGGTTTGTAGCAATTGAGGATAGGTGGGATTCCTTTGTGGCCGTATCTGCATCTTCATGGCCTTCTTCCAAAGGGAACTCTGCGACTACATCTTTGATGGCTTCAGCTAGTGAAATCCTTCTCTATTCACGCACTTCTATTTCTTGCTCCTTTTCGTTAAGGAGGTCCTTGTGAGTATTTTCCTTCCTTGTCTGCTTGGTAGCCTGATATGCAAGAGAATTATCCCAGATCCTTATTTCGGTCACGGCCGCATGTTGAATAGCATATACTTTGTCCAACACGAGTTTGGATAAATCTATAGATAGTGTCCCAAAGTCATGGACAACACTATCAAGCTCGGGTGTCCCCTTCTCCATTGCTCACACTTGGATGTCTATCTTCACTTGTGGCAACAATAGAAGTGTTACTAGCGCGTCATTAGGATCCACACTGTAACTCACATCTTCAACTATTCTTTTTACTTCGTTGATAGCATTAGTGAGTGTATTGATATACTCAGCTAGTTTTTCAGTCAGTCACAGCTACTTTTTAATTATGGATTTGAGACTCGACTTCACAACCTCTATGATTGCTTCAAAAATAAATCTCATGTCCTCCTCAACTAAGCTGACCATGTTATCCATTTTATCATCTTTGCACTTCTTGTGCTGCGGATGAGGTTGTTCCTTCTCCTTATTTTTGTGGAGGTTCTGCACATCCTCGTTAGTAGGTGTGTCTTCTTCATCATCCTGATCCGAGTTCTGATCACTGTCATCATCCTCTGAACTTAGTGACTGGTTTTCTTTCCCGTTGCCCATGTCATTACCTTCTTCTTTGTCTTGGTCATTGCCTTGACCATTTCCTTGTCCATTCCCTTGGTCGCTTCCTCCTTGGCTACCACCCTGGTCCATTTGTACATTGACCAGGACGCTCCATTCCAGAGGCCACTCCTAGATGTTCGTTTCCACATCTGAGTTAATAACCATGAAAAGCATCAACAGTGCTTGTTTCTCTAGGTCCTATTGCACCTCCACAATAATATTGTGGACGCCATCCTGGAATCTTATGAAAGATGAATACTTTTTCACTATTTCATCCTGCACTCTGCGTTGGTTCTTTATTACTTCACTCAGTGCTTCCGCATGCAGAAATAATTCTATGTTATTGGCCTTCTGTGGGATTTTGTCCTCCCATAGATTATAATATTTTGCACCATGGAAAATCATTGGGAAATCCATTGGCTGGTAATCGAGTGGGTCAGACCAAACAACAAAAGAAATAAAAATAAGCAACTAGGAGTAGTGGAATTTGGCCTTATTTTCCTCTTGCACTTGCTTTGCATCCTCCAACAGCTCATTCAACAAATACTATGACCAATTGAAGATCACCCCCATTGTGTATTGTTCGGCTAGCTCTACTACCCCGACAATGGACTCTGTGGGCCGCATCTTGCACAACAACTTGCAAGATAAAATCTTTGCAGGGAACCTCACTGTATTGTGAGTTATAGAGGAGATCGAGAATCCTCTATTTCTATGCTATAGGTCATACTTTTCCATTGTCTTTGCTGTGTCTCTGTTTGCACATAAATATGGCGTGGGGTCATTCCCTTGTTTCGAAAGACCCGTTATTGATGAAATGAGCTCTACATCTACGAAATATGGTCTATTGATCCATAAGTATCCTCCATGGAAACAGACCAGAAGTTGTCGCACATATGTGCTCACCTGCTTGCTGTGACCAAAATGCGGCATGAGCAGTAAGTTTAGTAAAACTGCACTTTCTACACTACTGGACCACTCTAATGGCACTACGAGTTGTGGCTTAGGTGGCAAGGCTGGGAGCATGACCATGTAGTTTTTTCTTTCTAGGTATTCCTACTTCCTTGTATCGTTATCCTCAAATAGGAGTTTCACCATCTTCAAGAGCATATTCATTAGGCACGATCTGAGGGATCTGGGGCACAACCAAGGACGAACATGCCTTCGTCGGGAGATTACTTCAGATGGCTCTCCTCTCCTTTGCCGAATATATGGTGGCAGCAGGTTCTTCTCCTCTAGAGTTTCCTACTCCACTTCTCTGCATGGTGGCGGAGAGAGAATATTCTCAATGGGTGTGTCCTGGGTATCCTTACGCTTCTTTGTGAACTTGGGCACCCTAACTTGAGGCATTGATGATTCTAGAATGTCTCTCTCTGACACAAACGGT
Organism: Pseudotsuga menziesii; assembly: GCA_001517045.1. Taxonomy (NCBI): domain Eukaryota; kingdom Viridiplantae; phylum Streptophyta; class Pinopsida; order Pinales; family Pinaceae; genus Pseudotsuga; species Pseudotsuga menziesii. Next base: position 105,867 of record LPNX010178754.1, on the reverse strand, counting down.
CACAGACGTGCAATTGATATATTAACTGGTGGATTAGCTAGTGGGTTCTGAGTCAGGGTCATCACAGAGGCCGAACCAGAGGCCGAACCAGTCGTAGGAACTGTTTGTTAAGTTGGTCATGCTAGTGTTTCTAGTTCTTCTTCTTACTACTGTAGCTCCAGTGATGTAATTTATTCTTCTATCGAGCAAGGTGATGCTCTCATAACATCAAACTGCTCACTCGTACTGGAAATGGAAATGACCATTATCTTCGGCTCTCACAATTACAAGATCTGGTTTGCGCTTCTTCTTTCTATGCAAGTAAATGGATTCTTATCAATGAAGGCTCATATTTATAGAGATGTGCACATCCTGCATGTGATCATTCAATGGGAAATCGACATCGTGTCAATCACATGGGCTTCCCATTCGACTCAATCCAACATTAACTTGCATACTTGAGTTCTGATATGTACCTGTCAAGGAACTTATGGTGAGGATGACAGATGGGACCAAAAAGCACGTCGCCATTCCCCTTGGAATTTTTGAATCAATTATTCTTCACTTTCATAACAGCCTAAATATTTTTGGGTATCCGTGCTTTAATGATGGCTAATTGTCATTCCCGCTCTTTACTGCAATTTGCATACTTCTGTCGCAGACGTGCGACAAAACAGTTTCCTTTACTTTTTCTTGTTTTTTTTCTCATATTTTCCTGCCTTCCCCAGGCATGTCATGTCCATCATAGTAAGGTTTTAGGCAGCTACCATTGACCTATCCCTATGACTGGCGTTCCATCCATCTTGTGCAATTTCATTGCACTTGTGTCAGAGATATGTGCGACCACATATGGTCCTAGCCAATGCATCTTCATTTTTCATGGATGCTTCAAAAATTTGTTGTCATACAACAAAACAAGTCCTACTTTTAAACGCTTACTTCTGATATGGTGATCATGCCATTATTTCTGCCTTTGCTTTTACATTTTTGATGAAATCGTGTGATGAACCATTCTTCTTCCATCTGGACGAGTTGCGACAACCTTTGTTTGACAACATCTACGTTGGTCATTTTCATCAATGCGTCAATAATTAGGCTCAGCAAAACATACTCCATTGGAACAGCAAATTCTTTCCCATACACCAATTTGAATGGAGTGTGCCCTGCTAGTCGCTTACAAGTCATGCAGTATTCCCATAACATAGCTGACACTTTCTGATCCCAATCATCTCAGCGAGTGTTGCATACTTTGGTTAATGCATTCTCCAGGATCTTGTTCAATTCTTTGACCATTCCATTCACCTGAGGATGATAGGTGTTGTCTTTCTATGTTGAATCTGGAACTCTGCAGTAAGCTCATCAATCAGTTTGTTAACAAAATGTGTACCTTGGTTGCTTAGCATAATTTTCAGGCAGCTGAATCTAGTCAGCTTATTTTCAAACAAAAACTTTGTCGAAGTCGCAACGATGCAATCTTTAATAGATGCATATTTATCCAATATCGTTATCTATTCTATCGCAATGATAATGTATCACACGTCAGTCCCCTTTCCCACAGGACTAATCGGTCTGAAAAAATCAACGGCCCACTTGTCAAATGCTTGAAGGGTTAATTTAGGCGCAAGAAACATCTCGTAATGTCTCGACAGTTTTCGTGTCCTCTGGAAAATATCACAGTGTCGGCACAAGATATTAATGTCCATATGCATGGTTGGCCACCATAATCTAGCTTTCATTATCTTGCACAGTGTTTCCTTTCTAGCATAGTGTACTTATGCAACACCAGCATGTACTTCACTCATTACCTAATGTCATTCATGGTCAAAGACACATCGTCACAATATTTCATTGGGGCCCATCTTGTATAGGTGTCTCACGATCAATGTATAATGAGAATCCTTGACAACCAAATGTTTCTTCTATGCAGTGGTGAATCCTTCAGGTGCATAGCATGTTCTCGAGAAGTGGATGATAGCATTAAACTCCTTATTCTAACCATCAATCATGGTGACCGCAAATAGCTGCACAATAGGGAAAGTATCCTCCAAAATGGTGGGGTTTTCACCACTTTCTATTCTTGACAGGTGATCAAACCCCACGTTCAGTCGACGAGGTTTACAAATGACTTCAAAGTCAAATTATTGGAACAGAAGAAGAGATAGACATATATTCCCCCCCCAACACTCGCTTTTTGACCAGGTATTTTAAAGCCAAATGATGAGTGTACATTTTAAAATGTCCACCCAACAAGTAGTGTCACAATTTTTGTAGTGCATAGACCATGGTGAGGCCTTCTCTCCCTGTCATCGTGTAATTTTTTTATTTGATCGAAAGTTTTCTGCTAGCAAAAGCAATAGGGAGGTCAAGCGCACTCTCAACTGGTTGTGTTAAGATTGCCGAGCGCAACAGATGATGCATCGACATGGACATGGAATTTCTTTTTCCAGTCGAGAAATACTAGTATTGGTGCGGTGGCCATCTTGTTCTTTAATTAGTATAAGCTTTCCTGACAAGCATCTATCAACTGAAACTTTGCATCTTTCCTCAATAGTTTCTCCATAGGTGCGGTTATCTCTACACATCCTTTGATAAACTTTCTGTAATACCATGTGTTCCCTAACACTTATCTAAGTTGTGTGACTGATGCAAGTGTTGGAAAGTCAAGGATAATTGCAACTTTCACTAGGTCGACCAAAATTTTGTCATGACACATGACATGTCCCAATAGTACACTAAATCGTGTGCAAAAAATACATTTCTTTGAATTAAGCGCAATCTGATACTGGAAACAACAGCCCAGTATGATGCACAAAATTTCAATGGGGTCTCTTACTAGACCAAACATAGTCGAATAATAAAAGTAGACCTCAAGAAATTTATGTATGAAATCTTTAAAAGAAGATACTACTATTCTAGAAAAAATAGCAACTGCATTCTTGAGTCCAAAGGGCATTACCGTATATTGGTAGCATCCCCATTTTATGACGAAGGTCATTTTGTGTCGATCATCCCTGGCAATTTTGACTTGATGATAACTAGAGAAGCCATTGGTGAATGACTAGATCTCTTGGCCTCTAATGCTTTCCAATACTTCATCTGTGAATGGTGTTGGGAACGGATCATGTAGGAATGTGTCGTTCAGCTTCCTTAGGTTGACACAGATCCTGAATTCACCTGTTGTATTCTTATCCTGGATCACTATAAGGCTGATCCATTTTGATTCCTCAACAGGTTTGATGATTCCTGCGTTGAGCATGCGATCCAATTCATCTTTTAGCTTCTCTTTAGACCTTAAATTCAAACTATAATGTCACCGCTTAATTGATTTAGCATCTGGTTTCAAGGGTATTTTCATCTTCCCCAAGTCTCCCTCTATTCCCTTCATCTATGATAAGTTAGTAGGGAATACATCCTGAAACTCATGCAACAAGTCTATGATCTTTGATATCGTCTCATCATCCCAATAATCTCCTATATTGGCAAACTTTGGGTTTTTCGGTGAACCAATGTTCACTTTCTTGATTTTTAGCGGCTTGAGGAACTAGTCACTTGAAATACCACTTCCTTCAACTTCACACGTGCCCTCTGACTCTGGTATGTTTAGGTTAGTTAGATCATCATCCGGTTCTCCGTCCAAATTGTAACAATCCATCCATTTCTAGATGATCGCGCTACAATGATGGGAACTTGTTACTACAATAGGGATTTCATCAAATATCTTTTCCTTGATTGCTTGAAGCGTAGCATCAACTATCGATTGCTCATCAGAAAATGCAAAGGTGTGCGCAAATTATTTACTCACCTCGTCCTAGTACTTAGTTACTTGTCGCAACTCCATTCGCAACTCCATGAACATACACCAACTTCTGGGTGTAATTTCCAATGTATGAATGAAATGATGGACCCATTATTGTCACTGGTATTCTGCAAATTCCATGCGACACTGATTAAGGTGCTTGACAGGGTTTTGAAACCCTGTGTATTTCTGACTTATGATAGTGGCTTCTTCGCCGAATATAAATTTCATCAATCTTCTGCACTATGGCCATTCTGATATGGATTTCTTATGTGTACTCCACCATCTAGTGGGTGTAGCTTCCAGTACATAGTCTAATGCAGACAAGCGATGCGGCTCTGTCACCAGAACTTCAAACTCACTAAGGAAGGTTGCAATATTAGGAAATCCCTAGTATGTGGGTAACTCCCTCAATTGATTCTACACTCATCACATAGATTTTGGAATCTTGGCGCATCTCTGCATAGAGACTTCATGCAATCTATTTTTCCAATTCTCTAAGGCCTCTCCTGAATCTGATGTGCAGGAACTAGCACTTTTCAAGATCAGGTTTCCATCTATTGTAGGGTTTACATAATCATATTTTAAGGTGCTAACATTATAGATATGGTCTATATATTCACCATGCCCTTCACTATTGACAGGTTTGACATACCTCTATCCCTCTAGTGGATCAATGGGAGACACTACCCGTATCTCATCATCCTCGAATGATAGGATCCTTTTCTTAAAGTTTATAATGGTCCAATTATCCATGGCCCAATCAATCCCTATAAATATGGGGTATGGGTTTGTGTCATCGACAATGTTGATGACTTCAAAGTCTGTGAATGTGTGTAGCCCCTCAATGTCGATATGGACTTCACTTATCCTACCAATCAGTAGGACCTTCACCTAATTTGCAAGCCTCAAATGGATAGGAGACCAATTCAAGCGTATTTTTCCCATGCTCTCCCAAGTCTGTCATGTCAAAATATTTACATCCGAACCCAGATCTAGAATAATGTAATCCATGTCATAGTCTCCTATCTACGCAATCATTATTAACTCGTGAATCTACTAGGATTTCTTATATCAGTGCTTGTATTTCTGCAACAACATCTTTATCTTGAATTAGCGCTAGGAAACTTGACAGAAAACAACTTTATCTTACTAACCTTCTTTGGAATCAGCTTCTGGAATAGCTGTTGGAAGTGTACAGGAATCTCCTTGACTTTAGCTGATGTCGATGGTTGTTTGGGATCTAAAAATTTTAGTCGCGTGTACAAAAAGACTTACTTCTATTTTTGAACATTGAATGGTAACTTCTTCTGCTCTGTGGGTCGCACCTACAGTTGTTCTTGAGGTATATCCTGTTCGGCTGCAGTCGCAACACCTCCTCATGTTACGACAGCAACACTTGTATCTCTCGACTCAACAAAAATCTTATGAAAATTTAGGTTAGAATTTGGATTGGGATTCTATGCAGGGTTAGGACATGCGACAGTTCAAGATTTCCATTTTGCAATCAACTGGGAACAATGCTCCACATTATGGTCCTGCACTTTGTAGTATGAACATGTCTTTGTAGGTTCATGGCAATCTATGGCATAATGGCCTGGCTGTCCATAGTTATAGCATATGACTTGACCTCTTCCTCTGCCAAATCCTCCTCCTCCTCTCCCCTGAATCTTCCACCACCCTTCCCTGAGGGTGTGGTTGCTATGGTGGGTATTGATTTTGTGGCACGTACTTATTTTGCAGTGCATACTGAGGTTGAAACTGGTTTTGTGGGAAAGGAGCACACTGATAGTGCACTTGTGCCTGTTCATCATGAACCTACCCATCGTTCTTCATAAAGTAGGTGTCTATTGTCTCCTCCTTCATGAGTTGGTATGCTCTACAATCCTTCTCATCATGCCCTACTGATTTGCAAAATTTATAGAAAAGACTGGCCGGGGTACTTACAATATTTTGCAAGTATAGGCAGTCCTCATGACGATGCCCTCTAATATAGCATTTGTGGAACCATGGTAGACCTTCGTTATTCAATGGATTTGGTACACCCGACGAGATATAGTTCATGAATGACGGACAATTATCCTTGGTGTTTCCATCCATTCGACATCTTGTGCACCACAAGTCCTCTTTTGATTCTTTGCCCTTATTAATGTCCTAAAGTTGTACTATCAGACTATCTAACTGCAACTGAATATGCATCATTCATGAGCCACCATCTCCGATTGCCAAGGAATCCAACTTCATCTCTAGTTCTAGCGCTTTTATCTGCGACACAATCTTCTATTGCATCAAAGGATCTTGAATGTGTGGTAACAGCGTAGCAATAAACCACTCTTTATGTTGTACATCTAACATCTGGAAACTAACTTTGGCCATCAAAGTCTTAAACCACTGATCAAAATCCCATATGGATTTCATTGGTAACTGTTATATCTCCTTGATCTCAGTGATGCACTACGACTCATATTTAGGTTTTATGAACTCACATATCATCGTGAGTCAGATCTCATCAAGGGTCTTTTATGGGGTTCCTGCTAGTACTATGTAGAAATTCATAAACCAATCTAGCATGCGACCCCACAGAGTTGTGATCATATGCACTTTCTTTATGTCTGTGTTATGAACTAAGAGTACCATCCAAACATCCTCGAAAAGGAACCAGTGTTGTTCTAGATCTTTTGCTCCATTTCCATTGACTATGGGTAATCTAATATCTGCCCTGGCCATTGAGCTGGCATTGGGGTTATCAAATGAATAATTTAATGAAGGCATACTTCCTTGTGCACTAGTTGCAGTACTAGCACTATCAGTATTAATAGCTCTTTCAAGGATGGGGCTCTAGATCTTACCTCTGGAGATACTCCTAACATGGTTTAGTTGCTTCCTGATCTTGGTGTCTCTGCAGACTCTTCAGATTCTTTTGATCCTTTATAAATTGGGATATGGTCTTCCTCTTTTCCACCATACCCTTCGTCTAACCGCGACTCAACTTCATACTCACTTTCTTCAAATAGACTAGGATTCTGTCTACCTCCTAGTGTCTTTCTTCTCTTTCCTGACCAGAATCTCCTTCGACTCCTTAGGAATCCAACTTCTAGTTCAAGTTATGTATTTCCTGGGAATATATCAGCTCACCATTTCCCATTTTCTATGCAAGTCGTCCATGACATATCCCCTCCTCTTGGATATGCGAATCAACTACACAACTACAAGATACCCTTCTCATAGTTGAGCATCTTTATCCATGTACTTATAGACAATAAGTACCTTCTTTACAGTCCTTGGAAAAAATTATTCTGGCCTCACTATATGAGGTTATCATCTATACTGCAAAATCAGTAATATACCCTTGCAAAATATTGTCGACCCAAAAATCAACATCTCTAGTGATGGGGTTACTTACACTGGTTCACTTGCGGATCAACTGATCACTCCACTCAACCACTTCTCTTCTTCAGAAATTTGTCTGTCGAGTCACCAATATTGACAACCACTCATGCAACACAATAGGAAACTCTACAAAGAATATATTGTGAACAATAGAGTATATGTAACAGTCCAACTAGTTTTCTTTGCTCAAACATGATATTTCACTCTCTTCTTGCTCAAATTCCAATGTCTTAGACTCCATCCAATCCTCTATTTCCTTCTTTGTCAGATGCCACAACATTTCCCTCAACTAAAATGATTAAGGGTCACAGAAACGGAACCATTTGTTGTCCTAATTTTCCCCACTCTTCACGACCCAAGTTCAACAACAACACAATCACAACAAAACCTCAAAGACATCATCTCAACGGAGCAAGCTCAGTCAAGAACACCTGCGAGGCAGGCGCAGTCTCACACGAGATATCTTAGTGTGTAACTACCATAACCATGTTTCCACAGTCGGTGAGAAATAATAGTCCCTTGCTGCATGACCAAGGTGCTCGACAGAGTGGGAAGGCTGGAGTCTGTTACTACTCGACAGTGGCACAACAGTGCGACAAAGCCAGCATGCGACACAACCTTTCCCTTGTCAACTTAACAATGAGTGAAATAGTGTGATGCAGTTGATTCCTTGATGGTGAATGACAATAACGTGAAAGTATTACAACTTAATAGTATCTTAACGTGAATAATAAATAGTGCTCGACAATGATTTAGTCATTCATTCATTTACTGTTGTTATCAGTATTGTGACATTCATTCAAATAATAACTATAAACAATGCAAGATAATGAAAAATTCAACATTAACTGTTAATGATTCAACAATGAACATGCATCAACATAGAAAATAATGTGGAAACCCATCTGGGTAAAAATCTCTAAGGTGCTCTTCATTTGGCATGAGAAATATATGGAACCTTGCATTCTATGACTTATGGACTATTTTGAGATATGTCTATTTAGCTCAGACTCTTCTTGATCTCATGCTCTCTGTTTATTCTTTTCTTCTAACTACTCCTACTGATCTTCACATAGCCTAGATCGACTCTTCTACTCTACTATATATGCACTCAGCTGCAGATTGACTCTTACAAAATTGTTTGTGCACACAGTTACATATCCGCGGCTCAACAACCTTCTACTATCAGACTCCTCTATGATCTCCTCTTACTATGCTCCAAACTGACTAGGTAACTCTTGAAGCTAACCCTTATACAAAATGGTTTCCTCTTATTTATAGATTCTACCAGACCACACAAGGTTGGATGAGTATAGCTTAGCTATTACAGTCATAAATAGCCACAAATTATCTTCTATTACATTAATGACAGCCATTGTGGCCATAAAACATCCTGCATTACATTAATCATAGGCCATAACTAGTTGCAAAAAGCATCCTTTAGTCTTCCGCCGACTCAAGCTCCTACATTCCTTCTTGACCTGTCGCTTTCCTGACTTTACACTTCTACCTGCCAAACCTCCACTAACTATGTGTTTTCCTTTCCTTGTCGCACCCTTCCTCATCGCTCCTTCCTCTACTCTGCGCTTCCTTTCTGTCCTTTACCCACTTTTCCTCTGTTGCACACCTACTTTTCCTCTTACACTTGTGCTTTGGTTTCTTCCTTTAACTCTATCTTGTCCCAACATCTGCTTGGGATATGATTTACCAGCCAATATTTTTGGACATGGTAGATTCAGGATGAAACTCAAGGATGGAAGGATTATAAATCTATCTAGAGTGCTACCCATATCAAATATAGTGAGAAACTTGATATATATGGAAAAGATGGATGTTGGATGTGTAAAGATTGTGAGGGAAGATGATGGTTTCAAAATGGTTCGAGGATCAATAAATTAATGAGGGGATTTCAATATAGAACTCTGTACAAATTATTGGGAAGCACCATCATTGATGAATGTAATAGTTATGTTGTGCATGCAGAAGGAGGTAAAGATGAAAGTACCCTAACAGCACCAGGAGTAAATACAGTGATATTCCATCAAAGACTGGAGCATATAAGAGAAAACGTATTTTGAGCATTACAAGGTAAAGATATGGTTTAATGTATGATAGATTGCACTCTGTATTTTGATTGAGTATGTGAACATTACATATATGCAAAACCAAATCCAGTAATATTTGCATATGGTGCTACAATAACAAAGGTATTTTTATATTTAGTACATAGTGATCTAGATTTGTTCCATCATTAGGTATATGTGTGTATTATGTTTCATTTATAAATTATTTCTTAAGGAACACATGGATTTATTTCCTTCGAAAGAAATCTGAAATATTTGCTAACTTTAAAAAATTGAAGGATCTTGTAGAAAACCAAGCATAAAAGTAAATAAAGGTGTTGAGGATAGATAATGGTGGAGATTTATACGAGAATAGATTTGATAACTTCTGTAAGAAGTGTGGTATAGAAAGGTAGGGGACTACTCCATACACACCTCAATATAATGGAGTTGTTGAAAGGACAAATAGGACGCTGATGGAAAAGGCATGGAGCATGCTATGCACTGTTGGGATAGGACAAGAATTATGGTCTAAGGCAGTGGAGACAACATGTTACTTGGTAAATCGGTCACCCACATCAACATTGGTTAACAAAAATCCACAAGAGGTATGGACTAGTAAGAAACGCTCTATTAAGCATCTGAAATATTTTGGTTGTGATGCTCTTGTACATGTTCCAAAGGAGAAAATGATCAAGTTGGATAAAAAAGATGAAAACTTTATCTTTATTGGCTATAAAGATGATATGAAAGGTTATATAAGATTTGGAATCCTATAACTAAGAAGACTGTAATTTAATCCCGATTAAGGGTTGTTTTTGGTTATTTTTGGGAATTTTCTAAAAATATGTAATCTAATCTTGGTTAAGGGATTGTAGTCTATTTTCTAATCCAAGGTAACGGGTGAAGGTATTGGATGTTGTTGAATACCTATATTTTTTATTGTGATGGATTCATAGAGATAATGAGATAATAGGAGGGGTGGCTCCAAGGTTTGTTGGTTTTCCTAGTTAAGGGTTTATAGGGTAAATCTTTGTGTTTATGTATGAATGCTATGGTGTAATATCTATTTTTCATAAAATAAATTGTATGATTTTCTTCTCTACACACACTTAAAACTTACAAGATTCATAAGTTTGAAAGATGGGGAGGATAATGCATTACAACTTCATAAGTGTGTGGATTTGAAGTAAGCTACAGTTAAAGTGTAGTTCCTATTAATTAAGAGTTGAGCAAACTTGTTTAGCTATTAGAACATCTTGATGGATTTAGGGGATTTTTTTCATGGGAAAAAAAGTATGTAACGAATCTTGAGGGAAGGAGGAAGGGAGTATTTAGGAGTAGACATGTAAGGAAAAAAGGAATTTTTTTTTATTTAGTTTGTTAGATAGATTTTCGAATGTGTTTGAATGAATAAAAATCTAAGAACATAGTATTATGTTACTATAGTTATTACTATCTTCTAGTATTGTTTGATTTTTTATATATGATTTCACCCTATGTTTAAGTGATGGATCTTTACAGGTTACACTTGGATCAAATTGAGAACTATGCTAATATTAGTTAGTCATTTCTATGCACTCCCTCCGAATCCAATCATGTGGTCTCCTTAGTTCTTTTGGATCATAATTATCCATAAAATTGATGTTAACTTGTATTTACACCTTGTATTCCTTGTCCTTTCTTCATCTCTATGACCTTTAATTCTGAAAGCAAATATTTCTTAAACCAATTACTGTGAAGTTCATAACAATATTTTTTAAGGAAATTTTGGATGTATTTTCTCTAACACAAATTATGGAGGCATTTTAAAATTTCAAAGAATTCTTAACCATCATTAAAAGTCAACATGGAATAAACTAAAACCTAAGGTAAGTGCTTAAAGACTTTGCTCAAAAAGAAGGAATTAATTTTGAAGAAACTTTTGTACCTATGGCTAAGATAAATACATTCAATTTGTTACTAGCCATAGTAGCTCACTTTGTCTCAAAGAGAAAAAAACATCTAGTGTCTACATGGAAAAAGGAATTATGTGTGCTCATGAAAAATCCTTGATTGGTGTGCAAACATAAATGAGCCCTTCCAAGTAGATGGGTCTAAAACAAATCCAAAAGATCCAAATTTGTATATAAAAATGAACAGTGAAAAGGGTATTGTGAATGTGGTTTTAGATGTTGACAACCTCATCATTATATGTAATGATACAGAGGTGATAGAGAAACTAAAACATGAGCCACATAGATAATTTGAAATGATAAATTTAGGTATTTTTTATTGTTATTTAGGAGTGTAAGTATGAAAACTAAATAATGATATTTTCATGTTCCAAGGGTCAAATTAAATATGCATAGGAGATACTGATGAGTGTTAATATGGCTAGTTGTACAACAATGATAGCTCCTATGAAACAAGGATGATTTTATCCTTGAGGTTATCATCTTGCAAAGACTAAAACCCAATGCATACTACATGATATAGGTTGTCATCATTGTCACTGCATTGTTCCCTCGACATACCTTAGAATGAAATTTCTGTTGGATTTTTAAGTTAATGTATTTGGTAGGGAGTCTAATCTACCTTACTACTAAGACCATATTTGAACTATGTTGTAAGGATTGTTTCATTATTAATGACATGCCCCATAGAAACTCATTAAAATACAGTAGAAAAGAATCCAAAGGTATGTGGAGGGATCAATGCATTATGGTGTTGAATATATCTGTAGTGAAAATTCAAGTTAGTTGGGTACAAAAAAATAACGTAGTTTGCACCGATAAAAGAAAATCTAATATAAGTTATCCTTTCAACATGGATTCGGGAGTAATTTTGTGGATAAGTAAGAAATAACCAACCACTACATTATCTTCCATTAAGGAGAGTGCATAGAAACAATCAGTCCAATTTGTGAAGCAATATGGCAGAAACTCACGCCACACCTCTATATTTTTACAAGGAGATATACAACTCACAAAAATTCCAATATTTCATGTCAAAACCAATAGTATTGTCATTGTAAGACTCAATATTATGTAACAAACACATTCACATAGGTAGTGACTAAGAACAATTTGAAAGGTTTAGGGAGAAGCTAGGTATAAAAGAAAACTAAATGTTCATTAAGAGACTCTTTAAATAACTAAAGGTAATTTTTATAGACAGTATATCCACAAAAATATCTATAGGGTTTAAACTTACAAATACATGAGAAAGAAAAAACAAAAACATTATATTAAAATTAGGGTAAGCAATTTTGAAATATCTATTTTCAGTTGAAGATCTTTGGCACCCAATTTTGAAACAATTTTTTTATTATAAATAAATGTTATTGTGCAATACAATATCATTGAATGAAACAAAAATTATTCCTTCTCTTGTGTGTATGGACTTGTGTCTGTTTTCTCTATTAAAGCAACACATAGAAAACAAGAAATTCTAATGGATTTTAATAAATAATTATAGTTCTATATAAAAACATTCATGAGTAAGGTTATGACCTAGAAAATGTTGCCTACAACAATTTGTTAGCCATGTAGTGTACTTGATGGAATCATGGAAATAATATTGGGAATCAAAGAAAAACTAATGGACAAATTCCTGATCATAAAAAAAAAAAAAATTCCCAGAGTTAGAATGGATTTTTTTTTCAAAGTCAAAAGCAAGATTAGATCCATTCTTTCATTTGTGTGGTCTATATAATCATTTTGATTCATTTTGACATTGTTCAAATTCTTTATATATTCTTAAAGGAACATATGGTGTTGGACCTATGCTTTGGGTGAATATTACATATATGGAAAATAAATTCGAGTAAGATTTCCATGATACTACAAGAGAAAAGGGAATTTTAGAGTTAGTATATTGTGATGTGTTTGTATACAATGAGGATAATGGATTGCAACTTTTTAAGTGTGTAGATTTGTCATAATCTACAGTTGAAGTGTAGTTCCTATTAATTAAGAGTTGAGTGAACAAGTTTTGCTATTAGAACATGTTGAGGGATTTAGGGGATTTTTTCATGGGAAAAAAAAATTTGTAACGAATATTGAGGGAGGAAGGAGGGGAGTATTTAGGAGTATACATGTAAGGGGAAAATGGATTTTGTTTTTGTTTGGTTTGTTGGATGGCTTTTGGAATTCTTATGAATGAATAAAAATATACAACGTAGTATTAACTTGCTATAGTTATTAGTATCTTCTAGTATTGTTTGATGCTTTATATATGATTTCACCTTGTGTTTAAGTGATGGATACTTGGAGGTTACACTTAGATAAAATTGAGATCTATGCTAATATCAGTTAGTCATTTCTCTGCACTCTGTCCAGATCCAATCCTATGGTATCCTTAGTGATTGTGGATCAATATTACCCATCAACTTGATGTTAACTTGTATTTCCACCTTGGAGTCCTTATCCTTCCTTCATCTCTATCACCTTTAATTCTAAAAGCAAATATTTCTTAAACAAATTACTTTGAATCTGATAACAATCATTTTTAAGGAAAGTTTGGATGTATTTTCTCTAACACAAATTATGCAGGCACTTTAAAAGTTCAAAGAATTCATAACCGTCATTAAAAGTCAACATGGAATAAACCAAAACCTAAGGTAAGTGGCTAAAGGATTTTCTCAAAAAGTAGGAATCTATTTTGAAGAAACTTGTGTACCTATGGATAAGATAAATACATTCAAATTGGTACTGGCCATACTAGCTCACTTTGTATCGAAGAGCAAAGAACATCTAGTGTATACATTGACAATGGAACTATTTGTTCTCAAGAAAAGTCCTTGATTGGTGTGCAAACATAAATGATCACTTCCTAATAGATGGATCTAAAAGAAATCCAAAAGATCCAAATTTGTATATAAAAATGAATAGTGAAAATGGTATTGTGACTGTGGTTTTAGATGTTGACAACCTCATCATTATAGGTAATGAGACAGAGGTGATAGAGCAAGTAAAACATGAGTCGCATAGAGAATTTGAAATGATAAATTTAGATATGATTCATTGTTGTTTAGGAGTGTAAGTACGAAAAATAAATAATGATATTTTTGTGTTCCAAGGGTCAAATGAAATATCATTGGAGATACTAATGAGTGTTAATATGGCTAGTTGTACAACAATGATAGCTCCTATGAAAATGGCATGAGTTTATCCTTGAGGTTATAATCTTGTGAATACTAAAACCCAATGCATACTATATGATATAGGTGGTTATCATTGTCACTACATTGTTCCCTCGACATACCTTGAATGAAATTTTTGTTGGATTTTTAAGTTAATGTGTTTGGTAGGGAGTCTAATATAACTTACTACTAAGACCATATTTGAACTATGTTGTAAGGATTTTTTTTCATTATTAATTACATGCCCCAAAGACACACACTAAAATCCAGCAGAAAGAATTCAAAGGTATGTGGAGGGAACAATGCATTATGGTGTTGAATATATATGTAGTGAAAATTCAAGTGAGTTGGGTACAAAACAATTACGCAGTTTGCATCAATGAAAGAAAATCTACTATTAGTTATCCTTTCAACATGGACTCAGGAGTAATTTTGTGGATAAGTAAGAAAGATTTGACCACTACATTATCTTCCATTAAGGAGAGTACATAGCAACATCAATCCAATTTGCAAAGAAATATGGCACAAACTCAAGACACACCTCTAATTTTTTTATAGAGAGCTATAAAAGTCACAAAAATTGGACCAATATTTCATGCCAAAACCAAGAGTATTGAGATTCTAAGACTGAAGATTATCTAACAAACACATTCACATAGGTAGTGAGTAAGAACAATTTGAAAGGTTTAGGGAGAAGCTAGCTATAAAAGAAAACTAAATGTTTATTAAGGGACTCTTTAAATAACTAAAGATAATTTTTTATAGACAGTCTAGCCACAAAAATAGGTCGTATAGGATTTAAACTTACAAAGGCATGAGAAAGAAAAAGCTAAAACATTATTTTAAAATTAGGTTAAGCAATTTTGAAATTTGAGTTGAAGATCTATCCTTATCTTTGGCACCCAATTTTGAAACAATTTTTTTACTGATGATGATGATGGTGGTTAACGTCCACTGAGACCAAAATTTGGTCTATCAGACCTAAAGAAATAAATTAATTAGTTTACTTTAATATTTTACCCCTATGCTCAAAGAGCTTGGTGATAAGCGTCCCGAGCTCACTATAATTTTAACAAGTTAAAAGGCTAGGAAGGTCGGTATTGCAATAAAGATTATGAAACTGAGATCTAATGTGGGTGTACACAGTGCACTCTAAGAGGAAGTGGTTTTCATCTTCAATGATCCTATTCTCACAAAGGCAATAGATCCTTTCCATCCATGGTGTTTTAGGAACTGTCCAATGACTAGTTTCACTATGGAGCTCATGATAATTCATTCTTATCTTGGCTATATTAATTGTTTTCTTTGAACTGGTTAATACAAAGAGATACTTTTGATCTTCTAGAGTATGGTTGATCACCTCCTTATAATATCTTAGTTTTTTTTAGCCTCTAAATATTTCTCACACCACAATTTCTCTTTAAACTTAGAAGTAACAATATTTTTAATGTTATTAATATTTTTCAATGCAACATTTTCGTCGATCTCCCATTAGTTTAACCAGACCCTAGTATCTTTATACCAACCTCGCTTGAGCCTTAGTTGGTTTTGACTAGAATTAAAAGCTAGATTTGGAAGTCTATGGTCCCCCATGTTATTGATTTTGTGTTTGTACAATAGGATCCTAGTCATAGCTAGGCTCTTGATAGGGGAATGACGCACTTCTATAAGGTGAATAGGATATGGTGTATTGATTTTAATTTTGAGGTTATACGTTATAAAACATTTATAGATTTTCTCAATCATCCTCTAGGATTCTCTAGATATGCTGCAAACCCAAACCTCACAACCATACAAGATAACAGGAGTGACTAAAGTTTCAAAGAGGAGCTTCTTTTTATCCCACATCACAAGGTTTGCTACTTTACAGTTATTTTCAAGACCAAAATAAGATTTCCACCCTCCATTAATCCTTTTCACAATTCTATAGTTCAAATTGAGCTTGTGATGAATATCAATTCATAGGTATTTGTAAGAAGACACTTCCTCTGAGTTGTTGTTTTCATACACAAAATTAGTGTAAGTGTCCTTCTTGGATTTGATAATCATAACTTTTTTTTGTCAGTGTTGACAGTCATACCCATGGTAGAGAAGAAATCCTTAAGAATACGAAGTTGCTTATCAAGATCAGATGGATCCCTTGCAAAAAGAACAATATCGTCAGCATAGAGAAGAAGGATACTGACTATCTTAGCTAAGAACGTGCCAGCACAACCTGCTTCTTCTAAACAACCTTCTAGCTTATCAATGTAAATTCCAAATAGAGTAGGGAAGAGGGGGAAACATTGTTTAACTCCGATATTGCAATTAATATCTCTCGACCACCTCTCATTGCTCTTAAACTTGGCAATTACATTCTCGTATAGCCTTATTGCAGAAGCTCTCAACTCGAAAGGAAACTTTAGCTCTTCTAATCTATTCGAAAGGTTATTTCTAGGTATTGTATCGAAAGCCTTTCTAAAGTCCATAGAGCAACAAAAGATATTGGACTTATCATTATGGCATTCCTCCATAATGATCCTAACGATAATGAGGTGGTCTGTTGTAGAGTGTTTCCTTCTAAAACCTGCTTGGCCTTTAGCCTACTTACCTTCACTTTCAAGCCATATGCTAATCTTTTTTCCAAAATAATACCATATAACTTGGCTAAGAGGGGGCTAATCATAATTTTCCAATAACTAGAGGGGTTATTTGTATCCCCACTTTTAAAAATAGGGATAATGAGGCTTTGAGTCCAAGGTTTAGGGAACCCTTGCTTGACTACTTGATTGAAAAGCTTGTGGATGTGAGGGACGAGGACATGACCTACAATTTTTAAGATTTCTACCTGGTAACCTTCAATACAATATCATCAAATGGAAGAAAATTTCTTCCTTCTCTTGTGTGCATGGACTTGCGTCTATGTGCTCTATTAAAGAAACACATAGAAAACAAGAAGTTGTAGTGGATTTTAATAAATAATTATAGTTTTATCTATAAATCCTCATGAGTAAGGTTATGACCTCAGAAATATTGCCTACAACAATTTGTTGGCCATGTAGTGTATTTGATGGCATGATGGAAATCATATTGGGGATTAGAGACGAACTAATGGACAATTCTTAATCATAAAGAAAACAAAGTTTCCCAGTGTTACAATGGAATTTTTTTCCAGAGTAAAAAACAAGAATTAGATCCATTCTTTCATTTTTGTGGTCTATATAATAATTTTGATTCATTGTGATATTGGTCAAATTCTTTCTATCTTCTTAAAGGAGCATCTGGTGTTGGGCCTATGCTTTGGGTGAAGGTACATGCTTCATATTTTCTTCTCTGCATAGGTTACATGTGGTATCAGAGAGCGATCATTTACATCAAATGGACACCTTTGTTGCTAACGGTTCGATGTAGTTGAAAGATCTTAGGTCTGTGATAAACATATTTTCAAAGGGAGATTTGCAGCGCTGATTTGTGCATTGAAATAGAATGGTGATCAGTTCGAGAAATGATTTCGAGAAATTTAACTGCCATAATTTTGAGCCATGGAAGCTCAAAATAGAGGATCTTATTGGAGACTGGGAATAATGGATTCCCTTGTATCTGGGTATGAAACCCACTGGAATGTCACATGATGATTGGGATAAATTAGAAAGAAGGTAGAGGAGTACAATACAATTATGCTTATCAAAATATGTGTTGACGTTGAAGGTATCTGGTGAAGATAATGCAGTTGAAACATTTGGGGAAAACTAGGGAGTTTGTATCAATCAAAAACCCTTATGAACAAGTTGTTTATGTAAAACAAATTGTTTCACCTCAAAATGGATAAAAATGACACTGTAACAGATCATTTGAATGTCTACAGTTGTTGGAGACATTTTCCATCATACACACTCTTTCGGTCAAATTGGCTTAGTTAAACCACTATCCTAAGTATAATTGACATTAATTGACATCATTCGAGCATTAATTGCCATCATCTAGTCACATCCATGCCTACCTACAGTTAAGGAGGCTAACTGGAGCACTCCAGGGGTGATCCAAGTGACATTAATGCACCTAATTGCTAACTGGTGGTTACAATTAGTTCAACCAGTCAGTTAGGGCACCTCCAGTCATTAAATATATTATTTAATGATTATTTATTATTATTTAATGATCTGGAGTCAAGAATGCACCTCCACCAACTTCTGATGGTCAGTTCAGCTTCAATTAACCTCATCGGGGTTCATTGAAGTCATGGAGCATTAGCACTTGATGGTTGTCTTGCTATGACATGTGTTTGATCTCCTTCAATTGAGATTCAGTCATTTATTGCACTTCAACTTTAGTTAGGGTTTGGTGAGTCAATTAGGGTTTTGTTCAAGTGGTTAACTGAGTGTGATTGAATGGCTAAGAGTCAGTTAAGCTAGACTCACTCACTGAATTCGAATTGTCTCCTTAGGTATTCAAATTATTCATGAATTTAAGCTATTGCTTAGCATTGGTATTGTAACCCTTCATTGTTTATTAAATATATAGAGAGGAAACCAATTCTGGTTCCGATTAACACCATTTCATGAGTATTTGTTAATTATTCTTTAATGATTTTGATTCCTAGTTCCTAGATCATGTGCAAGAATATATATGGTATCAGATCTTATGGCGGGACAAAGATCAATCTCTCAAAAACAATATTTTTGATAGATTTCTCCATGAAAAGTGAGCAATAGCTCAAAATTCCAGCACTGCACCAAAAGCCAAGGCTTACCACTCAATATCCCAAGTAAATAACTTGTTGATCAATCTTACTTGATTGACTATCCTGGGTGTGATGAAAGCCTAGAATGTGCAGGCTATACGACCTTATTTTTCCCTTTTTGTTTTGATTTTCAGGTTTCTACAGGTGAAGCATTCGCTACAGCATATCCAGATGGCCTCCTCAGTACCTCTGTTGACTCCATACAATTTCCACTCATGGAAAAGTAAAATGGAGATTCAGCTGCGTTCCAAAGGACTCTATAGAGTCACCATGGACACTGAAGTTGAGCTAGGATCCGCCATACAAAAATCAAGATTCTTGAACAAGAAGGATGAAGCCTTCGGTTTCTTGTGCCTCTCTATTTTCGATGAGCTTCTCTTCCATCTTACGGATTTGAAGACACTGAAAAAAATATGGGACAAATTGGAATCTCTATACAAAAAGCATGATGACTTGAGAGTTTACCAACTCGAAAATGAACTCATGTCTCTCCAACCTTCCAATTTCAAGACACTGAATGATTTCTTTACAAATTTCAAGCATACTGTTTTCCTCTTGAAGCAATGCAAAGTGGATAAGGAGGATGATCAGCTCATCCTAGCCATCCTCTCCAAACTTAGGGTTGATTATTTAGTTTTTGTTTCTACATTCCGTGTGGGGAATCTCACAATCCCCGGATGGAAGATGCCTACACTCAATGCCTTCATTGAGTCCCTAACTAATGAACATGACAAGCTTGTTTAGATGGGGATCATTCGATCTTCCCATGATCAAGCCCTCCATGTCTCGGGGCCCAAATATCTGAAGGGTAAAGGAAAGCAACAAAGAAACTAGAAAACTAAATTTGATGCTCCCAATCCTAGAGTTGAAAATCAGCAGCATGATGAATCTTCCGGCTCAAGGAAGAACAAAGGAAAAAGGCACAATGGGAAAGAAAAAGTCAAGTGTTCTTACTGTGGGAAGGGTTTTCACCCTGAACATGCCTGCATGAAGAAAAATATTGATGAAGCAAACTCTCTCCTTGAGAGGAATCACATCAATATTTCGAAGAGCTTTCGGAGGAGAGATCACCAAGATCGGGAACCACAACATGAGAAAGGTCATGCCCTCATGGAAAGCACTTCGAAGTCCAAAGCACTACTGATTGATAGTGGAGCTTTGAATCACATGATGGATAAAAAAGACTCCTTTTCATCCTTGGAGACTGGAAAATCCATCCCCATCCACATGGGAGATGACTCCACCATCATTTCCGAAGGACAAGGTATTGTAGATCTAGAAAATGGTTTTTTTTCTAATGTTTTGTATGTACCATATCTAGAAGCAAATCTCCTTAGTGTCTATCAGATGAAACATTTAGGAATGCCTAAGAGATTCTCTTTCAGACCAAATGATGTTGATATAATAGAAATTGCATCCAGGAAACTCATTGCAAAAGGCCTTGCAAATCATCCTGCAAAAGCCTATGAGTTCTCTCACTTTGTTGCGGATGCAAAGCCCACCGCTCTACTAACTCATGGAAATGAGGTTAGTAGGCTATGGCATGATAGGTTTGGCCATCTTAATTTCAAATATTTTCATCAATTATAGAAAAACTCCATGGTTGAAGGCCTCCTGGTCATCAAGGAAACCACAGGAGTCTGTAAGGGATGTGTGATTGGAAAACACCCTGAGCACAAGTTCAATCGGGGGAAGGCAAACCAAGCTACAAGCATATTGGGTCTGATACATTCTGATATCAGTGGTCCAATGTCTATCACATCCATGAATGGATAAAGTTACCTCCTTACTTTTATTGATGATTTTTCAAGGTATACATGGGTTTTCTTTCTCAAAAAGAAATCAGAAGTATGTGAAAAAATTTCTGAATTGAAGGCCTTGATCGAAAATGCCTCTGGGCTTAAGATCAAGATATTGATATCTGATAATGGAGAAGAGTATGTCAATAATTATTTTCTATAAATTTTCTCCCAAAGTGGTATTCATGTCCAACATTCAGTTCCCTACACTCCCCAACAAAACGGAGTAGCAGAAAGGAAGAACCGGTCTCTCAAAGAGATGACCACCTGTATGTTGGAGTCAAAGAAGCTTGCTTCAAATTTGTGGGATGAAGCCATGCATGCTGAAGAATAAATTCAAAATAGGGTTCCACATTCATCAGTGAAAGGAAATACTCCTTTTGAATCATACTTCGGACACAAGCCAGATGTGTCGAACCTACGGGTGTTTGGGTCCACTGCATGGGCCCGGATTCCGCTTGATAAAAGAAGGGCTTTGCAACCACAGAGCATAGAATGTCTATTTATTGGGTATCCTGATGAATCTAAAGGATTAAAGCTTCTAGATATCAATACCAAATAGATTATCATTGAGAGAAGTGTCAAGTTCGATGAGCCTCTTCAGGAGGTGGAACTAGTGAAGGAGAAAACTGCTGAATTTCCTTCCTATTCCACTGAATATTTGGATGATGAAATTGGGGGTGATGAACCTGATTGGGATCCTCTGATTTCTGATATTAGTGTGCAACAATAATAATATACTGAATCAGAACCTGAAGTGAAAAATCATCTTCCTACATGGGCCCAAAAGACACTCTCCTCCGCAGGAGACAACATTGGAAATCCGGATGATCCAAGGAGAATCAGGTCTGATTTCCAAAGAGAAGGTATTGCGCTCTCTTGTTTTGATAAATTTCTGTCCAAAAATTGCTATTTGATGATTATTTCAGATCCAAAATCCTAATACCATGCTCAGAATGATCCGAGATGGAAATTTTCCATGGATGAAGAGATGAATTCTCTTCAGAAAAACACTACTTGGGAGCTAGTTTCTCTTCCTCCGGGAAGGAAATTGGTTCAATGCAAGTGGGTGTTTCAGACAAAGGTTGATGCTGATGGAAGCACTTGAAAATATAAGGCAATTATGGTAGCAAAATGTTTCTCTCAGGTCCAAGGAGTGGAATACCATGAGACCTTTGCACCGGTTGCAAAAATGGACTCCATCTGCCTTGTTTTGGCTATTTCTGCATCCAAGCACTAGCAGGTGCATCACATGGATGTTAAGTCATCATTTATGCATGGATATCTTCATGAGGAGATATACATGAAGCAGCCTAAGTTCTACATCACTGATCCATCTTTGGTTTGCAAGCTAAATAAGTCACTATATGGGTTAAAACAGGCCCCAAGAGAGTGGTATTCCAAGATGGATGCCTTCCTTCTCTCGCAAAACTTTCAGAGATGTAGATCAGATCAAAATGTGTATTTACAGTAGCATGATGGTCATATAATTATAATTGTTTTATATTTTGATGACTTACTGATCACAGGTACCACAATTGCCTCCATTTCAGCCATCAAAACTGCTCTCCACAATGCCTTTGAAATGAGTGATTTGGGGCTTCTAAAACAATTTTTGGGGCTCGAAATCGAGAAAAATTCTGATGGGATTATGGTCACTCAGTCCAAATACATTTAATACATTTTAATAAAGTTTAACATGGCTGAATGTAGGCATGCACCATTCCCTTTCCTTTCAGGGATCAGCCTTGAAGAAGGAAAACACACACCTCCCATGGACTGCACTATGTATCGACAGCTGATTGGTAGCTTGTTGTACTTGACAAATTCTAGGCCTGATATTTGTTATGCCATGAATTTTGTATCAATATAAATGCAGCAGCCTCATGATATTCATTGGAAGGCAGCCAAGAGGATCCTCCAGTACATTCAGGGAACCAGGACCTACGGCATTCACTATGCTGCAGACTCCAAGCTAGAGCTGGTTGGATACACAGATTTTGATTGGGCAGGTGATTCTATTGATCGGAAATCAACTTTTGAATATGTATTCATGTTTGGTGGTGGCCCTATTTTCTTGTCAAGCAAAAAGCAGGATTCCATAGCACTATCTTTAGTAGAGGCCAAGTATTGAGGAGCGGTGAATGCTTGCATCCATGCAGTTTGGTTGCAAGGCATTCTTTCAGAGTTTGATCTAGGTAGTACTTTGTCCACTGTCCTCTTTTGTGACAACCAGAGTGCTATTAAGATATCCACAGATCCAGTTACCAGGAAGAGGACCAAGCATGTATAGATTCACATGCACTACATCAGGGAGCTAGTGCATGACATGACCATCAATCTGCAATACTGCCCGACTGATGAGCAGATTGAAGACATCTTCACCAAGAGCTTTTCAGAAAAGAAGTTCACTTACCTTCATTCACTGTTGGGGGTGAGTTCATCAAGATGATCTAGACTAGTTTCAGTGTTCAGCTTGGGGGGGGGGGGTTTCCCACTGGGTTTTCCCTCTTTTCCTCACTTAGTTGTTTTGATGATTGTTTTAGTTTCAGCATTGTACAAGGTGACCTATGGCCTTAGTTTCTAGGGCCCTAGCATTTTATGCATCTATGTTTTCTACCTCTTCCTGAGTATAGCTTAAGGGGGGGTGTGGAGACATTTCCCATGATACACACTCTTTCGGTCAAATTGGCTTAGTTAAACCACTATCCTAAGTATAATTGACATTAATTGACATCAGTGGAGCATTAATTGCCATCATCCAGTCACACCCACGCCTACCTATAGTCAAGGAGGATAACTTAGCCTTCTCCTACAGTCAAGGAGGCTAACTGGAGCACTCCGGGGGTGATCTGAGTGACATTAATGCACCTAATTTCTAACTGGTGGTTACAATCAGTTCAACCAGTTAGTTAGGGCACCTCCAGTCATTAAATATATTATTTAATGATTATTTATTATTATTTAATGATCTGGAGTCAACAAGGCGCCTCCACCAACTTTTGATGGTCATTTCAGCTTCAGTTAACCTCATCGGGGTTCATTGAAGTCATGGAGCACTAGCACTTGATGGTTGGCTTGCTATGACATGTGTTTGATCTCCTTCAGTTGAGATTCAGTCATTTATTGCACTCCAACTTCAGTTAGGGTTTGGTGAGTCAATTAGGGTTTTGGTCAACTGGTTAACTGAGTGTGATTGAATGGTTAAGAGTCAGTTAAGCTAGACTCACTCACTGAATTCGAATTGTCTCCTTAGGTATTCGAATTCTTCATGGAGTTAAGCTATTGCTTAGAATTAGTATTGTAACCCTTCATTGTTTATTAAATATACATAGAGGAAACCAATTCTGGTTCCGATTAACACCATTTCATGAGTATTTGTTAATTATTCTTTAATGATTTTGATTCCTAGTTCCTAGATCATGTGCAAGAATTAATAACAGTACTCTGTTAAGTAATATGGCCTATGTTGGCATTAAAATGGCTTCAGAATATAAATGTATTACATTATTATGGTCTTTACCATATTCCCAGGACAACCTAATTGTTTCAATAGGTAGTGCTAGCGAAGCGACCTTAAAATTTGATGAAATAGTATAACCCTTACTATTATAAGAGATGAGGTGGAAAACCATGGATAATCATAGCAGGGATTTGTTGTTTGTGAGAGGTCACCCTGAGAAGAGAAACACAAATAAAGGATCTGAGGGAAGATCTAAATCCAAGGGTAGATATAAATCCCTAGGAAAACGAATACGGAAGTTTTGGAAATGTGGTAAAGTTGGACACTATAAAAAAGGATTGCAGATATAAGAATGTTGAGAAAGCAAAGGGATCTGAGAATACCCCTTCCATAGAGGTGAAGACCTCCTCAGAGGAAGGAGGGGATGTGTACCTATATTTCACTAGTAATAATTCAGAACGTGATATATGGATTACTGACTCAAGTGTGTCATGTCATATGACCCATCATAGCGAGTGGTTCTGCGAATATCAAAAGTATAATGGAGGAGATGTGTACTTTGGAGTTGAGTCACGAACTAGAATTGTTGGATGTGGTATATTCAAGTTGAAACTCAAGGATGGAAGGATTAGACTTCTTCCTATAGTGCTACACATTCCAAATCTAGTGAGAAACTTCATATCTATTGGAAAGATGGATTTTGTAGCTCTAAAGACTGTGTACAGAGGTGGTGGTTGCAAAATGGTTTGAGGATCAATGGTATTGAAGAGGGGATTTCAGTATGGAATTTTGTACAAACTATTCAGAAGAACCGTCATCAATTAATGTAACATTTTTGTTGCTCCTGAGGAAGGAGATAAAGACGTCAATACCCTAACTACATCAGGTGGAAAGACAATTTTATGGCATCAAAGATTGGGGCATATCGGAGAAAAGGGCCTTCAAGCATTAAAAGATAAATGTATGGTTGAAGATATGACTGATTTCACTCTAGATATTGATTTCTATGAGCATTGCATATATGGAAAAGAAAGTCGAGTAATATTTGCATGATGCTGCAAGAGAAAACGGAATTTTATAGTTAGTATACACTGATGTGTTTGGAACTATGCATATTCCATAATTAGGTAGATTTGTGTATTATGTTTCATTTATATATGATTTCTCAAGGAACACATGGATTTATTTCCTTTGAAAGAAGTATGAAGTATTTGCTAAGTTTAAAAAAATTAATATTCTTGTAGAGAATCAAACATAAAAGAAAATAAAGGTGTTGAGGATAGATAATGGTGGAGATTTCTGTGGAAATGAATTCAAGAACTTCTCTAAGAAGTGTGGTATATAAATATAGAATACTACTCCATACACACCTCAATAGAATGGAGTTGTCAAAAGAACGAATAGGATGATAATGGAAAAGGAAAGGAGAATCCTAAGATATGTTGGGACAGGACAAGACTTCTAGGAAGAGGTATTGGAGATGACATGTTACTTTGTAAATTGGTTACCCACATCAGAATTGGTTGACAAAACTCCACAAGAGGTATGGACTGGTAAGAAACCCTATATTAAGCATCTGAAAGTTTTTGGATGTGATCTTATGTACATGTTCCAAAGGAGAAAAAGAGAAAGTTGGATAACAAATATGAAAACTGTATCTTTATTGGATATAAAGATGGTATGAAACGTTATAAGATTTGGAATCCTGTAATTAAGAAGACTGTAAGTTAAACATGGTTAAAGGTTCAAGAATTGAGATAGATAAAATTTACCGCCATAATTTTTAGCTATGGAAGATATTCTTGTAGATTTGGAATAATGGATTGTCCTGGATTCATGTACGAAACCCACTTAAACATCACAAGATGATTGGAATAAATTAGAAAGAAGGGAGAGGAGTACAATACGATTATTCTTATCAGACTCTATGTTGTTCAATGTATCTGGTGAAGATAGTGTGGTAAGCTTTGGGGGAAACTGGGGAGTTTGTATCAATCAAAATACCTTGTGAAGAATTTGTTTATGAAAAAGAAATGGTTTCACCTCATAATGGATTAAAATGACATTGTAACAAAGCATCTGAATGTCTACAATACTATGGCAAGTCAAATGACCTTTATTGGCATTAAAATGGTTGAATAATACAAATGTATTACATTATTTTGTTCTTTTCTAGATTCTTGAGACAACCTAATTGTTGCAATAGGTAGTGTTAGCCAATAGGTAGTGTTAGCCAAGCAACCTTTAAATTTGATGAAATAGTATCATCGATACTATTTCAAGAGATGAGGAGGAAAACCATGGATAATCATAGCTTGGATTCCTTGTTTGTGAGAGTTAACCCCCAAGAGAGAAACACAAATAAAGGATCTGGGGGGGTATCTAAATCTAAGGGTAGATCTAAATCCCTAGGAAAAGGAATAAAGAAGTGTTGGAAATACGATAAAGATGGGCACTATCAAAATTATTGTAGATCTAAGAATGTTGAGAAAGAAAAGGGATATGAGGATTCCCCTTCCATAAAGGAGAAGACCTCTTCAGAAGAAGGAGGGCATGCATACCTAGCTTCCATGGGTAATCATTCAGAATGTGATATATGGTTGATTGACTCAGGTGCATTATGTCATATGACCCCTCATAGGGAGTGTTTATGTGAATATGAAAATTACAATGGAGGATATGTGTACTTGGGATATGATTCGCCAACTAGTATTATTGGACATGATAGAGTTAAGCTGAAAATAAAGGATGTAAGGATTAGAACTCTACCTAGAGTGCTACACATTCCAAATATAGTGAGAAACTTGATATATGTTAGAAGGATGGTTGTTGAAAGTATAAAAATTGTGTGTGGATATGCTAGTTGCAAAATGGTTTAAAAATAAATGGTATTGATGAGGGGAGTTCAGTATGGAACTATGTACAAACTATTGGGAAGCACCGTCAGTGATGAATGCAATAGTTATGTTATGCCTAAGGAAGGAGGAAAATATGGCAATACCCTAACTACATCATGAGGAAAGATGATGATGTGGCATCAAATATTGCGGAATATAAAAGAAAAGGTAGTTCAAGCATTACAAGGTAAAGGTATGGTTGAATATATGATTGAACATTGCATATATGGAAAACAAAATCGAGTAATATTTGCATCTAGTGCTACAATAGCAAAGGGAATTTTAGAGTTAGTACACAGTGATGTGTTTGGACCTGTTTATGTTCCATCATTAGGTATATATGTGTATTATGTTTCATTTTAAAATGTTTTCTCAAGAAGCACATAGATTTATTTCCTTCAAAAGAAATATGAAGTATTTTCTAAGTTTAAATAATTTCACGGGGTTCACTAATGAGTCAATATGATATCACGTCCAGTCATATTGGGGGTTTGAATATTATTAAAAACCTCAAAAATATATGCCCCATATTAAGGGGTCAAGGGGGGGGGTTAATTAGAAATGGTAATACAACTATTGGGGATTATTTTATTGGGGTAGGCCAAGGAACAACCTCCAAATCATGTGATGGATCCATACCTCCAAATAATGGGATCAATTTATACCTCCAAATTGTAGAACCATCATAGAACCATCATGGGATTGCAGAACGGAAGAATAGAACCATCATGGAAGCTGCAAGAGCAATGATTCATGATCAAGGCCTTCCTATGCATCTTTGGGCTAAACCTGCCAGAACAACGGTATATGTACAGAACCATACTCCACATAAAGTACTCGAGAACAAGACTCCTGAAGAATTCTTCTCCAGCAAGAAACCAGAAGTCAGCCATCTCAAAATATTTGGCTGTCCCGTGTACATACACATTCCAAAAGAGAAGAGAACAAAATTAGATCCTTCAGGAAAAAGGGCATATTTGTGGGATACTCTGAAAGCTCGAAGGATTACAGAATCTATTTCCCAGGATACAAAAATATTGACATCAACAGGGATGTGACATTTGATGAAGACATAGCCTACAACAAATCTAGAAAGAGACCCGCTGAAGAACCTGAAGAAGCAGAAGTACCCAGAATTCATGACACAACCATGAATGAAGAAGATCAAGAAGAAGACCGAGATGTCGAAGAACCAAAAAGACATATAGATCCACCTCTAGAGAAGAATCCTCATAAGAGGAAACCTGCTTGGGTACGTGAACTTATCCAAGGTGCAGAAAGATATGGGGCTCCAGAAGAGAATCACAGAGAAAGATAGAGAACCAGATCCAATTCCAGGTATGTAGCTTTACTATGTGATTTCATTAATAAAGAACCTTCCAGTTATCAAGAAGTAGTAAAATAGAAAGAATGAAAGGATGCTATGATCGAAGAATATCAATCGATCATGAAGAATGATGTTTGGGATATTGTTCCAAGACCAGAAGGGAAGTCAGTTGTAACTTCCAAATGGATCTACAAGATCAAGCATGCTACAGATGGTAGCATTGAAAAGTATAAGGCAAGATTTGTAGCTCGGGGTTTCTCTCAGAAAGAAGGAATAGACTATGAAGAAACATTTGCACCTGTAGCCAGATACACTTCCATCAGGTCAGTACTTGCTTTGGCTGCAGTGATGAAATGGAAGATACACCAGATGGATGTCAAGACTGCCTTCTTGAATGGTGTAGTAGAAGAGGAAGTGTACGTAGAACAGCCACTCGGTTTTGAGACACATGACAGAGAGTCTCATGTATGCAGATTGAAGAAAGCCCTATATGGCTTGAAACAAGCACCCAGGACCTGGTACGGCAGAATGGACAAATTTCTATCTAGTTTGGGCTTTACCAAGAGTAAAGCAGATTCCAACCTTTACTACAAGGTGGAAGGTGGCAACCCAGTGATACTCCTACTATATGTAGATGATCTATTTGTGACTGGTATGAATGGGTTGATTACTGATATGAAGAGAAAGCTTCCTACTGAGTTTGAGATGAACGACTTGGGAATGATGCACTATTTCCTAGGTATGGAGGTGTGGCAGACTATAGATGGAATCTTTCTTGGACAAGGAAAGTATGCAGTAGAGATCTTAAAGAGATTTGGGATGATGGACTGCAAGGCATTGACCACACCTATGGCATCAAACCTGAAGCTATTGAATGATGCTTCATCAGAGACAGTTGATGTCACGTTGTATCGCCAGATGATTGGGTCCTTGATGTACCTGATGAACATGAGACTAGCTATTTGCTTTGCTGTGAACACCTTGAGTCAATACTTGACAGATCTGAGACATGTTCACTTAACTGCTGCAAAGCATATTCTGAGGTACTTGAAGGGTACGGTTGACTATGGGCTCAAGTATAAGGCTGATCAAAAGATTAACCTGGAGGGTTATGTTGATTCAGATTGGGCAGGCAGTGCCATCGACAGGAATATTACTTCAGGATGTTGCTTCAGTATGGGATTAGGTGTGATCTCTTGGTTTAGTAGGAAGCAATCATGTGTGGCACTGAGTACAACTGAAGCAGAGTATGTTGCAGCCTCTTCAACTAGTTGTGAGGCAGTATGGCTAAGGAAGCTACTGTCTGATTTGCTTGATCTCCAGTTAGATGCTACTTGTATATACTGTGACAACCAGAGCTATGTAAAGTTTTTCAAGAATCCAGTATTCCATGACAAGTCGAAGAATATTGAGATCAAGTATCACTATATCATGGATATGGTGTAGAGAGGAGCAGTGAAGCTCCAGTATGTTGTGACAAAAGAATAGATAGCTAATGTATTGACTAAGCCATTGGCTAAGGTGAAGTTTGAGTACTTCAGGGAGAAGCTTGGTGTTCTCCAGATCAAGGTTCCTCCCAAGAGGAAGTGATGTGTCCGTGCTATGCCATTCTGACATGGTTGGTTCCTTCCATGATCATATGTAAGTGCAGTGCCATTCCAACATGGTGAAAGGATTGGTTCCTTCCATGGTCAGATGTAAGGGCTATGACATGGTGAGAGGATTGGTTCCTTCCATTTTCAGGTATATGTGGATGCCACATCCAGCATGAAAAAGGGCTGGCTCTATGAAGACACATCTAGTATGAAAAAGGACTAGCTCTGTGTAGATGCCACATCTAGCATGAAAAAGGGCTGGCTCTATGAAGACACATCTAGTATGAAAAAGGACTAGCTTTGTGTAGATGCCACATCTAGCATGAAAAAGGGTTGCCTCTGTGAAGACACATCTAGTATGAAAAAGGACTAGCTCTGTGTAGATGACACATACAGCATGAAAAAGGGATGGCTTTGTGGAGGCTCATCTAGTATGAAAAATGACTAGCTTTGAGTAGCTGCCACATCTGGTATGAAAAAGCACCAGCTATGTGATGCCTCATCTGGTATGAAAAAGGACCAGCTCGGTGATGCCCTACCTAGTATGAAAAAGGACTAGCTCTCGGAAGGATCATCTAGTATGAAAAAGGACTAGCTCTGAGTAGCTACCACATCTAGTATGAAAAAGGACAAGCTCTGTGATGCCTCATCTGGTATGAAAAAGGACTATCTCTATGATGCCCTACCTAGTATGAAAAAGGACTAGCTCTGGGAAGACTCGTCTAGTATGAAAAAGGACTAGCTCTGAGTAGCTTCCTCATCTAGTATGAAAAAGGACCAGCTCTAAGATGATACATTCAGTATGAAAAAGGACTGGCTCTGTAGAGGTTCCGATGACGAGAAGAATCAAGAGATGGCACCAGTGATGGTCCAGATCCACTGATGATGATCCAATAGTGATGATCCATATCCAGTGATGATGATCCAGCAATGATGATCCAGATCGAGTGATGATGATCCAGATCCAGTGATGATGTCTCATGATGATCTAGGTCGAGAGATGATCCAGGTCCGATAACTTGAAGATGACTTGAAGACGAAGATGACTTGAAGATGAAGATGACTTGAAGACTCAGAAGACCTAAGATGCAGATGACGAGATGATCCAGTTGATACAGAGAATAATACCAGTGCTGAAAATTGTGTCGAAAGAATACCTTCCTAGTTAAGAGGGAGTGTTGATGTATTTGTAACTTCGGAATGTATTCATCTATGTATCTTATGTATTGTAACCTGATGTTTATTCCAGGAAGTATCCATTATGTATTTGAGTCATGTTGTCTTGCCCCGATGTTTCGATCGGGAGGTTCATAATGTAAACAAGGCATGTCAAGTCATAGTGGGTAAATCTCCGATTGTGTAAGAGTTAAAGTCCCCATAGTTCTAGGGAACTAGGGTTATTAGACACTCATAGAGATGTTGGCTCTAGTAAGTAATTGTTAAGTAAGGCTGAGATGATTGAGTGCACTCCAAGTGAATGAAATAATATAAATAGAGAGTGAGCCTCTCTATTTATTACACACATCACTCACTCACTCAAGTGTAGCGCATTAGTGAGGAAGGAAATACACTGGTACTAGACAAGAAGAAGACTACTACTCTCGGGAGTGCATCTTACTGTTTTGGGGCTTTTACTGTTTTGGTGCTGATTCTATCTCTGAGGAAGTTGCAAGGTTTTTCCATTTATGGTTTCCCTGAGGATAAACACTGTGTTCATTGTCTCTTGTGTTTAATTGCTATGCTTGTTATTCTCTCAATAAAGATCCTAATATAATGCTAGCTTAATGATGAAATTCTAACAAATAGTGTATTGGAACTAACATGAACATAGGTGAAAATATAAAACCTTATTTACATACCCTATGTGTTATCATTTCCATGAAATGGTATCATACGAGTTTCACCATCTATGTATATTTATATCTATTGCATGCTTGAAATTTAATAATGGACATTTTTACCTCTATTGTATAGATAAAAAAACAGATATAACCTAAGGAAAGGTAACTAAATGTTGTGAATTCCCTTGATTGCAAGAATAAACGTAAAGGAAGTGTAGGCAATTCTATGTTCATCTGGTTTCAAATATCAATGATGTTTGTTTCAATGGTAGGAAGGTAGGGAAGTCCATCCATGAAAGGGTTTCAATTTTGCATTTTTATGGAGTTCAATTTATTAAGCTTAGAGAAAACATGATATATCAATCCCTATACTTGTATTTGCATGATATAAAATTGGTAGATTAGTAGTTCGTAGAGTGAAACATCTGCAATTCTCATATTTTCTAAGCATTGCAATAACTATTGGAATATCAATATTTTACACTCTTTATTACATTGATCTTTTGACTCGATTTCCTTTTATAGATTTTTCCTTCCAACATACAATGCTACAAATTGATTAATCTCATGTGCAATCCCATGGGATCATATTAGCATGATACTATTATTTTATTTAACAATTTTTTTGCTTATACTAATATGTGTTAGGGATCTTATTTGTTACAACTTGATAATTCGATACAAATGGGTTGATAAAAATGGATACATATAATATCCAATGAAAATAAGGGTTTTGTTAATTGGAAAGGTATATTCGGAGGGGGTTTCAACAATAAAATGTTAGGAGGGATTTTCCAATATTTAGTGAAATTATGGATATTTGTTAATATCCTGTGAACGATGGTGCTAGGTAACGAGTTCACCAAGTGAATGCCCCGTGAAATAACTTAAGGCTATTGTAGAGAACTAGACAGAAAATAAAATAACATTGTTGATGATAGATAATGGTTGAGGGTTTTTTGGGAATGAATTCGAGAACTTTTTGTAAGAATTGTGGTATAGAAAGGTAGAAGACTACTCCATACACAACTCAACAGAATGGAGTTGCAAAAGGATGAATAGGATATTGATGGAAAATGCAAGGAGCATGCTAAGTAGTGTTGGGATATGACAAGAATTGTGTGCATAGGAAGTGGAGACAACATGTTACTTGGTAAATCGGTCACCCACATCAACATTGGTTGGAAAAACTCCACAAGTGGTATGGACTTGTAAGAAACACTCTATTAAGCATCTGAAAGTTTTTGGATGTGATGCTTAGTGTACATGTTCCAAAGTAGAAAACGAGCAAGTTGGATAAAAAAGCTGAAAAATGTATCTTTATTGGATATAAAGTTGGTATGAAAGGTTATAAGCTTTAGAATCTTGTACCTAAGAAGATTGTAATTTAATCCTAGTTAAGGGTTGTTTTTGGCTATTTTGGGTAATTTTCTAAAAAGATGTTATTTGATCCCAATTTAGGGATTGGAGTCTATTTTATAATCCCAACTAATGTATTAGGGTATTGGATGTTGTTGAATACTTATAATCTGTATTATGGGCGATTCATAGAGATAATGAGATAATATGAGGTGTGGATCTAAGGTTTGTTGGTTTTCCTAGTTAAGGGTTTCCAGGGTAAATCTTTGTGTTTATGTGTGAATTTTGTGGTGTAATATATGTTTTTCTTAAAATAATATACATTATTTGTTTCTTTGTATAGGTTTAAAACTTACATGTGGTGTTAGAGATTGATTATTGGCATCAAGGGGTTTCCTTTGTCGTTGAGGGTTCGATGTTGTTGATAGACCTTGGGTCTTTGATAAAGTCTGGTTCAATGGGATGTTTGCAGCGTTGATTTGTGCATGGAAAGAGAATGATGGGCAATTCAAGAATTGAGATCAAGAAATTTAAGGACCATAATTTTGAGCTATAGATGCCCAAAATGCAACAACTTCTTGTAGATTGAGAACAATCAATTGTTGTAGATCAAGGTACGAAACCCACTAGAAAGTCACAAGATGATTGGGATAAATTAGTAATAAGAGGGAGGATTACAATACGATTATGGTTATCAAAATTTGTGTTGTTAAACGTATTTGGTGAAGATAGTGCAATAAATATTTGGGGGAAACTAGGGAGTTTGTATCAATCAAAATCCCTTGTGAACAAGTTTTTTTCCTGTAAAAAAATGGTTCCACCTCATAATGGATGAAAATGACACTGTAACAAAGCATTTAAATGTCTACAATACTCTGGTAAGTCAAATTATATTTGTTGGCACTAAAATGGTTGAAGAAGATAAATGTATTACATTATTGTGTTCTTTGCCAGATTCTTGGGACAACCTAATAGTTGCAATATGAAGTGCTAGCCAAGTGACCTTAAAATTTGATGAAATAGTACCATCCCTACAATTAGAAGAGATGAGGTGAAAAATGATCAATAATCATAGCATGGATTCCTTTTCTATGAAAATTCTCCCCTAGGATAGAAACCAAAATAAAGGATCTACGTGGACATCTAAATCTAATGGTAGATCTAAATCCCTAGGAAAAGGAATAAGGAAGTGTTGGAAATGCAGTAAAGATGGGCACTATAAAAATGATTTCATACCTAAGAATGTTGAGAAAGAAAAGGGATATGAGGATACCACGTCCATAGAGGTGAAGACCTCCTCAAAAGAAGGGAGGGATGTGTACCTATCTTCCATGGGTAATCGTTCAGAACGTGATATATGGCTAATTGAATCTTGTGCATCATTTCATATGACTCATCATAGGGAGTGGTTCTGGGTATATGAAAAGTATAATGGAGGAGATGTGTAATTGGGATATGATTCACCAACCATTATTGTTGCATGTGTTAGAGTCAGGCTGAAACTCAAGGATGGAAGGATTAGAAATCTATGTGGAGTGTTTACACATTCCAAATCTAGTGAGAAACTTGATATTTGTCAAAAAGATGGATGTTGCATATGTGTGAAGATGGTGGTTGCAAAATGATTCGAGGATATATAGTATTAATGAGGGGAGTTTAGTATGGAAATCTGTACAAATTATTGGGAAGCACCATCATCAATGAATGTAATAGTTATGTTGTGACTGAGGAAGGAGGTAAAGATGACAGTACCCTAACTACACTAGGAGGAAAGATGATGCCATGGCATCAAATATTGGGGCATATTAGAGAAAAGGGTGTTCGAGCATTACAAGGTAAAGGTATGGTTTAAGGTGCGATAGATTGCACTTTGGATTTTGATTGAATATGTGAATATTAAATATATGGAAAACAAAATTGAGTAAGATTTGCATTTGGTGATACAATAACAAAGGGAATTTTATAGTTAGTACACAGTTATGTAGATTTGTTCCATCATTAGGTATATGTGTGTATTATGTTTCATTTATAGATGATTTCTCAAGGAACAAATGGATTTCTTTCCTTCGAAAGAAGTTTGAAGTATTTCCTAAGTTTAAAAAATTTAAGGATCTTGTAGAGAAGCAGACATAAAAGTAAGTAAAGGTGTCGAGGACAGATAATGGTGGAGAGTTCTATGGAAATGAATTCGAGAACTTATGTAAGAAGTGTGTTATAGAAAGGTAGAATACTACTCCATACACACCTCAATATAATGGATTTGTTGAAAGGATGAATATGACGTTGCTGGAAAAGGAAAGGAGCATGCTAAGCACTACTAGGATAGGACAAGAATTGTGGGCCAAGGAACTAGAGACAACATGTTACTTGGTAAATCAGTCACCCACATTAGCATTGGTTGAGAAAACTCCATAAGAGGTATGGACTAGTAAGAGACCCTCTATTAAGCATTTGAAATATTTTGGATGTGATGCTTGTCTACATGTTCCAAAGGAGAAAAGGAGCAAGTTGGATAACAAAGATGAAAATTTTATCTTTATTGGTTATAAAAATAGTATGAAAGGTTTTAAGATTTGGAATCTTGTAACTAAGATGACTGTAATTTAATCTCGGTTAAGGGGTTTTTTTGGCTATTTTGTGGAATTTTCTAAAAATATGTAATTTACTATAGGTTAAAGGATTGGATGTTGTTGAATACCTACATTTTGTATTGTGAGGGATTCATATAGATAATTAGATAATAGGAAGGGTGGCTTCAAGGTTTGTTGGTTTACCCAGTTAAGGGTTTATAGGGTAAATCTTTGTATTTATGTGTGAATGTTATGGTGTAACCTCTATTTTGCTTAACATAATTTATATGCTTTGCTTCTCTGCACATGTTTAAAAATTAAAAGATTCATAAGTTTGAAAGATGGGGAGGATAATGCATTACAACTGTGTAAGTGTGTATATTTTCCGTAATCTATAGTTGAAATGTACTTCCTGTTATTAAGAGTTGAGTGATCTCTTTTGGCTATTAGAACATGTTGAGGGATTTAAGGGATTTTTTCCATTGGAAAAAAATGTTTGTAACGACTCTTGAGGGAGGGAGGAAGGGAGTAATTAGGAGTAGACATGTAAGGGAAAAGGGGATTTTGTTTTTGTTTAGTTTGTTGGATGGACTTTCGAATTCATATGAATGAATAAAAATCTAAGAACATCGTATTAGCTTGCTATAGTTATTAGTATCTTCTAGTATTGTTTGATGCTTTATATATGATTTCACTTTGTGTTTAAGTGATGGGTGCTTGCATATTACACTTCGATCAAGTTCAGAAATATGCTAATATCAGTTAGTGTTTTCTCTGCACTCTATCCAGATCCAATCTTGTCATCTCCTTAGTGCTTTTTCTTAGAATTTGAATGCCATTTAAATATTTAAGCAGATAGTTCTAATAATGTTTGCAATAAAAGCATGGAGAATGAATATACAAACTGAAAAAAACAAACCACACAGGAAACAGACAAGTATTGCTCAGGAATTTACATTCCCATTCACAATAATAATATCTGTTGTTACAATAGTTTTACATAGGAAGAATTACAATGCATGGGGTATGAATTAGAATCTCCCAAGTGGATATGACTATATCTAACTGAATCTCCAACTCAAGGTCTCCCAATCAATATCGGAGTCCAAATAGACAACTCCCAAATGATCAATAACTACAACAACCAGTGATAACTAGTTAACTCGGTGCAACTGAGTGTGGTAGGTAGGAAAAGCGTCCCTCCCCATGCAACCATGAATTATCCATGCATTGGTAGAGATAGCTTAACTGTTTGTGAAGTAACTGAATGTAACTGCGGGATAACTAAGACTAACTAGTACTAACTCCAACTAACTGAAGTATGTTGTTGTTGGGACTCCCAGTGGCTCCAAAAATGTAGTGATTGATCTAAGATGCACCCTAACTGATGCATGCACATGCAATAAGTGGTATTTAACCTCTACTAGTGTTCCCCACACTTCAATGGTTGGTACATGTTGCCCCAATAGGTCAAGTGGACCCAGTTGTACTAGTGGACCCAATTAATTAATTAAGGTTCCTAAGTTAGGCAATAATTAATCTAACAGACATTTGACCAAGGGAGGATTAATAATCCTAACACTCCCCTTGAACCCTAAATTAGACAACTGTGGGCCCTGGTAATAAGACCATAGGTCACCCAAATACAATCTAAAAGATAAAGTAAAAATGTTTCTTAATACAACTGAGCAAACATCGAAAAACCTCATGGGAAACCCCCCCCCCCTCAAAAATAAGCAGGAAATAGCAATCTGCAAGGTATCTTTAAAATAAAGAAGCTTCCTCCTTAGAAAAATAACTTGAGTAACACTGCTGCAAAAAATTGTATCTCTATGCAACATCATGGTCCATCAGTGGACCTCTCAATGTAATTTTGAACTGATGACTCTATTTTATTCTACTGGATGGTGAAGTTAGGGAATGATCAAATCTCTACTTCTATGGGCCATGTAGCTGATCATTCGCCATCATCAAGTAGCACCGACCTAGAACTTTGTTGCACCATTCTATAGAGAGAGAATCTGTGAGGGATAGTGGAACATGCTCATTCTGATACTAGGACCTTGTTCTTATTATATCTTCTGGAAATCTAGCACCACTTCCAATTGCATCAAGAATCTTTTGAGCCCATCTGGGTTTAGGATTTTGATTAGGAATGGGTACTGGATATGGATCTAGAATCTCTTGAGATTCAGTCTCAATAATAGGATCATGTTGTATGTGATCCTCTTCATCTGAATATGAAACCTATAGCTAATCATCATCATCAAAAATAGGTGGAGAAATAGTTATACCTTCTTGTGTTATTGGAGAAGTATCATGCAACTGATCTTCTTTGAACTAGACACTTCTTTCAATGAATCGTCTTCTCGTAG
Organism: Pseudotsuga menziesii; assembly: GCA_001517045.1. Taxonomy (NCBI): domain Eukaryota; kingdom Viridiplantae; phylum Streptophyta; class Pinopsida; order Pinales; family Pinaceae; genus Pseudotsuga; species Pseudotsuga menziesii. Next base: position 67,568 of record LPNX010178754.1, on the reverse strand, counting down.
CAACCTCCATCAGTTTGTAAGATTTTACATCTTTTGCATATCCCATCAGAATGCATTCACTACTTTGGGCTTAGAAGGCCTTCCTCTTGTCAAGTGGTATTCTGGCCCAAGATTTGGAACCAAAAACTCTCATATGTGAGACATTGGGCTTATACCCATGCAGTGCTTTGAATGGTATGACCCCAACCACTGACTTGTGGGGCACCCTATTCTGCAAATATGAAGCACAATTTACTACTCCAGCCCAAAGAGAAGGAGGTAGATGTTTGGCATGGAGAAGGCATGTTGCCATCTCTTTCAGTGATCTGTTCTTTCTCTTAGACACATCGTTTTGCTGTGGTGTGTATGGAACTGAGTGTTCCATTCAAATCTCCTCTGATTGAAAAAAATTCTGGAAATCTCTTTTGACATATTATCCTCCTCCATTGAGACTTATTGAATTGATCTTCTTATTGAAACTGTTCTCAACCATAGCTTTAAAACTTTTAAAGGTCTCAAAAACTTTTGATTTTTGTTTCATCAAGTAGATCCATCAGTACCTAGAACAATCATCAATAAAGGTTAGGAAATACCTGCAACCATTAATGGACTTTGTGGGCATAAGTCCAGCTACATCACTATGTATCAAATCAAGTGTAGAGACAGCTCTATGTGCCTTCCCAACATCATACTTCTTCGGGGAGAAATGTTGTGCTGCTTGAGAAGAGCAAAAATCTCATCAAGTTGTTTCCTCATACATTGATCTTCAATATGGTACCCCTTTTCACAATAAGGACATAAATTCTTTTCAAATTTCTTCTTCTTAGAGCCGGAGGCCCCTTCAAAAGCTTGTTAATTTTTTTTAGGCTTTGATTTAGCTGCCTTTGGCTCCTTCTTCTTTGATTTCCCCTTTGCTTGTGCTTTGGAAGAGTTAGTAACTAAGAGGGCATGATATTTGGAGGTCTGGATGACTCCAATTCGAATCAATTTTCCTTTCTCCTTGATTAAGGACTCGAAAAAAGAATATAATGAAGGAATTTTGCAATCAAGAAAGCTTTCCCTCTTAGAATGAAACATAGAGCCATATACAGAGTACTGATGTCCTATTTTACTGAGTATGGAATGGAAATTATTCTCATCCTTCCACTCTATTCCACACTGTCTGCATTGGAGCACTAGAGACTTGAATTTAGAGAATAATTTCTCAATAGTCTCGAAACTGCTGGGATGTAAAGATAGCAACCCATTTTCCATAATGTGTCCCTGAATCTCATCGTGTTTGTTAAACAAGCTATCAAGCTTCTCCCAAGCTTCTCTAGGAGTCCTTAATCCTTCTAGATGGAAGAGGAGATCTCTGGAAATATAAGTACATAAGTACCCAAATGATTCATCACAACGGTTTAGAAACTTCTTCTGCTCTACCAGCTGATGAGGCTCAGCCTCCCATCCATGTATGATCCTATAGTATCCATGCTTGCGCAAGGCCAGCTGCATATCAATCCTCCCATCAAGATAACTAGAAGTTGTGAGGATCCGTGCTTCAGGAGTTTGAGAACTCATAATTTCTCTGGCTGGAAGACTGTAAATGCTTATCACAAGCTACGTAGCACCTATCAATTTCACTGCAATAACACACTAAAACATATGAACTGTTAGAATCATGCTTTTCCTCCTGGCATGAACATGTTTTCAGGGTCCGACGCACCCTCTCCGCTACTCTGAATAAATACAAAGGTAGCAAATTTTCATAGGAGACTTCTGTGGAAACCCAGCTACTTCTGATGTTCGATGGGGAAAAACAAGCATGAAACCTCCCTAAGATGGCTCTGATACCATATTAGAATTCAAATTCCATTTAGATCTTCAAGCAGATAGTTCTAATAATGTTTGCAGCAAAATAATGGAGAATGAATATACAAACTGAACAAAACAAACCACACAGGAAATGGACAAGTATTTCTCATGAATTTACAGTATCATTCACAATAATAATATTTGGTGTTATAGGAAGAATTTGAATGCATGGGGTATGAATTCGAATGTCCCAAGTGGATATGACTATATCTAACTAAATCTCTAACTCAAGGTCTCTCAATCAATATCAGAGTCTAAATAGAAAACTCCCTGATGACCAATAACTCCAACAACTAGTGACAACTAGTTAACTTAGTGCAACTAAGTGTGGTAGGTAAGAAAATCACTCCTCCCCATGCAACCATGCATTACCCATGCATTGGTAGCACTCGCTTAACTTTTTGTGAAGTAAGTGAATGTAACTAGGGGCTAACGAAGACTAACTAGTACTAACTCAAACTAATTGAAGTAGGTTGGTGTCGGGACTTCCAGTGGCTCCTAAAATATAGGGATTGGTCTAGGAGGTGCCCTAACTGATGCATGCATGTTCAGTAAGTGGAAATTAACCTCTAGTAGTGTTCCCCACACTTCAATGACTAGTACATGTTTCCCCATTAGGTCAGGTCAACCCAATTGTACTAGTGGACCCAATTAATTAATTAAGGTTCCTAAGTTAGGCAATAATTAATGTAATAGACATTTGACCAAGGGAGGATTAATAATCCTAACACATTTGGATCATGATTACCCATCAAATTTATGTTAACTTGTATATCCATCTTGTAGTCATTTTCCTTGCTTCATCTCTATCACCTTTAACTCTGAAAGAAAATATTTCTTAAACCAATTTCTATGAAGTTGATAACAATATTTTTAGGGAAAGTTTGGATGTATTTTCTCTAACACAAATTATGGAGGCACTTTTAAAGTTCAAATAATTCATAACCATCATTGAAATTCAATATTGAATAAGCCAAAACCTAAGGTAAGTGGCTAAAGGATTTGCTCAAAAAGAAGGAATTAATTTTGAAGAAACTTTTGTACCTATGGCTAAGATAAATACATTCAAATTGGTTGTAGCCATAGTAGCTCACTTTGTCTAGAAGAGAAGGAAACATCTAGTGTGTACATTGGAAAAGGAACTATTTGTGCTCAAGAAAAATACTTGATTGGTGTGCAAACATAAATGATCACTTCCTAGTAAATGGATCTAAAAGACATCCAAAAGCTCCAAATTTGTATATAAAATTGAACAGTGAAAATGGTATTGTGAATGTGGTTTTAAATGTTGACAACCTCATCATTTTAGGTAACGATACAGAGGTGATAGAGAAGGTCAAACATGAGCCAGATAGAGAATTTGAAATGATAAATTTAGGTATGCTTCATTGTTGTTTAGGAGTAAGTATGAAAACTAAATAATGACATTTTAATGTTCCATGGGTCAAAGTAAATATGCATCAGAGATACTAATGAGTTTTAATATGGATGGTTGTGCAACAACGATAGCTCCTATGAAATAATGATGATTTTATCCTTGAGGTTCTCATCTTGTGAAGACTAAAACCCAATGCATACTACATGATATAGGCGGTTGTCACTGTCACTGCATTGTTCCGTCGACATCCCTTAGGATGAACTTTCTGTTGGATTTTAAAGTTAATGTGTTTGGTAGGGAGTTTAATCTACCTTAATACTAAGACCATATTTGAACTATGTTGTAAGGATTACTTCATTATTAATGCCATGCCCTAGAGAAAGTCACTAAAATCCAGTAGAAAGAATCCAGAGGTATGTGGAGGGAACAATGCATTATGGTGTTGAATATATCTGTAGTGAAAGTTCAAGTTACTTGGCTACAAAACAATTACGCAGTTTGCATTGATGAAAGAAAATATACTATGAGTTATTTTTTCAACATGGATTCATGAGTAATTTTGTGGATAAGTAAGAAAGAACCAACCACTACATTATCTTCCATTAAGGAGAGTACATAGAAACAATCCGTCCAATTTGCAAAGCAATGGGCACAAACTCAAACCACACCTCTAATTTTTGACAAAGAGTTATACAACTCACAAAAAGACCATTATTTCATGCCAAAATCAAGAGTATTCAGATTGTAAGAATGGAGATTATCTAACAAACGCATTCACACAAGTACTGAGTAAGAACAATTTGAAAGGTTTAGGGAGAAGCTAGGTATAAAATAAAAATAAATGTTCATTAAGAGAGTCTTTAAATAACTAAAGATAATTTTTTATATGCAATCTAGCCACAAAAATAGGTATAGGGTTTAAACTTACAAATGCATGAGAAAGAAAAAGCTAAAACATTATTTTAAAATTAGGGTAAGCAATTTTGAAATATATATTTTGAATTGAATATCTATGCTTATATTTGACACCCAATTTTGAAACAATTTTTTTTATTATAAATAAATCTTATTGTGCACTACAATATCATCAAATCGAATAAACATTCTTCATTCTCTTGTGTGCATGGCCTTTTGTCTTTGTGCTCTATTAAACCAACACATAGAAAACAAGAATTTGAAATGGATTTTAATAAATAATTATAGTTCTATCTAGAAATGCTTATGAGTAAGGTTATGACCTAGAAATTGTTTCCTATAATGCCATGTAGTGTACTTGATGGCATGATGGAAATCATATTGGGAATCAGAGACAAACTAATGAACAAATTCTTGATCATAAAAAACCAATTTTCCCAGAGTTAGAATGGAATTTTTTTTCAGAGTCAAAAACAAGAATTAGATCCATTCTTTCATTTTCGTGGTCCATATAATAATTTTGATTCATTCCAACATTGGTCGGATTCTTCCTATATTCTTAAAGGAACATCTGGATTTGGACCTATGCTTTGGGTGAAGATACCCTTTGTTACCAAAAACGTGACTTATGTTTACCTTTTTTTTAGAAAACGAAGTAGAAATGAGAATGGAACGAAAATCTTCATTTTCTATGGTCATTCTCATTTCTACAAGGAAAAACCGATTTCTTAAGAAACAAGTCATTTAGTACAATGATTTCATTAGAAACAATTTTTCATTACTCCAGAAACTTGGTCCATTGCTAATGGTTCCAGGCCAATTCGTAAGATTGTTGAGCTATTAATGAATGGTGGGTGGCAATTCATCCATCATGTAAATGCAAGAGTGATTGAGGATTGAGTGTCTACTAAGGAAGTTTGTTTCCTGCCTCCATTCCACTTCATTGAAAGTTCAAACATATCTGCAGTTCTGCTTTTACCTTTCACTTGTTGTTTGTCGCCATTTCATTTCATTGAAAGTTCAAACATATCTACAGTTCTGCTCTTACCTTTCACTCAAGTGACAAGTCTGCGTTGGCTGAGAATCGAGATCCCTGTCAAGGGAAAAATTGAACCAAGAAGAGAGCTGGAGTAATGAGACTAGTTTGAAAGAATCACATATTGCTAGTATGGAAATAGCTAGGTATGGAAATCTTAATTGTATGTAAATGTAACCGAGTCTCTGTAAATTAGTTTGGTCATTGAGTTTCTTTATAAATCAAATTTATTTCACTAAACAACATGCTAAATTGCTAATGGAGTTACTGTGTTCAAGTGTTGTAAGATGAACAATGAGAGTAGTTAATCAAAGAACTAAGTTGCCAGAGTTGTTTTTAAAATAAATATAGACTCTTCCCTGCCAAATATTTCCACCAGATTATCTAAAGCCATGGGGAATTTCTAACTGCTCGTGTTTCTGGCCACTCTATGTTGTGTTGGATATCTCAGTCTAAGTGCTTAGGTTTTTATCCATTAGTAATCCTAAAATTTCTATTCAAGCTCGTAGGATGGAAAGGTGGGGTTATTGGCCATCCCATACCCATTTTTTGGGAAACACACTAATAAGTTAAAAACGTTGTAGTTGTAAGTTAGCGCTTCATCATTTTACCAATATGTTTCAAATTTTAAATTTCTCTCCATTCATTCAATTTAAATATTAAAGGAATGTTGGACATCTCCAACATGAAGCATATGAGAGGCTGGTGCCAATTTCTTCACACCAATCTAATCCACAACAGTCAAACATGTAGATATTTGCACACATCAATGCTGAATTGCACTCTTTATGTGGCTCTTGCACCAACTTGGACATTTTCGAATCCTAGGAGGTGCTTAGCAGGTTCTTCTGTGGAGACATGTGAATCGCAGGAGGAATGGAAAACAAGATAACAGCATTCGTCTTTGTTTCCCGTGTTATGCACATGCATATGAAGGTCAAAGAGAAGTCCCTCATAATTGGTGTGCTCCACTTAAACAGAAATTCAAGAATTGTTTGTTCCATAGCTTGACCTTTTAAGTTTTTCTCAGTTTCAGCCTCTGGTTTAAATGTTAAAAAATAACTCAATTTAATGCCCAACCCAGAAATTCATAAGGATGGAAATAACATAAATTTTTAGACTTAAATAAACTCAGTTGTAACTCAATTTTAATAACAGAAAAAGAAATAAATGCACTTCCAGAAAACACAAAGTACTCATAAATGTTTGGCCAATATCCCTCGAAAAACCCACAAGGGGAAAACCAGTCAGAGAGATAGAGTATTTTATTTCTTTCAGTAAATGGAACAGCAAGTACAACAAAAGTACAACTTATCTCTACTGCATTAAATGCACCCAAATTTTCTCGATTTTTGTGCCAAAATGACTCCTCAATTTCTATGCCAAACTAAGCCTTGAAAATCGTGCCAAAACAATCCTTGATTTTTGTGCCAATGGCCTCGAAATCTATGAAGAAAATCCTCGATTTCTGTGCAAAATGGTATATTCCATATAGATTGTACAGACCTCGAAAATACTGTTGTATGGCCTCGATTTTTGTGTAGAGTACGGCCTCGGTTTGTGTTCCTGCATTCTAAGTATTTGTGCCCAGATTTTCCTTGAAAACTGTTCCTTCAAACCCTGTACAATATGGTCACCTCGAGATGTGTTCCAACCAAAAAACTTCTCCTCAAAATTTGTGCTGCCTGGAAACTCAGTTGCCTCGATTTTCAAGCCTCTTCTCTCTTCTCTCTTCTTCTCTCACTCTCATCTCAAGAATGAATGAACACATGCATTTTCCTTTGATTTTTTCTAAACCCTAGGTAGGTGAGGCGCCATCTAGTCTAATGGAGGAGATTAGACTAGATCAATGGATGAGATTAAATGCCCTCATTTAAATCTCACAAATATTGAATTCACTGGCCCACTTAGATTTATCAAACTTTGACTTTAATCTCTAAAGTCACATTAAATTCTCATCTCAAGTCATTTAATGCAAGGGTCACTTTACTTTCCCCTTTTAAGTGACTAAGGCTAAAGTCACCTAGAGGAACACTTTCCTAGGTACAAAAATCAATAGACCTAAGTTGGCTTTCATGAAGGAACAATGAAACCAGCTCTAGTGCATGGACTAGAGAATGAGAAAATGTTGTGTAGCTCAATCCATATCCAAATGGGTACGTTGATTTCCTTGTGTAAAATATGTAAGTTCGGCTAGGGTAACTAGTTGAACGATCAAGACACATGTTCATGTTTGTCATTGGTACTTTTGTAACAAAATCTTATGGATAAAATGTTACAGGAAGTATACCACTTGTATACATTTAAGTAGAAATTTGATAATTTCATCATGCCAGCAGTTAATAGTTATGATAAATGGCCTCAAAACATAAGATATGCACTTTCTTGGTAACAAAGAAATTTATTCTAATTTACAAATTTAAGACGGGTCTATAAATATAGTTGGATTGTGATGGCCGAATATTATTCCAGCCAATGCATCTCCTCCAACCTCGCCAGGATATCCCACCCACATAATGTTGAATATCTTGTTGTTATATTTTGCAAATGAAATGTCCAATCGTCCCCCTCACATCACTACAAGTATCACTTGTCCCCTTGATGAAGTTGTTGCTTCAAATACCATGTGTTCTTACTGGTAGTAACTTTCATTGTAAGAAACTCTTCACCTAGTACTTCTCAGGTTTTTTTTGTCGGACTTGCTTCATTCCACAGAGTCCCCTCCTTGAAGGGCGCCTCCTAACTACTTTAGGAAATAACCCATTAGGATGTGAGTCTAAAATTTTATATGTTGTATTAATTTCTATTTGGTATGTTGTTAATAAAATTGTGAGTTTATCGCCTACAAATGAATAAAATCACCAACTAAGATGTCATGTCCCCATATTTTCGGACATTAAAAGTGTTGACCATGATGAAATTCCTAGGGGATGAAATTGCCATTAATTATTATTCCTAGGAAAAATATTGCTAATAATTTTTGTAAGGCATGTATTTAATTTTATTTATTATGCATAATAATGATGTGCAATTAAGGCTGCCATGTAGGAGGGCATATTGGGGAAATCTAGTTAACTTGCCTTGGTAAAAATAAGAAAGTCCATAACAAAATCAAGAAGGAGAATAAAGGAAAGTTGCCTAAAAGCAGAAAAAGTAGATAAAGGTAAAAGTACGAAAGTTTTTGAAGGAAAGAAAAAGTTTCTTTATGACCCAAGAAAAGCAGAAAGTTGTCATAACTCAAAAGAGGCATATTTTGACTAAGGGAGGGTGTATTTTCTAATTTTGAAGGATGATTTGGACTTGGAAACAATTCCACATGGTCCTACTTTCCTAATTTCCCAAAGGGGGTGCTTTTGTGGCTAGGGTTAGGTCACCATGGGGTTGACTTGCTCTCACAGGTCACCATTGGCCTCAACTTACTAAGCAGGTCATCCATAATTCTATAAAAGATGAATTTGAACCCATTGCTTTAGTTTTGATGATTTGATATTGTGATTATTCTATGTGAGCATACTCTCTGAGTGTTGTGCCTCGAACCATTGGGTGATGATCCCCAAACCCCTCCTCCCTTCTCTTCCATTTTCCTTTCTTTCTATTGCAGGTCTATGGAGTGCTAATGTCAGCCATTGAATCTTATTTCATAAGTATATTATAGCCTCCATCAACTTTAGGTCGAGCTCCAGTGAAGCCCATGCTTCACTTATGCTCACAGCCCCTTGCTGGTCATGATTCGGACCTCCTGCCCCTTAATTTTGGAAGCCTATTTGTAATGGTCATTCAATAATGTTATTACTATTGTGTACTGTCAATATATTCTGAACATTACATTTATCAGGTCGATATATCTCAGACCCTGAAGAATATCATTTCAGTTTCATTAAAAGATCCTATTTTATTAGTGTATGGGGGGATTGAGTGAATATGAGTGTTGTAATAAATATTTCATGATGGGGAAGGGATTTAAATAAGAATTCATGTTCAGATATCTCTTTTATAAATCTCAGGTTTCAGAGAATTGAATTTAAGATGATTTAATAGTCTTTTTAAGACCCTAGCTAAATTACTAGTTTTTAATAACTAGTTTTACTGAAATTGATGCAAAATAGGCTCTGTAAAATCAAACTGAGATCTCTCAGTTCCTATAGGTAAATAACAATACTAAATTCCCATATCAATCTCAAAAACCATTTTTAGTTTTGTTCGTACCACCCTTTTGCATCCTCCTCTGCGCAGGGTTCTCCTTGGTCAAAACTGCCAAAAATCCCAAATTCACCCAAAAATTATTGGAACTTTCCAGAACATCAGTAAACTATATAAATCCTTTATTTATGTTATATTAATTCTAGAATAAACCTCTGCAAGTTTCTAGAATCCCCTGGTTGAAACAGACTGAACTACTCTCCTTAGTTGCACGGTTTGGCTGCCCAGAAGCATGGTAGTAAGTTTTCGCAGTGTGGAATCTGAACCCGAAATGGAACTAGATCTAAATGTGTTAGGGGAGATCAAATTCAATGTATGATTTTCTTTGGTTTCTGCCCACTGCTCACTCCTTTTTCCTACAAAATTTCCCAGAATAAACCCCTTATTTTCCTAGTCAGAGAAGTCATTGTGTAAATTTATTCAAGTTCAGAAATTTTAATATAACTAACAGAATTGGAGAGTGTTCAGGTCTGTACACCAGACTTGGGACATCACATAAGAGTTCATGAGGTTTTAATATTTAAGCACTTATCATCTCTCCATTAATTGATATACTTCTCGTGGCTAAAAAATTGGAATAATTCTGACCTGAGATAAACTAAATCATGACCATAAGTTTATTTAAAATTTAAAGTAGGTGCTGGGTTAATTTGAGATTGAAATTTAGTGAATTTAATCAAAATTATTTCAGATATGGATGATATAAAATCTCCAACCAAACTTCACCAAAATTTAAAACATTATACAATGCACCTCAAGTTATTTAACAGTAGGAAGTCATTCCTATGGTCATTATTCTAATTTCTAACCGATTTTTCTAGGTGCCATGTTAACAAATTCTTCTAAATACAGGGTCAAATATGGATTCATTCATATATAAGATCTTCAAATCCAGGATCCATCTCACAACTGGATCTGGATCCCATGATGATCTTCCACTTGACATGTTGCAAAACAATGTTGAAGAGATGTTAGATAACACGAGAGATAATGTTACCAAAGTATGGCTCTATAATTGGATAAGCTCATTCACCATTCTAGCAAGTGAGCATGAACATCTAGATTATTAGGGTTGTTTGCATTTTTCATTAAACTATCCTTACTAGAAAAAAAATTTGAGATATGCCTAAACAACATAAAACATGTAATTATCAACATTGTTATTCTCATAACTTTTTTATTTTGTTATGCTTACTTCAGTAGAAAATTTCAACAACATATTCTGATTGTTGCATTTAATTTTCTTTGGATATGCGATCACACCAGATCTAAAATTAATTAATAAAAAATTCTATCTGATAGTTGTTCATTTCAAACCTTAATGGGATATTCACTTTCAAGTTCATTATATGATTTGTATTATTTGTTATTCATTGGAAACATTAATGGGATATTCACTTTCAAGTTTATTATACGATTTTTATTTTGATCAGTGTTTCTTTTGCAATTTACCTTTGAATTTGGTAGGGTTAGTTATGATTGTTGGGTTTTTCATAAGTTTTTGTCATCATAAAAACAGAGGCAAGATTTTAAAATCAAGAGGAATAAATATTTAAACCTAAGAAATGCATCCATTTTGTATGAGGGTATCCTTCTCTCACCCCATCCTAGTCTTTCATAATATGTATAATCCTTTAATACATTTTTATACATCTCTCCTGGAATTTTAAAAGGAAGACTATCAAACTTATATACATTTTCGAATCCATTCTTTAAGCATAACAATTCTGAAAATTAACAGCAAGAATTTATAGGCATAACAATTTAGAAAACAACGGATGATTAGAATATATCTCATGTATAAGATTGAAAAAAATGATGTTTCTTTACTTGCTCTTAACCATAAGCAACAATCATGGTCCTAAACTCAAATATGAAAACACGGTATATGAAAAAATAAGAGCAAAACAAATTTGTTCGTTATGATTAAATTTGTTCATTACAATTTTGGGAACCTTGACTTTTGTTGTTTTTCTCTCTTTTCCTATTTTTTATGTGAAACCTATAAACTTCGTTTCTCATATGCTTCTCATTCCTTTTCCCGTTCTGATTTCTGGTAACACTAAAGGTGATGCTAGCAAGCTAATAGTCCTCAAAACCAAAATATAGTTTATGGCCAATATCATGATTAATTATTTAGTAATAAAATATGATTTTAGATCATAAAATTAATACATCTAAAAATGGATGAGCTAGCTTAACTTCCACCACCAAGAAATCTTTATCTTTGACACCCAATTTTGAAACAATTTTTTTATTATAAATAAATCTTATTGTCCAATACAATATCATCAAATCAAATAAAAATTATTCCTTCTCTTGTGTGCGTGGCCTTATGTCTATGTGCTCTGTTATAACTAGATCTTGTTTTTAGTTTATCTATTCTTTTTGTCCTGATTTTCAACCGTTGGTTTAAAATGATTTTACATTTTATGTTGATTTTAAGAATTTTTGACAATCAGTAATTTTTGTTGGATTTAATAATTTTAATGGTCGAATTATTTCATTATTTTAGTTTTAAGGTTTGTCTTTTGGGCTTATTAGTTAATATGTATATCTTTAAGCTTTCAAAAACTTATAATAAAATTTTATTCCAAGTTTTGATTTATAATCTAACCCTCATTTTTTAGTCCTTTGTCAAATATTTTCATGAGGAGATTCCTGTAGCAGCTCTGTTTTTCCTGTTTTTGTCATTGTCATTGGGAGAAGATTATGAGGTCATAGAAATGAATTATGGAAAACCAAAAGAGGTTTTTGTCCACAACAAAATCATTCACAAAAACATCTCTCATTTTTGCAACAATTGTTATCGTGTGAGAGATTCGAATTCATCTTTGTGGCCTATTTTCAGGGTTTGAATTATTTAATAATTTCATGTTTTAGTCACAAATTTCCAGCACTTATTCCAATCAATTGAATACTAATTTTTTAAAACCAAGAGAGGTTTTTGTTCATAACGGAATCATTTAAACAAACCTCTCCTAGGTTTTTGTACAGGTGTCCCGGATCGAGAGATATGAAGATGTCTTTGAGACCCAAATTTTCAGAAATTCGCCAAATTTCCCCAAATCTGATTTGTTATTTTTGGGTTAATTGTCTTTAAAGATTTTGAGTTATCATGTAACTAATTGGTGTAAAAATTTCAAATATTGACCTAGAAGGTAGTTATGGAATTACTTTACCTTTGTAATGATAAAAAGAAGACAAACATATAGTTTTGGGGTGGGATTTTTCACTCAAGGAGAGGCTTTTGGAGCTTTGATTTCTCAAGCTAGCATTTGTAACTCTTATGTAAGTGGATGACTGTTATTGATTATATATAAACCGATAAGCCCTTTTACCTGTCATGCTTTTTCATTTCTGATCTGGTTGATTGCTTAGTCTACAATTTCATTTCATGTTTAAAGGTTTATTCATGTAAATGCTTGTAGCATGTGGGTGGAATTAGTATTTCATGTGTAATGTTTATGGCTTATTGGGATGTGTTTGATCCCCGGTTTATCCAACTTGCATGATTCAGTTATGTATTAGCTTGTGGATGTTTATTTCCTCCTTGCTGATGAAGTTGTTAAAACCATAAAACAAAGCCCTAAAAACCAATTTTATTTTATTTTTATTTGAGATTGTGTTGGCTTGTTCTTCTAGTAGGCTGAGAATAATTTCTGGCACTAACATATTTGGCACCGTTGTCGAGGACGAAGCTAAAGTATATCTTCCCTGGGATATCATTATTCATCTAATTTTGAGAGGTGAACAAAGTCAGAAAATCTTTTAGACTACAATTTTTCACTGGTGACTCCACAATTAAATATTCCACTACAAGAAGAATTTTGTTGACAGAAAAATGAAGAAGCTAAATGGAAAGACTAGGTATCAGCTTGTCACTTTCCTCCATGAGGTTTTGTTCTTATTCATCAGTTCTTTCCTGTCTTTTCCATTGCATGTCAAAAGAATTATTTTTTGTTTTGTCTATTTCGATGATCATAAACCTTCAAGTTTATATCCCTGTTTGGAAGAAGAAAGTCTTCCTTCTTCTTGATTTATTGATGTTGATCCTATTCCTTCATTTGAAATACATGTGCAACATGATATACATATACCCATATCTCTTGAACCTGATTATTCTAGTCATCTTGTAGAGAATAAAGATGATCTATTACCTTCTACCATCATTGTTGAAACTTGCGAACAGCTTGTTGAACCTCATTCTCAACTCACAGATTTTTAATCTAGACTCAAACAGAAGATCTTTAAACCTCTTAGGCTGCCATCTCTCTTAAATCCTTACCCTTCTTACTTTGTTGAATATCTTCCCCATTTTACTGGAAAATACCATATTACAGCAGAGAAGTATTTAGGATCTTTTCATAATTTCATTGATAATTTTGAAATCATGCATGAGGATGTTGTCATGAGGTTATTTTTGAAATCCTTTGCTGGAGATGTTGGGTTTTGGTTCCGAAATTTAAAAGCTGATTCAATTGGATCATGGGAATAGTTACATGATGTCTTTTTGAAGTATTCGGGTAAGAATAAATCTTATGATCAATTTCTTTCTGAATTTTATAGTTTGAAAAGGGAGAATGATGAGCCAATTACTAAATTTAATTGGAGGTTTCAAAGTTTTTATATCAATATGCCTACGGAGATCAGACCTTCGAAAAAACTTGCTATGGTATATTATGTTATGGCTTAATATTCAGATCTTGTCTTTTTCCTATTAGAAAGGAAATCATCATATTTAAGACAATTGTTTGAGGATGCAAAAGAAGAGGAGGAGAACATCCGAGCTTGCAAAATGATTCGATATCAGGCTCATGTTGAAGATATACAAGCTTATGAACAGGAAGAAGAACGTATGTATCATTCAAATTTAAGACATTTTTCTTCATCATTTTCAGATTTTCATATGAACAAGGATATAAATGATGCTTGTGTTGATTCTTCATATCAGTTTGCTGAATTTTTCGATGATAATATACTTTCAGTGGATTATAGTAGAAATGTCCTAGTTCCTGCTATGACATTATCATGTTATGAAGAAGAAGTTGCTTCTCTTCAACCTCTTACTATTGATATAAGAAATAAGCTGTCATTCTTGACTTATGGTCACTTTCAGAATTTTATTTGTTCAAGTTTTGATCAAGGGTTTTATTTAAAGGTTGAGAAGCAGTTTGAAGAGCCCTTGGTTTCCATTCTTGAGCCAAAGTTTAAAAAGAACAGCAATGGAGAGGAAGAGAATGTTTCACTTTATGATGAATATAATGATGACATTGAAGTTTTAAATCGGAAATTTCATGATCTCGTAGCTTCTTGGATGGAGTTGTATTTTTCAAAGGTTTCTAATGCTCCAGCTTTCGGCATACTTCCTATTTCCAATCATAAGTATCAGCTGCCTACAGACTCTTTATTGCATTTATCACATCTTTTGTGGGTTTTCTCAAATAGTAGCCTGCATGGAATTATGATTCTTAGTCAAATGGTTTCTTGGCTTCACTAGAAGTATGATTACATTTGATTGAATTATTTCCTACGATTAGAAGTAGGAGTAAATATCAGAATAAGCTCGCTATATGAGCATGTAGATTCTTTTCAGTATGCTGGTTTGTAGCAGTATTTGTCATTTTAAAGGTATGTGTTCAGAGTTTGAGAAAGTTGCAGAGATTTGGTAAAAGACTCCATCACCCATTGAATAAGGCACAAGGTCTACAGGTTCTTGAAGCCTCACAAGGAGGACTTCATGCCGCAGCAAGAGCCAGATTTTATAACTAGATCTTTTTCTTAGTTTATCTATTCTTTTTGTCCTAATTTTCAACCATTGGTTTAAAATGATTTTACATTTTATGTTGATTTTAAGAATGTTTGACAATCAGTCATTTTTGTTGGATTTAATGATTTTAATGGTTGAATTATTTCATTATTTTAGTTTTAAGGTTTGTCTTTTGGGCTTACTAGTTAATATTTATATCTTTAAGCTTTCAAAAACTTATAATAAAAGTTTATTCCAAGTTTTTATTTATAATCTAACCCTCATTTTTGAGTCCTTTGTCAAATATTTTCATGAGTAGATTCCTGTAACAGCTTTGTTTTTTCTGTTTTTGTCATTGTCATTGAGAGCAGATTACAAGGTGATGGAAACAAATTCTGGAAAACCAAAAGAGGTTTTTGTCCACAACAGACTCATTCACAAAAAAATCTCTTAGTTTTTCAACCGCTATTATCGTTTGAGAGATTCGAATTCATCTTTGTGGCCTATTTTCAGGGTTTGAATTATTTAATAATTTCGTGTTTTAGTCACAAATTTTCAGCATGTATTCCGATCAATTGAATACTAATTTTTAAAAACTAAGAGAGGTTTTTGTTCATAACATACTCATTTAAAAAAACATCTCTCATGTTTTGTATAGGTGTCCCAGATCGAGAGATATGAAGGTGTCTTTGAGACCCAAATTTTCATTAATTCGCCAAATTTCCCCAAATCTGATTTGCTATTTTTGGATTAATTGTCTTTAAATATTTTGAGTTATCATGTAACTAATTGATGTTATAGTTTCAAATTTCAACCTATAAGGTATTTATGGAACCATATTACCTTTGTAATGATAAAAGGAAGACAAACATACAATTTTGGGGTGGGATTTTTCACTCAAGGAGAGGCTTTTGGAGCTTTGATTTCTTAAGCTAGCATTTGTAACTCTTATGTAAGTGGATGACTATTATTGATTATATATAAACTGGTAACCCATTTTACCTGTCATGATTTTTCATTTCTGATCTGGTTGATTGCTCAATCTACAATTTCATTTCCTGTTTAAAGGTTTATTCATGTAAATGCTTGTAGCTTGTGGGTGGAATTAGTATTTTTTGTGTAATGTTTATGGCTTATTGGGATGTGTTTGATCCCCAGTTTATCCAATTTGCATGATTCAGTTCTATATTAGCTTGTGGATGTTTATTTCCTCCTTGCTGATGAAGTTTTTAAAACCATAAACCAAAACCCTTAAAACCAATTTTATTTTATTTTTATTTCAGTTTGTGTTGGCTTGTTCTTCTAGTAGTCTGAGAACAATTTCTGGCACTAACATGCTCTATCAAACCAACACATAGAAAACAAGAATTTGTAATGGATTTTAATAAATAATTATAGTTCTATCCAAAAATCCTAATGAGTAAGATTATGACCTGGAAATTGTTTCCTACAATAATTTGTTAGCCATGTAGTGTACTTGATGGCATGATGGAAATCATATTGGGAATCAGAGACAAACTAATGGGCAAATTCTTGATCATAAAAAACTAATTTTCCCAGAGTTAGAATGGATTTTTTTTAGAGTTAAAAACAAGAATTAGATCCATTCTTTCATTTTTATGGTCCATATAATAATTTTGATTCATTCCAACGTTGGTTGTATTCTTTCTATCTTCTTAAAGGAACATCTGGATTTGGACTTATGCTTTGGGTGAAGGTACCCTCTGTTACCAGAAACATGACTTATGTCTGCATTTTTTTTTAGAAAATGAAGTAGAAACGAGAATGGAATGAAAACCGTCATTTTCTACATTTTTCCCCATTTCTACAAGGAAAAACCATTTTCTTAAGAAATGTCACGTCCATGACCCTCCGACCAGGCAAGAGGACGCAACTACACATCAACATTCAGGGATATATCCCCATGAACATGAACATGCATACCTATACATATAATGTTGAAGCATGATACTTTAAATCATAAAAACATTTTACGAAGCATAAGCATTCATCATTATACACAACGGAAGCAAAACATATCAATCAACACTTCATGCATATACGAATCATCAATTAACATGTATATCATCATTCATGAATGATAAATATGATTACAGAAACAAGTTAGGCAAGAATAATTATCTTATAAAGAGCTTGTTCTGCAACCAGCTATGTCACTGCAACGTTCCACCCAACCATAGGCTCATGTGCTCTTTAATCTCTCAGCAATGCTTCCACCACCAAGTCGGACATGATCCCTTAAGGAATACGGAACTAACAGACTTACACATAGCCAAAGGTAACAACACCACAAGGGTACACAATTCATCCAAGCCAACACAGTTGGGTTTATCAGGCGAACCACAGATCAACTAAGCCAACCAAGTTGGGTTTATTAGGCCATCCAGGAACTGGGAAAGGCTAATACTAAACTAGTGAGCTCATTAAAGAACTATAGACACTGACACTAGAACCATCTTGGCTTCTAGACCACTCAAACACACCCAACACAAGGAAATCAGTCCTTTCTCTGCAACGCAATCCCTCAGACCCGATCTCCCTTCCAGTGCTATTCAGTGGATATGGAGAAGAAATCCAGCTCATTAGCTCTGTCTGTGAGGTTCTCAATCCACCAGGTTTATCAAGCACCTCAGGCCCTTATTCACCACTCTAATGTAGTCTGAGGACAAAACCACTACCTGCAAGCAGCCAAACAGCTAATCAAGCTTTTACAGGGGAGAAACATGGTCAATCTAATGTGGCAAATAGTAGCCCACAATAACTATGAACACACAGCAATTTACACAATGTAGTCACTGGAGTAATTGCACAGGCACAAAAATGGGGAAAAAGACATGGCCAACATTCACAGTTCAGTGTTGATTCATAGGGAAAATCCCAACAATCTTCGGCAAATCCATATTGTAAGGGATAACACAGTCAACAATCCATGGGGATACTACAACCAGCAATCAATGGGGAAAACCCCAACAAACTTCAGCTCACGATCAACTTTCAAGGATGAATACCATACACAATCCAATAATGCGGGGAGGAAAAGAATCTGTTCTCTGCATGGATGGAGGATGAACACCATCGACAGACCGGCAATCACGTAATAGTAGTAAGGCGAACCCCAAATAATGGAATGTGTATTCCTTTAACTCAGTCCCTGTGAGGTGAATGAATAGACACCCTTTCGATAGTGGAGAGACCATCTGAAATCCAGAAGGTGCGTCGTGGAGAGAGTGCAAGCATATGGGGAGAATGGCCATCGTGGCATAGTGGTCTTACTGTCAGCAAATAGATGCCCCACTAACAACAGAACAATGAAGGGTGGTGGTTGGATGAGACAAGGAACGGTGAGTTAAGAGAGTGGTGACACATGGCTTTTCCCCCTCCATGGCTCAGGATTTAACTTTCCCCCTCCTCACCCTTAGGAATCATGCCCCTTCTCAATTTAGTTGCAGTGAAGATAGCTGGTTGGGTTATTTAATTAAAAAGCATAGTTACATGATGCCATAGCTTAATATGTATGCCGCAAGTCCCAATATACTATCGGTGACAATTCCAATCCGAACATATCATAGCTGAATCGATGGTGGGGCCTTGGCCTTTAGCTCCACACCGTGATTAATTACAATGTTTACATATCATGTATATTTAGTGCATCGGGGTCAAAACCGGGGATGTTACATTCCCCTCCCCCTTCAATAGCACTGTCCTCGGTGCTAACAAAATTTGAACAAAATGTTACACTGGTACCACCTTAATGTTCCACAGGATTGAACAAAAATGGATGTGCCAATTGAATGGCATCCTCTAGCTACCACGTAGCCTCTTCAGGTCTGTAGTGCTCCCATTGCACATTTACCTGCCCTATGGCTTGGTTCCAGAGCATTGTGACCTTCCTGTCAAGGATACGCATTGGCTCGATTAAGAACTCTCCCTCAGGTTCCACCTGAATCACATCCCAATTTATCACATGGTTAGGGTCAGGTACATATTTCTTAAGCAAAGAAGCATGAAAAACATTATGAGCTCTAGTACTAGCAGGCAATGCAAGTGTATATGCAATAGGCCCTATTCTTTCAAGCACTTCAAATGGCCCACAGTATCTAGGTGACAGCTTGGCACAACTTCCAAGCTTCAAGGAACTCTTCTTTGCCCTCACTCTGAGGTACACATGATCCCCAACACTGAACTCTCTATCCTTCCTATGCTTATCTGCATAGCTTTTTTGTCTTTCCTATGCTACTTTTAGATTCTACCTAATCTTTACAACCTCTTGCTCCATTTCCTTGAGCAATTCTAGTCCAATCACAACCATGTTCACTGGGTTATCCCAAGTTATTGATGTCCTACACCTTCTTCCATACAAAGCTTCATACGGACTCATCCCCAAGGATACCTGATGGCCAGTGTTGTAAGAAAACTCTACCAAGTGTAAGTAATCTTCCCACTTGGTTGGTTTTTCCATCACATACATGTGAAGCATATCTTCAAGAACCTAGTTGACTCTCTCTGTCTACCCATCTGTTTGAGGATGGTATGCAGTGCTGAAGTTTAGCTTTGTACCCAAATCTGCAAACAATCCCTTCTAAAAATTGGAAGTGAACTTGACATCTCTGTCAAAAAATATTGCCTTCGGCAATCCATGCAATTTGAAAATCTCCTTCATGAAGATCTTTGCAGTATCATCAGTCTTATGCGTAGACTTTACCAATATAAAATGTGCTTCCCTTGTCAACTTGTCTACTACAACCATGATGGAATCATGTTGTCTCCAAGTCATCGGCAATCCTGTAATAAAATCCATAGAAATAACTTCCCATTTACATTTCGAGATAGGAAAATGCTGCAACAAACCTACTAGATGTTGATGCTCAACCTTTACCTGTTGACATTTCATGCACCTTGAAATATATTCAGCCATGTCCTTTTTCATTCTTGGCCAAAAGTACTGCTTTCTAGGTGTAGCAATTGTCTTATGATATCCTAGGTGACCAGAATACGGAGCTTGATGGATTTCTTCCATAACAACTCTCCTCAAATCAGCTACATTCGGAATATAAATTCTACCTTTATAAGTAAGAAGTCCATCTTCTTCCAATTTATATCCCTCATATTTCTTCTCAAGACTTTGCTGCTGCAATTTGTCTTTTACTTGCTCGTACAATTCATCTCTGGTAACATGATTAACAACCTGTTGCCTCAAATATGATTGGAAAATACTAAGAGATGCCACATGCATTTCCTGTACTTTTCTATTGAGTGCATCAGCTACCTTATTCTCCTTTCCTTTTATGTGCTTGATTTTGAAATCAAACTCACATAAAAATTCTAGCCATCTTGCTTACCTAGCATTTAGAGTAGGCTGATCAAACAAATACTTCAGACCACAATGGTCTGTTCTGAGCTCAAATATTCTACCCATCAAGTAATGTCTCCACATCTTGAGAGCGTGTACTATGGCTGTAAGCTCTAGATCATGAGTGGCATAGTTCTTCTCATGCTCCTTCAGCTTTCTTGACTCATAACATATCACGTGGTTGTCCTGCATAAGGACTCCTCCAAGCCCTTGTCCGCAAGCATCGATACATACTACAAAATATTTCTCTACTTCTGCAACCTTCAACATTGGTGCACTCGTGAGAAGATTCTTCAACCGCTGGAAGCTTTCTTCACACTTCTAAGTCCATTCGAACTTTACTCTCTTCTTTTGCAAGGAAGTGATGGTATGTACAACCTTGGAAAATCCTTCAATGAACCTCCTGTAGTATCCTGAAAGTCCCATAAAATATCTTACATCCGTCACATTTCTTGGAGTAGGACAATTCATAATGGCTTCGATCTTCTCAGGGTCTACCGATATACCCTCTTTTGAGATAATGTGACCCAAGTACTGAATTCTATCCCTATAGAAGTCACACTTGCTCAACTTTGCATATAGCTGATGTTCCCTGAGCAATTGTAATGTCAATCTCAAATGCTCTTCATGCTCTTCCTCATTCTTAGAATAAACAAGAATGTCATCAAGGAAAACAAGAACAAACTTGTCCAAATACTTACTGAAGACACTGTTCATAAGGCACATAAATGGAGCTGGTGCATTTGTGAGACCAAATGGTACCACTACAAACTCATAATGTCCATACCTTGTCCTGAAGGTTGTCTTATGACCTTGATCCTCACTTGATGGTAACCAGACCTCAATTCAATCTTAGAAAATATCTTTGCTCCTCTCATTTGATCAAAGAGGTCATCAATCCAAGGCAAAGGATATTTATTCTTCACAGTAACTTTGTTCAACTGCCTGTAATCAATACATAACCTGAGTGTACCATCTTTCTTCTTCACAAATAGAACCGGTGCTTCCCAAGGAGACACACTTGGTCGGATATACTTCTTTTCCAACAACTCTTGCAGTTGCATCTTCAACTCTAGCATCTCCAGTGTACTCATCCTGTAGGGTGTTTCGGACACTAGTGCTGCTCTTGCAACAAGTTTAATGGTGAAATTAATGTCCCTTTGTAGAGGAATCCCTGGAATCTCATCAAGAAACACATCTTTGAATTCCTATAACACCTGATAGTCCTCCAACCTAGGAGTCTCACCTCCTCTTGGTTCCAAAATATGAGTTGCATACAACTGGCAACCTTTCCTACAGAACTTCTTCAACTGCATTGCTGAAACCTATCTTACTGAAATTAGCTTCGGAATACCTTTCACAACTACCGGGTTTACTTCTTCATCCATGCATTCAAAGGTCTTTTTATAACAGTCAAGCTTCACTTGGTGGGCTTCTAGCCAATCCATTCCAATGAGAACATCATAGGAACCAAGCGGTAGAACATTCAGATCCACACTAGTGATCAATCCATTCATAACCAATGGACATTTCTCTACCAATTCGCTGACCTTTCTCTTAGTTCCAGTGGCTAGCTGAACTAACCAAGGTTTTCTATGCTTTATCTTCTTAAAAGCACAAACCTCCACTACTCTAGGAGTAATGTAACTGTGAGTAGAACCAGGGTCAATCAAAATAGAAACAGATTGTTCAATAATCTTACCTGCAACTTCAACCACAGTTGACTTTGATCTGCCTGGCGGTCCTCCAGTGCTGCATAAATTCTAGGGACTGCTCTAGCTACTTGACCCACTGTTTCTACTTCCTGCATGTTATAATTTGGCCTTGCACTTTCATTCTCAAGTTGGCAATATCTGCACAAGTGAAGTCCTTCACATTTCCAACATTTGAGTGGACCTTTATTCTGATGTGGTTCTTTAGGCTTTCCACCTGTTACTCCAACTAGATTACTCGCAGCTTGGGAAGGCTGCTTCTGCTGATTCCTGAATCTAGAAGGTTTGAAACCTTTCTTTCTTTGGTCAAACTTCTCATTCTTCTTGTCTTTCCATGCCTTATGGTAATCAGGTTTACCCTTGCTTTGCTCATAGCAATATTTATCCTTTCTTATTGCTTCTTCAACAGTGCTTGGTTCATAGAAATCAATTCTATCTTTGTAAGTTTGAGGCAATCCACTTAAAAACCGTTGGATCTTCACTTTTTCATCTCTGATGTACTGAACATACCTCAACAATTCCAAAATCTTATTTGCATATTCATCCATGGTCTGATGTCCCAATCTCATCTCATGGAACTCCTTGATCTTGTCATCATAATACCTGTCAGAAAGGTATTTCTGCTTGAAATACTTCTTGAACTTTTTCCACTTCAGTTTCCTTTCAGTGATCTTCTTTACTTGCTTGAAGTGGTCCCACCAAATGGATGCTCTTCCATTCATATTGAATATGGCAACTCTTACCTTCATGTTTCCTGAATATTCCTGCACTTGAAAGTACTTCTTTATCCCAAGAAGTCAAGCCTCAGCTTCTTGTCCCGTCTTTACCTCACCATCAAATGTAGGAGGTTTAGCTTTCCTAAATTCATCTCGAGATAGATCCCTATGGTGCCTTCTTCTTTTCCTTTTATGAGAAGATGAACTTGTATCTCCACTGGATTCTTCAGAGTTAGATGATCCAATGGAAGTCTTTCTTCTTCTCCTAGTGTTTCTCTTACTGCCTTCTGGCCTTGATGTACCTCGTCTAGAATCTATCTTTTTCTACAAGTCTGAGAAGCTTTCCAATATGGAAGCATTCAACTGGTCCTACTCTTCCTGGGCTTTAACCAAGTTTCTCATGGTGGCTGCAACCTCGGAAGGTGTCCCTTGGAATCTCCTTCCATTAGATTCTATGTCATCATTTCTATTACAAACATTTTCTCCCATGGTATCTTTTGCTCGCTCATAAGAATCCCGAGCATCATACCCATCATGGGTTCTCATGACTGAACCACCTTTTGCTTTACCACACTATTCTTTCTGGATATCATGACTGAACCAACTCTTGCTTTACCACACTGTTCTTTCTAGAGTACTACTCTTGGAAGTTATCTATAGTTTTGCAATGTGTTAGTAGCAAACTGTTAGATGCATAACATGAATATAAATCAAAACTACTTACCTCTTTCTTCTGGAATTTTCATAAAAAAACAATTATGTCAAAACATAGAATTTTCTCTATTTCTTTTCAGCCCTATGACCAATTTTAGTCTGCTGAAATCTGCTGAAAATCGACTAAAATACAGTCGAAAACTGCTCAAAAAATCACTAATAAATTCTTCTGAAAAACCTAAATCTTCTTAGGCCCAATCGGACCTTCTTCCAACTATTTTTCCGATTCTTCAGCGATCAAATCAGCTAACTCATCAACGGTATGTTGCTTGTTCTCCTTTTAGCGTTTCAAAGGCAAACAACTAAACTCCATATCTGTATCGGCGAGCAAATCAACTGTGCATCAATTGCATAGTCCTTTGAGCAGC
Organism: Pseudotsuga menziesii; assembly: GCA_001517045.1. Lineage (NCBI taxonomy): Eukaryota > Viridiplantae > Streptophyta > Pinopsida > Pinales > Pinaceae > Pseudotsuga > Pseudotsuga menziesii. The sequence goes on along the minus strand of LPNX010178754.1, from coordinate 43,576 downwards.
CGCAATGGCGGAAAATGTTCTTGCTTCGATTTCCACAGGAAAACATATAGACTTCAGATCGGCAATGTCAACTACTGCTCATTGGGCGTTTCGATAGTTGAAACTTCTAAGTTCTTCTGCTGTATCGATGAGTTACTCGTTTGATTCCTTTCGCCGCATCAGGCCTGCAGTGGTCTCTCATTCCGCAACAGTCGCCAACAATCCCGTTATAATTTTCATGGACCAAATCCTGTCGACAGTCAGAGCGGCATTCGATTGTGGCATCGGACACTCAGTCGTCTAGGCATCCGCAATGGTGGTTTCCATAAGCCCTAACTCTTGCGCAATGTTGGTACTCCGGAGCACATGCCACTATAGTATGTTATCGAAACTCAGAACCATTATACATTAAACACCTCGGCATCGGTGGGTGGAGAGACTAGTTCCTTGGATGGGATAGTTGCCAAGGCTTCCGCAACGGCGCCCCATGATCTCCCTACGTCTTCTGCGGCCACAAGCCCATCGACGGTCGGAAACACTAGCTGCTGCGGCATCAGAGGGATAGTTGACTAAGCAACCACAATGGTGGGTCACATTCATTGAAATTTTCCTGATTGTCGATCCAATCCACTAACATTTCTTGATGGTCGATGATCTCGTGCCTTAGAGAAAATTTTGAATTTTCTTCTTGCCTTCTCTTTCGGTGTCCACTGCCGCATCGGCCGTCAGATCAACTATATTCTGTGGCATCGGTGGTTGGAGGCTCTACTCATTGCAGCATAGTCCTCTATCCATCTACAATGGTGGCAATCCAATCAACTATTTTCCGTCGATCAGTGCTCCCAGCCACTAACTTCTTCCGCGGTGTCAATGATTTTCTTGCCTTAGAAAAATTTTGAAAATTTTTCTCTTTCGCTGATTCACTTAACTGTCAGTCAGTGAGAGCTTCCTTTATCTTCTGTCGACTCCGTCAGCTCCATCTTCCCTTATATGTTTCCGCATCAACTAACAACAACCCCGATATTGGCAAGTGGCATCTGTAACCGTCGGAGGTTTAGTGGACTAGGCTTCCGCAACGGCGGCACTTTGTTCCACTAATTCCTTCCGTTGTAGTCACCAACTTTCGCCACATTGGCAACATGATCAGCTGTGCATCGACGATGCGATCAACCAGTTGTCACTGATCACCGAAGGTCCGGTTACTTCATCAAATTTTCCAAAATTTCCCGATGTCGGCGGTCGCAAGCTCTATGCATCGAACGGTTAGTCATCAAGCCTTCCACAACGACGGCCCACAATCAAGCTAAATCTTCCATAGTTCCTAAATTTGTCGGTAGTCAGAGCCTCTAGAGGTCGTGGCATCGGCACTCGAATGCACTCCCAGTCCGGTGGTTAGTCTTCTCGACCTCTGCAACGGTGGGTGCGCAATCAACTAGATGTTTTCGATTTCATCGGTAGTTTCCCCGTCTAACCATCGACGATGAAAACAACTATCTTCCATCAATCGCCGATGGTCAGACTTAGAAAAAAATTTCAAAGTTTTTCCAGTTACTGTCCATTGGGTGACCTTCCCACTAAGTGCCCGCTGCATCAAAAGATCTTGTCACTAAGTCTTTCGATGGGCCGATAGTTCCAACACTTAGAAAAAATTTCAAAACTGAGGTTTTTCTGTCACAATTTTCTGATTGTTGTTGAGCAAAAGGAAACCTACCTCTGCAATATGATCTGTCATGGCCCATTCAGGCCCATGCTGTAACCATAGCTCTAATACCATTTTTTCACATCCCCGACCCTCTGACCAGAAAAGAGGATTCAACTACACACCAACATCCAAGGATCTAGCCCCATGAACATGAACATACAAATACATATAATGCTGACGCATGATACTTTAAATCATAAAAACATTTTACGAAGCATAATAATTCATAATTATACACAACGAAAGAAAAACATATCAATCAACACTTCATGCATATACAGATCAGCAATTAACATGTATATCATCATTCATGAACGATAAATATGATTACAGACACAAGTTAGGCAAGAATACTTATCTTATAAAGAGCTTGTTCCACAACCGGCTACGTCGCTGCAACATTCCACCCAACCATAGGCTCATGTGCTCTTTAATATCTCAGCAACACTGCCACCCCCTAGCCGAGCATGATTCCCCAAGGAATAAGGAACTAATAGACTTACACATAGCCAAGGGTAACAACACCACAAGGGTACACAGTTCAGCCAAGCCAACACAATTGGGTTTATCAGGCGAACCACAGATCAACCAAGCTAGCCAAGTTGGGTTTATCAAGCCATCCAAGAGTTGGGAAAGGCTAATGCTAAGCTAGTGAGCTCATTAAAGAACTATAGACACCAACACTAGAACCATCCTGGCTTCTAAACCACCCACACACACTCAACACAAGGAAATCAGTCCTTTCTCTGCAACGCAGTCCCTTAGAACCTGATCACCCTTCCAGTGCTATTCAGGGGTTGTGGAGAAGAAAGGCAGCTCAGTAGCTCTGTCTATGAGGTTCTCAATCCACTAGGTTTATCAAGCACCGTAGGCCCTTATTCACCACTCCAATGCAGTCCGAGGACAAAACCACTGCCTGCAAATAGCCAAGCAACTAATCAAGCTTTTACAGGGGAGAAACATAGTCAATCTAATGTGGCATACAGCAGCCCACAATAACTATGAACCCACAGCAATTACCACAATGTAGTCACTGGAGTAATTGCACAGGTAGAAAAATGGGGAAAAAGACACAGCCAACATTCACAGTTCGGTGTTGATTCATAGGGAAAATCCCAACGATCTTTGGCAAATCCATATTGTACAGGATAACACAGTCAACAATGCGTGGGGATACTGCAACCAGCAATCAGTGGGGGAAACCCCAAAAAAATTCAGCTCACGATCCACTATCAAGGATGAAAACCATACACAGTCCAATAATGTGGGGAGGAAAAGAATCCGTTCTCTATGTGGATGGAGGATGAACACCATCGGTAGACCGAAAATTGTGTGAGAGTAGTAAGGTGAACCTCAAACAATGGAATGTGTATTCCTTTAACTTATTCCCTGTGAGGTGAATGAATAGCCACCCTTCCGATAGTGGACATGCCATCCTAAATCCAGAAGGTGCATTGTGGTGAGAGTGCAGGCGCATGGGGAGAATGGCCATCATGGCGTAGTGGTCTTGATGTCAGCAAATAGATGCCCCACTAACAATAGAACAATGAAGGGTGGTGGTTGGATGAGACAAGGGAGGGTGAGTGAATAAAGTTGTGACACATGGCTTTTCCCCCTCCATGGCTCAGGATTTAACTTTCCCCCTCCTTACCCTTAGGAATCATGCCCTTCTCAATTTAGTTGCAGTGAACATAGCTGGTTGGGTTATTTAATTAAAAAGCATAGTTACATGATGCCATAGCTTAATATGTATGGCGCAAGTCCCGATATACTGTCAGTGACAATTCCAATCCGAACATATCATATCCAAATCGATGGTGGGGCCTTGGCCTTTAGCTCCACACCATGATTAATTACAATGTTTACATATCATGTATATTTAGTGCATCGGGGTCAAAACTGGGGATGTTACAAGAAACAAGTCATTTAGTACAATGATTTCACTAGAAACAATTTTCCATTTCTCTAGAAACTTGGTCCATTGCTAATGGTTTCAAGCCAATTCGTAAGATTTTTGAGCTATTAATGAATGGTGGGTGGCAAGTTAGCCATCATGTAAATGCACATAAATGAAAGAGTGATTGAGGATTGAGTAACTACTAAGGAAACATGTTTCCTGCCGCCATTCCACTTCATTGAAAGTTTAAACATATCTGCAGTTCTGCTTTTACCTTTCACCTGTTGTCTCCTGCCATTCCACTTCATTAAAAGTTCAAACATATCTACAGTTCTTCTTTTACCTTTTACTCAATTAACAAGTTTGTGTTGGCTAAGAATTGAGATCCTTGTCAAGGGAAAAACACAACCAAGAAGAGAGATGGAGCAATAAGACTAGTTTGAAAGAATCACAAATTGCTAGTATGGAAATAGCTAGGTATGGAATCTTAATTCTATTTAGATGTAACTGAGTCTCTATAAATTAGTTTGGCCATTGAGTTTCTTCGTAAATCAAATTTCTTTCACTAAACAACATGCTAAATTGCTAATGGAGTTACTGTGTTCAAGTGTTGTAAGTTGAATAATGAGGGTAGTTAACCAAAGAAGTAAGTTGCCAGAGTTGTTTTTAAAATAAATATAGACTCTTCCCAGCCGAATATTTCCACCAGATTATCTAAAGCCATGGGGAATTTCTAACTACTCGTGTTTCTGGCCACTCTATGTTGTGTTGGATATCTCAGTCTAAGTGCTTAGGTTTTTATCCATTAGTAATCCTAAAATTTCTATTCAAGCTCGTAGGATGGAAAGGTGGGGTTATTGGCCATCCATACCCATTTTTCGGGAAACACACTAATAAGTTAAAAATGCTTCAATTGTAAGTTGGCGCTGCATCATTTTACCAATATGTTTCAAATTTTAAATTTCCATCCATTCATTAAATTTAAAGATTAAAGGAATGTTGGACATCCCCAACATGAAGAATATGAGAGGCTGGTGCAAATTTATTCACACCAATATCATCCACAACAGTTAGAGAGGAAGATATTTTCACACGTCAATGCTAAATTGCACTCTTTATGTGGCTCTTGCACCAACATGGACAGTTTTGAATCGTAGCAGGTGCTAAGCAGGTTCTTCTATGGAGACCTGTGAATCACAAGAGGAATGGAAAACAAGATAACAACATCCCCTTCATCTTTGTTGTTAGTGTTATGCACATTCATATGAAGGTCAAACAACAGTCCCTCATAATTAGTGTTCTCCACTTAAACACAAATGCAAGGATTGTTCATTCCATAGCTTGACCTTGTAAGTTTTTCTTAGTTTTAGCCTCTGGTTTAAATGTCAAAAAATAACTCAGTTTAATGCCCATCCCAGAAATTCATAAGGCTGGAAATAACATAAATTTTCAGAATTAAATAAACACTGATGTAACTCAATTTTAATGACATAAAATGAAATAAATTCACTTCCAAAAAACACATAGTACTCCTAAATTTTTGTCCAACAGCCCTGGAAAAACCCACAAGGGGAAAACCAGTCAGAGAGAGAGAGAGCATTTTATTTCTTTTAGTAAATGGAACATCAAGTACAATAGAAGTACAACTTATCTTTACTGCATTAAATGCACCTATATTTTATCAATTTTTGTGCCAAAATGCCTTCTCGATTTCTATTCCAAACGAAACCTCAAAAACCGTGCCAAAATAGTCCTCAATTTTTGTGCAAAAAGGGACAGTCTGTAGAAACTGTACGGACCTCGAAAATAGTGTTGTACGACCTCAATTTTTGTGCAGAGTATGGCCTTGGTTTCTGTGCCTGCATTCTCGGTATTTATGCCCAAACTTTCCTTGAAAACATTCCCTCAAAACCTGTACAGTACAATCACCTCAAGATGCGTCCCAACCAAAAAACTTCTCCTCAAAATTCGCGCTTCCTGGAAATTCATATGCCTCAATTTTTGAGCCTCTTCTCTCTTCTCTCTTATTCTCTCACTCTCATCTCAAGAATGAATGCACAAATGCCTTTTACCTTGATTTTTTCTAAACCCTAGGTAGGTGAGGAGCCATCTAATCCAATGGCTAAGATTAGACTAGATTAATGGATGAGATTAAATGCTCTCATTTAAATCTCATAAATATTAAATTCACTCACCCACTTAAATTTATCAAAATTTGACTTTAATCTCTAAAGTCACATTAAATGCTCATCTCAAGTCATTTAATGCAAGGGTCACTTTAGTTTCCCCTTTTAAGTGACTAAGGCTAAAGTCACCTAGGGGAACACTTTCCTAGGTACAAAAATCAACACTCCCTCTTACCAAGGAAGGTGTTCTGAACCACTCCCAACTTGTCTCTGAAGAAGACAAACTTGATCCTCCCCAAATATTTCTTCATAATATCTACAACCTACTCATCAGTGGAAAAGTACTGTAAAGTCATTGCTCCTATCTACACATAATATCAGATGAAATGATACCTTATCTCAATATGCTTTGACCGGTCATGAAATACTTGATTCTGTTGGGACGCGCACCCTAACGGTCCTTAAGTTGGGTAACTCCGTGGATGTTGACTCAAAACAATCTTAGGGGTGTCAGGGTTGAGTCAAAGTCTCCTGTTGTAATAAACCCATGGTTTAAGTCCAGGGTTTAGGGTTTGGGGTACCCATGGTTTAATACCATGGTTTTGTAATAGTGTGCCATATAAATAAGCACTTGTGTAAAGAAGCAAGGTTAGGTTTTATGATGTAAGAAGAATTAAGGCGAAGCTAAGGCTATTTTGTAAGAGAAGGTTAAGTCCCAGCTATGTGCGTGGATGACCTCTATAGCTGTGTGCGCAAAGGGTTTTGTAAGAGATTAATACATCTACAGCTGTGTGCGCAGAGGCCTACAGCTAAGTGCACAGCTTTAAGGACTTGAAGGGATCTACAGCTGAGTGCGCAGATCAGAACTGTGATTTTGTAGAAAGTTGAATAAAACGCAGTTCTGTGGACATAGCCCCTATACTGGGGGTGAACCATGTTATATCTGGTGTCGTGGTTCTGTGTGTTATTTCTGTTATGTTCTTTTATGCATTCATAAATATAGATATATCTGATAACTAAGATCATTGTTTAATTAAATAGCTTACTGTGAATTCCCGGTAAGGGTTGAGCAAGTCACTGCGTGTTGATCTAATTGCGAAGTTATATATGAATGCCGAGGTATTGTGTTAATTAATTATACATTATAAAAGGCTAAAGGTACAGTAATCTCCCTCTTCTGCTTGCAGAAACCTGATTCTGCGGCACCCCATAGCTGTTTCGGGTGAGACTGCAACATGCGCACAGGTTGTTGCCGAAAGGGCCAACACTGTGGGTCTTTTGTTGGTGCGAAGTAAAAGGTATAAACCTGGGTCTACCATATTGCCCAAAAAATTGGTTCCGTTTCCAATTGAACTCAGTATCTGCTCAAGAGGGGTTTACGTCGTACCTCGAGGGCTCTGTTCTGGAGACCCTCTGTGAAGGAAATCGGTGATTGGCTTGATGAGACCTATCTGAAATTCGCTGAGCAAGAAAGCAAAGATCTGTGTTGTAGTGCAAGCGAATTTTTACAAAGGTATGTTTTTGTGATGAAATTTTCTTTGGTAGTAATCTTTTGAACTCATTAACTGAAAAAGGAATATCGCTTATTGAGCCCGACTGTTAGATTTTGTAGTACTAACATATGTTTGCAAGTGAAAACACCTTCGGCGAGCAAAGTGGTTTGCTGCGAAGTGGAAAAAGGTACAAGAGAGACTTCGGATCCTATTCCTTAGGTCAGGATACCGCATTTTCCCCTGTAAATCCTAGAGATTGAGACCCTGAGGAAACCCCTTTGATCGAAAACCCTCCTGTAACCCCGCAGCGCAGACCTGTTATCCCTGAAAATCTGTCGCAGTCTGAAAGTCACCCTAGCACGAGTATTCCTATCGCAGGTCAGTCTACCCCAGTAAACTCCCCCCTGCTGACTTCCTGCCCCCCTCCCAACCCCCCTAGATATACCATGGCCCATCTGACTGATGATATTAAGCTCCCTGTTTTCAAAGGAACTGGATCAGAGGATCCAGAACAGTTTTGGTTTTTATGTGAAGCAGTGTGGAATGCTAAGAACATTACAGATCCAGCTGTGAGAAGTGCGCAGATCGTTACTTCTTTCAGGGACTGGGCTTTAACCTGGTTCATGAAATTCTCTAGTACTCAGAGTCATGCTTTAGATGATATCAAAGTAGCAATAATCAAAGAGTTTAAGAAACCCAAATCAGAGTCGCAGTGTATTACTGAATTGAAAGAGATTCAGCAGCAACGCGGAGAATCAGTGTGGGATTTGATCAAAGGTTCAAAGTCCTACTGGACCAAGTCATTTTCACCATTGGACTTGCGCAGCACAAGGAATGGTTTATTGTAGCATTATTACCGCATATCAGAACCCCACTCATGCAACAGAAGGTTGCTGGCCAGCAAGAGGCTCTGGAAATCGTGATGAAGCTTGAGACCACCCCTATCGGAGATAATTCTGGTATTGCTCAAATCCAGGCGCAGTTGGCCGCTATGGCCCTGGAGCTCTGCGATATGAAGAAAGGAAACCCCGGTCGTGAAGAGTTTTAGTGTATGCAATGTTAGACCGAAGGTCACGACAAGGAACGGTGTCCTGTGGTAAGAAATTACCTTAATATTAGTGCACCAAACCCATTTCAACCGCCAGTTCTATATTGTGAGCTCTGCAGAACGACAGGCCAGCATCGACCTAAAGACTGTTATCTGCTCCAGAGGTATGGGCCAGTACCTAAGAACCCTTATTGTAAATTCTGTAAGTCTGTTGGACATAATGAAGATGAGTGTCGCAGTTATGACCTCATGAAAGAACGCACCTACGACACCTATCGGGTGCAGAATGAGGGACAGAACAATGATGGCTATGGTTACCGCGGTGGTGCCTCCAGTAGAGGTGCTTTTGGAGGTCGTGGTCATGGTGGTATGGCAGGCCGAGGCCAAGGCCAGGTTGTGTGTTACAACTGTAACCAAGCCGGGCATCTAGCTAGGGATTGTAGGAATCCAACAATGACATGTCGGTATTGCCGTGCAGTAGATCATGTGATAGAGCAGTGCCTGCAACTGATAGCTAAGATCCAGGAAAGAAACAGTGGCCCTACCCAGAATATTCAGTTGATTTATGTCAAACAGAGACCTGCCCCAGCCATTAATGTTGTTACGCAGAGTGGAGCTACGACACACCCATAGAATATGGAGAAACAGCCTGTCGAGGCATGGGTTTGTAAGGCCCCAGAAAAAACCCTAACCTTTGATCTCAAACAAGAAAAAGAGACATTCATGGAATCCAAGAGATATTTCGATGACCCTAGCACGTCAGTAGCACCTGTGCAACCACATCAGCCACACTCGTAGCTGGAAGAAGCTTCGACAGATAAAGTAAGTACATTGTCCTCCTTTTTACAGAGTTGCTTAAAACTTTTGAGAAATCAGGAAGCTTTAAGTGAATTGCAGAGAGTTATTGCTTCCTGCGAACCTCAGCAAAGCTCTGGTCAGGAAAAAACTGTTAATAGCATCAGAAGAACTGGTAGGGAAATGAGATTGAATGCCTAGATAGGAGAGTATGATATGACTGATGTCATTCTAGACCTGGGATCAGAAGTCAATATCCTAACCAAGCAAACCTGGGAACAAATGGGAAAACCTACCCTTGTTTGCTCCCCTATACAGTTGAAGTTAGCCAATTAGTAGAGGATTGTGCCCCTAGGGAATTTCCTTAGTGTTCCTGTAGATATTGATGGGGTGAATACTTTAGCAAACTTTGAAGTTATTGAGATCATGGATGACAGCAATCCCTACCCAGCTCTGCTAGGCATTGAATGGGAAATGGAAAATGCTGCAGTCATTAACCTTAAGAAGCGACAAATGACCTTCGAGGGGAAATATTTGAGAGTCATAGTACCACTGGACCCCTCGCAAGGAGAAAGGTACACAGAACCCCTCAGAGACGAAGATCAGGATGATCTGGAGCACATCTATAACATCACATCTAAGGAAGAAGATTATGTTGATCCTACTCATGAAGGTATCATGGAGTGGCAGAGTGGCAGCTCCTGTATGACGGACTCAGATGATGAGTTAGAGAACTGGCAGAACAGACTGCACGAGCTACATGGACATAGATGTGCCCAAATTACCAAATCGCTCAGATGGATTAGCGCACAGGTAAGCGTCCTACCTATTTATGATGGCTTGTCAGATCCAGAACAATTTATTGCTCAATTCTCGGCGCAGGTACCAGATTCATAGAAAATGGATATTTTGGACTCAGTATTCAGAGCCACAGTAGCCAGATGGTGGAATGCCCACAAGAAAAACATTCCTAGTTGGGGAGCCTGTCAGAAGCTCCTTCGCCTGAGATTTATGGACCATCCCCAGGAATTGTGAGGCGGGTTCGATGGAACGTCTAGCTCCCAGAAACATTTGCCACAGTGCTATGAAGCATGGAAGCATGTACCTCAAGAGGAATGGGTACATAGATTTGTGCATACTCTGGAACCGATATCAAGGAACTGGTACGCGGAGGCTGAGCTTCGCCAAGATACTGTAAGTTGGGATTGTCTTGTTGATAGTTTTATGCTTACCTTTTCCACTAATGAATTTTGCCCAGCCTTAGATGCAGCTATCAGGTTGATCCATACGAAGGTATTTGATGACCAAAAAGTAGTAGAGTATCGACCTGATTGGAAAATACAAGAAGCTCATGCAGTGGAATGTTATAACCTCGCAATTGATGAGGATGATGATCCGCGCAACATTGCTATCCCTGAGTTAGAAGGATACTACGAAGTACATAGACCTACCGTTGAAGCACCTGAAGTGACTCAACCCTTGAAGACGCAGTCCATCAACATTGGATCAGAAGAACAGCCCAAGTATGCTACCATTGGAGATTATTGGGATGAAGAGATGGTAAGCAAAGTGACCCAACTTCTCCACGAGTATCAGGACCTATTTTCGACGAAGTTCTCCGTGATGAAAGGTATCCTTGGAGACATCGGTGTGATAAGGATTCCATTGAAACCTGATGCGAAGCCTGTGAAGCAGTGCCCATATAGGTTGAACCCCAAGTATAAGGAAAAATTTAGGGTGGAGCTGGATAAGATGCTTGTTGCAGGAATCATTGAGCCTGTTGAAGAATCTGAGTGGGTCATTCCTATGGTGGTGCAAGAGAAGAAGACTAAAGGTGAAATCGAATCTGTGTTGATCTGAGGAAGCTAAATGATTCTTTCCTACATGATCCTTTCCCCACTCCCTTTATAGATGAGGTACTAGACAATGTCGGGGGTCAAGAAGTGTACTCTTTTACTGATGAATTTTTAGGTTACCATCAGATCAGAATTGCTCCAGAGGATCGACATAAGACAACCTTTGCTACAGAAATGGGATCTCTTCAGTACACAGTTATGCCCTTTGGGTTGAAGAATGCCCCTGCTATGTTTTCTAGAGTAGTCATCTATGCATTCAAGGAATTCATACATAAATTCCTCGAAGTTTATTTTGATGATTGGACTATTTTTGGGCTAGTAAAAGACCATATAACTAGTTTAAGGCTTATGTTGGATAAGTGTAGACAGCACCAGATCTCCTTGAACTTGAAAAAGTGCATCTCTTGTGCACGATTCAGAATTCTGCTTGGACACATTGTATGCAAGCAAGGATTGATGATGGATCCTGCGAAGATAGCTATTATTGTAAACTTGCCACCTCCGAAGTCCGTGAAACAACTTCGCACTACACTGGGTCACACTAGATATTACATGAAGTTCATCAAAGGGTATGCTCAGATTACTGCTCCGATGGAAAAGCAGCTAAAGAAAGATATTAAGTTCGAGTGGACACCTGAGTGCCAAGCGAGCTTGGAGATTTTGAAGGAAAAGATGGTCACTGCCCCTATCTTAGTATTCCTTGACTGGAATAAGGAATTTCATGTACATGTCAATGCATCCTCTATTGCTCTGGGTATCGTATTGGCTCAGTCAGGAGAAGGTAATATCGATCACCCTATTTCTTTTGCAAGCAAAAAATTGTCCGCAGCAGAGAAAAATTATACCACGACAGAACGCGAAGGTCTCGCTATGGTATATGCACTACAAAAGTTTCGACATTATCTGTTAGGTTCTCACTTTAAAATGTTCACTAACCATTCTACTTTGAAGTATTTGGTTAACAAGCCTGTGCTAGGTGGAAGGATATGCAGGTGGTTGATCCTATTTCAGGAATATGATTTTGAGATCATTGTTAAGCCTGGATGACTTAACCTAGGACCTGACCACTTGTCGAGGCTCGAGTCAGGAGAAGAACCTACCAGTTTAGACGAAGCTCTTCCGGATGCCCAGTTATTTGCTATCCAGATGGTTGATGAATACTTCCAGGATATTGTTCAGTATTTGTCTACAGGTTTTCCACCCGCCGAGATGACCACCCAGCAGAAGAAGCAGCTGGTGGTTCGAGCAGCAGACTTTACCCTAATAGCAGGACAGTTGTATAAAATGGGACCGGATGAAATACTGCGCAGATGTGTCTTGGAGCACGAAAAGCCACTGATTTTGGCAGAAGCACACTCCGACACAGCAGGGGGTCATTATGCAGGCAAAGCCACAGCCCAGAAGATTTTGATAGCTGGATTGTGGTGGCCCATGATCCACAAGGATGCAAAAGAATATTTCCATAGCTACGACATATGTCAAAGAACAGGCAAACCTTCCATGAGGGATGAGATGCCTCTAGTCCCATAGGTAACTCTACAAGCACTTGACAAGTGGGCTATTGATTTTGTTGGCCCCATTAACCCCCCTGCGAAGAAGTCAGGAGCAAGATACATTATTACAGCAACTGATTACCTCACCCATTGGGCTGAAGCACAACCAGTCAAGACCTGTAGCACTGCTACAGCTGCGAAGTTCATCTTCGACAACATCTTGTCCAGATTTGGGTGCCCTAGAGTTCTTATGAGTGATCAAGGATCACATTTTCTAAATAAGACTATCGAAGTATTAACTGAAGATTTTCAGGTTTATCATCAGAAGGGTACTGCCTATCATCCACAAGCCAATGGAACTGTCGAAGATTTTAATAAGATCCTTGAACATGCTCTGATGAAGGTTTGCAATGTTAACAGAAATGACTGGGATCTTAGAATTCCATTGTTACTATGGGCTTATCGAACTACCTGCAAGAAGTTGACCGGCCATACACCTTTTAGGTTGGTTTATGGACAAGAAGCAGTCATTCCCATGGAGTATATTGTTCCTAGCCTCAGAATATCTGCTTTTACGGAGATGGATGACCCAGCTATAATGACCGAAAGGCTGACAAAGATATTAGAACTGGAAGAGGACAGATTTGTTGCAGGGTTCATGCAGCAGGTGCAGAAAGCTCAAGAGAAAGCCTGGCATGATAGACACATCAAGAAGAAGCAGTTTCAGTAGGGTGATCTTGTGCTTTTATACGACAGCAAATTCATGAAATTCCTAGGTAAATTCAAGACACATTGGAAAGGACCATATATAGTGCAGAAAGTTACTGATGGTGGCGCAGTCCAGTTAGCTAAGTTGAATAGAGAACTTTTACCATCCATGGTAAATGGCAGTCGGTTAAAGAAGTACAGGGACAGGCCGGGACCCCCTAATAAGAAATAACACTAAGAAAGCAAGTCTAAGTACCAAAGACAGTTGAAATTGGGTACTAGACTATAAATAAAGCTGTCCTTAGAGTATGGAGTGTCAAAGACTGTTCGAAGAATGAAGTATGGGTATCGTACAGGCCAGGAAGGGTCAAAGATTAATTTTAGGTCACAGGCTAATATTATGTCGAAGTTAGATCCAAGGTGTGTCGTAGCCTAAAATGTGACGTTTTGGACAGAACGGACTTGGCGACGCCGGCACGAGAACTGCTCTCAATGACTGTAATAATGAGATTTTGAGAAAATATGGCGCTGTGTGGAAAAGATTTCTGGCACTCCATCAGATTCGGCGTCATTAATGCACCATGATGACAGATTCTGCTACAGGATTCTATAAGACGCTACACCGGCCTGCGATCCCTGTATTGAGCACTTCTTTGAGTATGAACCATGTCGAACAATTGTGAAGTCTAGGAGTTGGTAGGAGAGTACCAAGAGAGAGGTCTGCAGAACCTTTTGAGCAATCCCCCCGTACAGCCATGTTCGATTAAGGGACAAAGAAAGGCAGAAGTTTGCTCTAAACCGGATGAAGAAAGGAAAAAGTTTGCTCTAACGTGGAGCAATGAAAGCCAGAAGGCCTCACAAAAAAAACTCTGGAGAATCCCGCCATGTATCCTCCCAGTGTGGTAGAACCATGGCAGCTGTGTGTCTTATGCATCTTGGCACGCAAATTGGGGCCCTCAGTTGGGGATGCTCAAATGCTTGGCACACAGATTGAGGGATGGGGTTGCAGATGGATCCAAAAGTCCTTCATCAGCATAAATTTTACGAAGGAAAGACGCAAGCAGCCGACAACAGCATGTACAGCTTCAGCAAGCAGCGCACTCTGTTTGTTTGCCAACATGATTCTACTGCCAGAAAAGCAAATGAGTGTCCCAGGACGGGCCACTGGTGAGTTTTAGGGGCCTATTGGGACACGCACCCTAACGGTCCTTAAGTTGGGTAACTCCGCGGATGTTGACTCAAAATAGTCTTAGGGGTGTCGGGGTTGAGTCAAAGTCTTCTGTTAGAATAAACCCATGGTTTAAGTCCAGGGTTTAGGGTTTGGGGTACCCATGGCTTAAGACCATGGTTTTGTAATAGTGCACCATATAAATAAGCACTTGTGTAAAGAAGCAAGGTTAGGTTTTATGATGTAAGAAGAATTAAGGCGAAGCTAAGGCTATTTTGTAAGAGAAGGTTAAGTCCCAGCTATGTGCGTGGACGACCTCTGCAGCTGTGTGCGCAGAGGGTTTTGTAAGAGATTAAGAGATCTGCAGCTGTGTGCGCAGAGGCCTACAGCTGAGTGCGTGGCTTTAAGGACTTGAAGGGATCTGCAGCTGAGTGCACAGATCAGAACTGTGATTTTGTAAAAAGTTGAATAAAACGCAGTTCTGTGGACATAGCCCCTATACTGGGGGTGAACCACGTTATATCTGGTGTCGTGGTTCTGTGTGTTATTTCTATTATGTTCTTTTATGCATTGATAAATATAGATATATCTGATAAGTAAGATCACTGTTTAATTAAATAGCTTACTGTGAATTCCCGGTAAGGGTTGAGCAAGTCACTGCGTGTTGATCTAATTGCGAAGTTATATATGAATGTCAAGGTATTGTGTTAATTAATTATAAGTTATAAAAGGCTAAAGGTACAGTAATCTCCCTCTTCTGCTTGCAGAAACCTGATTCTACGGCACCCCATAGTTGTTTCGGTTGAGACTACAACCTGCGCACAGGTTGTTGCCGAAAGGGCCAACACTGTGGGTCTTTTGTTGGTGCAAAGTAAAAGGTATAAAACCGGGTCCTCCCTATTTCCCAACAGATTCTCGGAGAGATGGATGCAACTCTGATTATCACAGTAGATCATAATAGGCTTCAACTCTTGACAAAATAAATTCACCAGCAACTTACGAAGCCGCAACACCTCACAACTAGCCTCACTGACTGCCTTATACCCAGCCTATGCATAACTCAAAGAAACAAACTTCTACTTTCGACTGAACCATGACACTGTTTCCAAGCCCAAACTAAAACAACAACTAGAAGTGCTCTTCCAGTCTGCCACACTTCTTTCCCAATACGAATCTGTGAAGCAAATCTACCTAATCCCATTTGACATGATATAGTCTAGACCACACTCCACTGTCCCTGCAAGGTAACGTAACAAATGTTTTGGAGCTACCTAGTGCACTCTCCTAGGCTCAACCATGAACTAACTAAGAGTGCTCAATGAAAAACACAAATATGTTCGATAGTTGACCATATACATCAATGACCCAATGAGCTGACGATATAATGTAGGATCCACCAACTCTCCCTCAGAAGCATGAAGCTTCTTCCATTTGGTGACCATCAGTGTCGACATCGGCCTGCAATCCTCCATCCTAAATCTCCTCAGAATATCAACAGCATACTTTCCCTGTCCCAGGAAAATATTTCTAGGCTCCTTCCAAACCTCCAATCCCAGAAAATAGTGCATCAACCCAATATCTATCATCTCATACTGTGAAGCAAGATCTTTCTTGCAAATTGCAATGGGTGTCTCTCCTCCTGTGATAAATAAATCATCCACATATAACAGAAGAATGATCAGATCATCTCCGACCATGATGAAATAGAGATTTGGATGTGCCTGACTCTTCTGAAACCCCATCTGCTGCAAGTAAGAATCGATCCTGGAGTACCAAGCTCTAGGAGATTGCTTCATCCCATACAAGGCTTTCTTCATCCTGCAAACACAAGACTCTCTCTCATGAATCTTAAAACCCTGAGGTTTCTCAATATAAATCTCCTCCTGAATGATACCATTGAGAAATGTGGTCTTCACATCCATCTAATGGATCCGCTATAATGGAAATCAAAGCCCTGATTGAAGTATACTAAGCAACTGGCGCAAAGGTCTCATCATATTCCACTCCCTCAACTTGTGAAAAACTACGCGCTACAAACCTGTCCTTGTACTTCTCCACACTCCCATCCGCAACATGCTTTAACTTGTAAAGCCACCGAGAAGTCACCACTGACTTCCCCTTAGGTCTTGAAACTATCTCCCAAACATCATTCTTCATGATGGAATGGTACTCATCCATCATGGTATCTCGCCAAACATGGTGTTGGGAGGCCTCCTCAAAAGTAGAAGGCTCTGAATCATGTAGACTAGCCACTAATGCCATATCCAATCTGCCTGGAATCTAGATAGACCTCACTAGCTCACTAGGAGTTCCAAAATCCTTTTCTCCCTTCAAGGTGTCTCAAAGCCACTTAGGTTTCTTCTTCCTTGGGGGTTTCTCCCACATTGGTCTGTCCTCATATGAAGAACCACCAGAGGTAGAAACCCTGGTAACCTATGAACCAAAAGCTAGTGTACCAACAACTAGTGAACTCTATGATCTTGATGCTTTGTATGATGAACCTATAATCTGAGACCCAAAACCTGTCCCCGAAGATCTTGTTGGTTGAACAACAGGGACTGGTGAACCTGTGCCTACACTGTGTGATCTAGTAACCCCAAAAATCTGTGATTTTGTCTGTTGTACTAATGGTACCTATGTAAATTCCTGAGGTACAGGAACTTGCTACTCTCTCTGCTCCAACTCTCTCGACTTCTTGAAGGCCTGACCCTCCTCAAACTTCACATCCATCCTCACAACAAATTTCCTCTAAGAAGGAAGGTAAATATAGTAGGCCTTTGAAGTCTCATCATAGCCCACAAAGATGCCCTTCTCTGTGGTGGGCTCCAACTTTGTCCTCTTCTCAGAAGGGACATGAGAGTAAGTCAAACTACCAGATATGTGAAAATGGATTACCTCAGGCTTCTTTCCTGTGAAACACTCCTCAGATGTCATGTTTCCCATGACACGATGAGGACTCTTATTCTGAAGATATACAACAACACTGCATGCCTCATCCCAAAGGAAGAAAGGAAGTGACTAGTCATGTAATATAGCTCTAGCTACTCCAAAAATACACATGTTCTTCCTTTCCGCCACTCCATTTTGCTCTGGAGTGTATGGAACCGTCAACTGCCTCATGATACCCTCATGTCTGCAATATCCATCAAACTCCTTGGAGGTATACTCACCTTCGTTATCCGATCTGAGAACCAATATCTTCCTCCCTGTCTGGTTCTCCACAAGAGCTTTGAACTCTTGGAACCTCTGCAAGACTTCCTCAGATTTCTTACTTTTTAGGAAGTATATCCAGGTCTTCCTAGAATTATCGTCGATGAATGTCACATAGTACTCATATCGTCTCAAGAAAACAGATGACATCGATCCACACAAATCTGAATGTATCAAGTCAAGAATCCCTACTGACCCACTATCACTACTAGGAAAATAAGTATTGGTGTACTTTCCCAAAGCACACCCCCTACAAACATCACTATACTCTGAGCTGAAATATGGAAAACCTGTAACCATATTCCTCAACAACCCCAAAGCTAGATGATGCAAGTGAGCCATCCTCTGATGCTACAGCTCACAAAGCTCACTAGCATTTATATGTGCCAAGGCATGCTGAGGCTGAAATAATAGCTTGTACAGTTTCCCACATCTAACTCCAATGTCAAATGAAGCAGATGGTCCTATAGTCTTAGGAAACACATGCACATGTCCATCTAAGAAGGACACTGCATGACCTCAATCCTCAATCATGGAAACTGACACCAAGTTATTCTTCATCCTAGGTACATACAATACATCTCTCAAAACCATGGGACTCATGGACTCCCTCTGAAAGGTAATGGTCCCACATCCAACTTCTCTAACTGCAGAAACATCTCCCAACACCACCTCCACATCAGTCTTTGTCTATGAAAGCTTGGAGAACATCTCATGAGCACCTGTCATGTGGCTCGAAGCTCCGCTATCAATATACCAAGCGCTGGAAGTATATGCACTATAGGAATGGTCTATCAACAAGGAAAATTCCCTCTCTCTATCAACATTTGCACAGGTAATTATAGATGCTCTCTCTCTATCAATATGCCTAGTAGACAAAGAAAAATCTCTCTGAAATCTAGCTGCAAAATCATCAACCTCTACTAAAGTTGTTGTCTGCTGTTGCTTCTTCTTCTTCTTGTGTGGACACTGCATAACATAGTGTCCCATATTCTGACAAGAAAACAACTTTACTATGCTCATATCCTTCTTCTTCCCATCTTGTTGCTTGTCCCCACCCTTCTTGGGACCTTCTTGTTCTTATTCTTCCCCTTTGCTGTCAAAGCCACATCCTCCTCCTCGTCCCTACTAGTAGAAGCACTGCCCTGCACAAGTCCCCTCCAAGTCTTTTTCTAGACAAAATCATCACACATCCTATCCCATGATGGTAAGTTCTCCCTAGAAACCAAAGCCTCCAAAAATACAGCCCAATCCTTTGTCACCCCATTCATAGTTTTCTGCACTATCTCTGGACTAGGAACAATCTCCCAAACTGCTGCAAGCTCATCTTTTACCTGTGAGATCCTAGTAAGGTAATTAAACATAACCTCCCCTTTAATCATCCTGATACTCTTCATCTTCTCCCTCAAAACCATCTCCGTATTCTTGTTTGAGCTCTGAAATAATCCAGTCAAAGCATCTGACATCTTATAAGCTTAGTCTTTACTCAAGATGTGAAGAATGACATGGTCTTTAACTACATCAAGAATTATCCTTCTAGCCTTAATGTCCTGCTTATTGAAGGTAGCCAACACAACTGGATCTACGGTAGCATTGGGAATGGCAATGGGGTGAGTAGTAGCATGATTAACTACCTCATCCCATAGCTCATTATCCTCCAACAAAAGCAATATCTGGGCCTTCCATGGGACAAAGTTACCTACCCCATCAAGCGTATCCTCCATTCTCGGTCTGGTTGAAGTCATATTTTTCAAAGAACAGGTTTCAAAAAAATGTTGCTACTGTCAAAATAAATTTTCTGAATTCTGGAAATTACTTTTCTGTCTACAAAAATTAATTTTCTGCCCAACTCAACTTTGATACCATGTAATTTTTTCTTAGTTTCAGCCTCCAGTTTAAATCTCAACAAATAACTCATTTTAATGCCAAACCCAGAAATTCATAAGGCTCGAAATAACATAAATTTTCATACTTAAATCAACACTGTTGTAACTCAATTATATTGACAAAAAATGAAATAAAGCAACACTTCCAGAAAACACACAATGCTCACAATATTTTGGCCAATAGCCCTGGAAGTCCCTACAAGGGGAAAACCAGTCAAAGAGAGTGAGTATTTTATTTCTTTTAGTAAATGGAACAACAATTATAGCAAAAGTACAACTTATCTCTACTACATTAAATGCACCTAAATTTTCTCGATTTTTGTGCCAAAATGCCTCCTCGATTTATGTGCCAAACTGAGCCTTGAAAATCATGTCAAAACAGTCCTCAATTTCTGTGCCAATGACCTTGAAATCTGTGCAAAAAAATACTCCTTGATATCTATGCAAAAAGGTACAATCTGTATAGACTGTGCGGACCTCAAAAATAGTGTTGTACGGCCTCGATTTTTGTGTAGAGTATGGCCTCGATTGATGTGCCTTCCTTCTTGGTATTTGTACCTAGACTTTCCTTGAAAACCATGCCCTCAAAACCTGTACAGTATGGTCACCTCGAGATGCATGCCAACCAAAAAACATTTCCTCGAAATTCATGCTTCCT
Source organism: Pseudotsuga menziesii (assembly GCA_001517045.1). Lineage (NCBI taxonomy): Eukaryota > Viridiplantae > Streptophyta > Pinopsida > Pinales > Pinaceae > Pseudotsuga > Pseudotsuga menziesii. The sequence continues at coordinate 23,557 of LPNX010178754.1, read as the reverse complement.
GGAAACTCAATTGCCTCAATTTTTTAGCCTCTTCTCTCTTCTTCTCTCACTCTCATCTCAATAATGAATGCACAAATGCACTTTCCCTTGCGTTTGTCTAAACCTTAGATAGGTGAGGAGCCATCTAATCCAATGGCTAAGATTAGACTAGATCAATGGATGAGATTAAATGCTTTAATTTAAATCTCATAAATATTAAATTCACTCACCCACTTAAATTCATCAAAAAATGACTTTAATATCTAAAGCCACATTAAATTCTCATCTCAAGTCATTTAATGCAAGGGTCGCTTTAATTTCCCGTTTTAAGTGACTAAGGCTAAATTCATCTAGGGGACACTTTCCTAGGTACAAAAATCAACAGACCTAAGTTGGCTTTCATGAAGGGACAATGAAACCACCTCTAGTGCATGGACTAGAGAATGAGAAAATGTTGTGTAGCTGTTGTAAAGGAAAGTATCCTATGGCTAGGGTTTAAGAGGCCATCAACGTACTGGGGTTGAAAGAGAGATGCACAATGTTCAGCAAGTATATATAAACAAGATAAGAGAAGAGAAAGGTCCACACCTGACTCAATGAAGGCTGGTCCAAGCTTTCTCTTCAATCCTCTTCTTGCTCCTCTCGCTCCAAGAGACCTGCAAAACAGATTATACCTTCCTCAAACCATTATGACCATATATAAGATAATGATAATCAAATAAACATAAACAAATGATCTGAATAACATCATCATATGATCATAAACAGAAATTCAATCACACATTGAACAATGATTTGGGAAGAGGAAGGACATCACATCTTTATTAATATTGAAAACAAGTACAAATATACCTTCTCTTCAAGTTGGCATCTCACGAAACCTTGATCTGGTTCTGCTGCTTCTCTTCTCCAAAGAACTCAGCCTCCAAGCTCTGCAACACAAGGGGAAGACCTCCAGGGCAAAGGTGTGGGCAAAGAGAGTCCCAATTCCTCCAGCATAACAATGAAAAAATCCAAGTCCCCTTTCATGAACCTCCCTACCTGTATTTATATGCTGAAGAAGAGTTAGGGGTGACGCCAAAGTGGTTACAACTGAAGGAGTCAGTTGCATAACTACCCAAACTAACTCAAAAGGCGTGTTTTTATGTTTTAATGTTAAGAAACAGATGCGCGACTATGAAGGAGAGCAACCCGTGCATGATGCACAAGTTTCTACAAGAGCAACCCGCGAATATATGCATATGCAACTTGCAAAACACAAGAGTCGCGAGTGATGCGTGAGTTGCACATAAGGAGAGTCGCGCATACACAAAAAATGCATTTTTAAGGTATTTCTGGGCATTCTCAGACTTTGGTGTCTTCTGGAAATTTTTAGCTAACTGAAATATCTTTCCAACGGCATAGAAATGAGGTCAAACGGAGTTACAGAACTTAATATATGGGTCCTCCAAGATAGGTGTCTTTTCAGTGACATTTAGTGACTTTCAGGAAGTGCCGACATGCGACGAAATCATGGGAAAGTGGTCACAGGCAGAGATGTGTCATTTTGGGCTATAACAGATGCCCCCTAATGTGTGAGGTTAGAGGAGAAGATGATAGCCGAAATACATTATAAAGGAAACAGCTGAGTATGGAGAGAGCAGAGAATCCAAGATCGAAAGGCTCGAGTGAGGGTACCTGAAAGAGAGATAAATGTCAGAAAAACTGATCTCTGGAACATACACATCCATATACAAAACATCGCCATAAAGATACAGGAGGATCCAACATATGTATAACTGATGAAACTATCATGGTCGCTCAATATGCAAAAAGGCGCCATATCAGATCTAAAGGAGTCATGGCCACAAATGAACAAGGTGGATCCATGCTCAATAATCGATCATAGCCACAAAAATACAAGGTGGATCTATGTCTCAGCAAAATGTCATATAAAGTATAACAAGGTCGTGCACAACTTGGGCAATAGCAAAAGATAACAATGCTACTGGCGGCCCAAGGTCTTCAATCCAAACCGCCCAAAAAAGGTACAAATCCTAACCATGCGAATAAAAGAGTTGAAGTCGAACATGGAGGAAACCATTTGATTACCAGTCAATAATGAAAACCGTTAACAAATGCGAGGGAAACCACCATTAATGAAAATGGTCCCCAAGGTACCTAGTGCATTCTAACAAGTGTGATTACAAGGACTTGAAGTCGAACACTGGAAGAATCTATCGAGTAGGAGACATTAAGGGATCCCCACTACCCAATAGCGAGGGAAATTGCCAGTGAGGACAACAATTCCCAAGGTACTGTCATAAAACTCTAAAGCTCGTTTCCAGAGCAAGATGTGTTGCAGTCGATAGGAAGAGATCCGTTGGAAGGAAGGCATCTCAACAATTCCCAAGATGTAAAGACATGGAAATAAACCTTCCCCTTCCCTTTCTTTCTTGTAAAAGTTTAACGAGTCCAAGAAAGCAAACTCGGGACCATCTTCAATTTTGGACAAGCTCGAAGAAAAGAAAGAAGAATGCTTGATAAAGCACTGATTCGTGGATTTTACGACCCCGAACTAGTACATGCTCGATGGTGTTTTCATAATTTAGAGAGTCTGAAAACTCCAAAGAAGACTCCAGGGGGGTCCTTTTTCGTACAATTTAGTCTCCTGAGGCCGAAAAAGTATAAAACAAACAACAGAAGAACTCTCTTAACTTCCGAAGAAGAAAAGGTGCACCTTTTTCGTAATTAGTTAGGAAGGTCCAAAAAAGGTTAAATTACCACCTACCCAACGCTCCTTCAAAAGCAGCATATACAGCCTGAGTTTTACGAGTGTGAAGGAAGGCAAGATCACTCGGAAAGATCCATTTGGTTACGAGAAATGGGGCTTACAACAATAAACTCGATGCTTTGTTCTTTAGGGTTTAACGAGCATGACAAAGACATAAAGTACACTCGGAATCTTTTTCATGTTTTGGTCCAGAGAATGAAAAAGAGAAAACTAAGCTCATACCGGGGGTTCCTTTTCCATAAGTTTAGTCCCTCAGGTCCGGAAAAGAGATAAACCTATGCCTGAGAATACTCTTCTCAATTGAAAAGAAAAGAGAGTGATCATTTCTCATATTATTCCACATGGTCCGAGAAAGAGATAACCTACCACCAATGTGGATGCCGATTCACGTATTCTTAACGAGCTTGAACGGACAAGTTTACTCGACAGTCAAGTCTATTTTGAGGAGTCAGACCTGGGCCTAAAGAAACTCATAATCTTTCCCATGAAGTTTTAACGAGTCCGGAAAAGTCAACTCGCGGCCTCCTTACTGTTTTTAACGAGCTCGACGGAGAGCAGAAAGAATGCTCTAAATGCGAGGAAACGAGTGTCATAGGCAGGCGAAACTAGTTCCAAGCGCAAGGAACAGACCTATGCATAATGCAAGGAAAGTGAGCAAGATAAAGACACTCAGGGAATGTCTCCTCAAGGTAAAGGGTGTCAAGTTGCAAAGGAAAAATGATACAAGGCTAAGCGGTGATGAGAACAAAGATGAGGGCTTATACAACGAGCTAAAAGCATGGAAGCCGACATCATGCTCAAAAGAGCGAGTAGGGCACATGCAAATGCAATTACGACTTAAACAACAAGGTGAGGCCGGTAAACAGTCGTGAATCCAACCAAGAATCCTGTCTCCAAGAAACAACAACATCAGAATCATATTCAAAAGAAATGATCCGATGTCGGTCACTTTGGCAGAAACACATGTGACTTTGCTATCATCTATAGAAGGTAAAGTTAAGGCAGAATCAACTGAAGAGGATTCTATAGAACCAAGGCTCGAGGGTTTATAATCAATAAGATAAACCTCAGAAGGAGAGAAAAAATCAACAAGGGAGATAAAGTCTGTAGGGACAAACTCAATATCCAAGGAGTCGAAAAATTCATAAGGAAAATCAAACTCATCAGGATCACTGACTTGCTGTTCAAAGGAAAAGTCAAAAGATTCAACAAGACCAACATAAGAACAAAGGTCAGGCTTACTAGGCAAATCAGGGTTAGACTTAGTCACAACTGAACCAACATCCAAAAGAAGGTCAGACTATATCAAAGACTCTAGGAAGACTTAATCCGAAGGAAGGAGATCATCCGAGATAGGACACATGTCTAAATTTTCAAATGGATTGATAGAGTGGAGAGAAGGCTCTACAGTCTGTATAGGATGACTCACCAGTTCAACTGCTAGGACCAAGTCCCGAGAAGGTAAGCATGAAAATAGAGGCTGCTTCTCAGTAGCAATTGAACACAAAGGACAAGAGGCCACATAGTTCACCTGTGGTGGGGTGGTGTCTACAGAAACACTGGGAACCAACAAAGGAAAGACCTGGTCTCTAGTTGGATCAGGAGAAGGATCAAGAAAATCCAACTGATCGATAGTGACAATTTCTTCGCCATGATTAAAGTACATCACACGAAAGAATGTTGACACCACAGCTTGCATGGCATAGACATAATCATGTCCAAGGAGCATATTAAAGTCCAAGGGTTCCTCTATCACCATGAAGTCAACTAAGACAGTCTTCCCACCCAAAGTAACAGGTGTTTGAGCAAGAATTCCCAAGGCTATACAAGTTCTTCTATCAAAGGCCAGTAACTGACTAGCATTCGACACAAGGCTGGGAGATCCCATGCCTCGCCAAGCACAAGTAGAAAAAATACTAAATGAGGCTCCTTCATCAACAATACAATGAGCAATAGTGTAAGGTTCAACTTTGACCTTTATCTGGAAAGGTGCAATGGAAGGAAGGCGCGGCTCAACTAGGCTATCCCAATCAAAGGAAGCAATCCGAGAGCTTGGTGGGGGTTGTTCCGAAACAAGTTCAGTGCCCCCTTGTTCAGTAAGATCTAAACTGGCAGTAAAGAAAATGTGACTAGTAGACACTTCACTCTCCAAAGGAAGAGTGGGATTGATCGAAACTAAATTCGATTCAACCGCTTCATGAAAGTCACTCTCCGAAGGGAGAGTGGGATTGACGAAAGATGACATGGGTGCAATCACATTAGGATCACTCTCCGACAGGAGAGTGGGATTGACCAAAGATGACATTGGTTCAATCACGTGAGGGGCACTCTCCGAAAGAAGAGTGGGATCAACCAAATCTGAGATTTGTTCGACCACTTGATCAACCAAAGGTTGAGTAGGATGTTGAGAAACTATAGGGTGTTCAGAAGAATGAAATCCATGAGTCTCGGACCACACTCTTCGCACCTCTAGGATAGCAGGGCACAAATGAGTAAGATGATTTCCCTCGCATAACACACAAGGGAACTTAACATGGTGCTTCAAACGACCAGTTTTCTCAACTGATTCAACATGACTAGCAGTGGATGACTGTTTTCTCTCAACATGACCAGCAGAGGATGAGAGTTTGCCCCCAGCGTGAACTACAGAGGCTGGGTTACTGGATCCAACCTCACTAAGAGAGGTTGGTTGTTGAGAGACTTCAGAATGTTAAAAAACGGGATGACCATGAACCCAAACTCTTCACACCTCCACAATAAAAGGGCATTTATAAGTAAGGTGGTCTCCTTCACAAATATTACAAGGAAACTTGAGCTTATGTTTTGAACGGGTAGTCTTGTCAACAGTGTCAACATGACTCATAGTGGTTGACGGTTTATCTTCAGCTTGAACCACAGAGGCTGAAAGACTGCCCCCAGCTTGACGTACAGAGGCCGAGAGACTAGGTCCAACATAACTTGTAGAGGTAGGACGGGCACCATCAACGTGAACAACAGAGGTTGAATGGTTAAGATCAACATGCTTTGCAGCAGTTGAGTGTGTGCCCCCAGCGTGAACAACAGAGGCTGGGTGGATAGATCCAACTTGAACAACAGAGGTTGGATGGGAAGGTTCAACTTGAAAACCAGAGGTTGAATGGGTGCACTCAGTTTGAACACCAGAGATTGAGTGACTAGATCCGACATGACCTGGAAAGGTTTGAAGGATCCCACCAGCGTGAACACCAGAGGCTGGATAGATAGATCCAACTTGAACAACAGAGGTTGGATGGGGCTGTTCAACTTGAAAACCAGAGGTTGAATGGGTGCACTCAGCTTGAACACCAGAGGCTGAGTGACTGGATCCGACATGACCTGAAAAGGTTTGAAGGATCCTACCATCATGATCAATAGATGCTAGATGGTGAAGATCAACTTGACTTGTAGAGGTTGAGTGCTTAGATCCAACTTGCCTTGCAGAGGTTGGATGGGTACTCCCAGCATGAACACCAGAGGCTGGGTGGAGAGGTTCAACTTGACTTGCAGAGGTTGAACGGGTGCCCCCTTGCTTATGTGCTTTCTTCCTATTTCTCCTTCTTTTACTCCTTTTAGACTGCCAGTTACTAGTATCAAAACTTTCGCCGCATGAGGTAGAAGGAGGAGGAGAACTAACTACAGGTGAAGGGGAGACAGTGTTTTGATGCCCTTGATATAAGGAGCTTACTTGAGAAGCATCAGGAGCATTCAGGATAGTTGGAGTGGAAAACAACCACACCGGTAGCCCTAGGGTGAATCCCGGAAGATTCAAAGTAGCCATCAAGGGAATACCAACATTCCCTGGAAGAGGAATAGGACAAGGAGTTCCCATCAAAGGGATCTCTTGGTTGGTGTTCAAAGGGGTGCTAGCCATAGCTTCAAAACAAGAGACAAAGTCTGAGGTTGATGATCAACCAAAATTACAAAGCAGACACCTAAAGGCCCACTAAGTACAGACAAACCACACAACACTCACTAAAAATTCCTAAAGCCCAAGCAGACAAACGGGTATAAGATGCACTTTCCAGAAGAAAGCTGATGAATAGTTACTTGGCGTCCTTGAGGGGTTCTCAGGCACAAGCGGAGGAATCACCCACCACCCTCCTGCACTTTCCACAAGGGTTACCTTCCAAGTCCGTCCAAGGTCAACCAGAAATAACCTTCCAATTTACCTGTGTATAAACCCTAGATGTCAAGAGACTAAAGACTACCTTGATAATACCTACTATCTGGGGGGACAGTCGTCAGCCGAACTCGTACGCATGGGCAGGGTAGCTGAGCCCGAAACTCTGCCTAGACAGAATCCCCAGATGCGCAAAATTCCTGGGTTACGTTTTGACAATGATTCAGGGGGTTATCCCCTCTGTCCAAGCCTCCATGCGGCCTCGTGCTTAACTCCCATTTGAGAGGAGCTTCCCAGATACAGCGGTAGAACCAAGGATTTACCTAGTAATAGGCCAACTACGTTTGAAATTTAACACTTGTGGGGAGTTTAAACACCCTAACCCACAAGTATAGCCTAAGCTAGTTGGTGGAAGGCCCTAAAAATAAAAACTTACTAATAAATTTTAAAATTATATCGTTTATTTTATGGGCTGTTATTAGTCAGAAGGTAAATGGCATGAAACTGATATGGTGTTTTGACTCAAAAATGAAACAAAATGACTAAGCAAAGAGAAATGAAATGCAAAAAAGCAAATAGCTATTCTCTTTATATTTCTTTTTCAAATAGAACCTTGAAATCCAAAAAGAACAAAGTTCTTTTTATATTTTTTCAAAAACAAAGCTATGCTATGCAATCTAGACTAAAACCTAATCTACATGCATATAAAGCAAATACATGTTTTCGTATTTTTCTTTTATAAATGCAAAAGAAAAAATAGCCTATCTACTAATGCAAGCAAAGACTGTAAGCAAAGCAAATAGACAACTACTTTATACCCCAAAAACAAACCCTAGGTTTCCCTAAAGTTGAATATAAACCTCTCTTGAAAGGAAAGCTTACAAAAGTAAACAAGCCAACAACTTTGGAATAAAAGACTAAGCACGAAAGACTGACATAAACAAAGGTCAAGAAGTCCTAAGAGTCAATCTAAACCTACAAACAAAGGCTGCTTAGCACCTTGTCCAACAAGGTCAAACCAAAGAAAGAGGTAGGGGGGAAAGCAACAAAAACAAGTTCTTTTTAATTTTCTTTTATAAAGGCAAAAGAAAAACTACCTACAAACAAAAGCATGCAAATAACAAGAACAAAGCAAAAGGATCTCTGCTATACAACCACCCAACAAACTCTAGACCAAACTAAAGTCAGCATAAACTCTACTTGGAAGGAAGGCTTGCAAAAGAAACAAGTCAAAAAGCTTTGGCAAAGTAAAGGTAACCAACAAAAGAAAGAGGAAACCAATACCAACAAGCTTCTGAAATCAAACAAAGGCCACTAACAGAGGCTGATCAGAAACATAGGCCAAAAATCAGACCAAGCAAAGGAAACAGGTGAAAGAGCAAAGAGTAAATCCTAATGCTATAAAGGGACTTACCACCTAGATAAAGAACAACAAAAAGAAAGACACAAACTCCCTGGATTCAAACACCCGCAGAAGACATTAACAAACCTACCATGCACCTAAAAATGCACTGTGCTTTGAGCAAACTTGGATCAAACAAAGCAGGCAAGCAAGAATTACTCCAAGCAAAAAGACTCAAAGGCTTTTGGAAAAGTAGGCAGGGTGATCACCACAAGTCTTCAGACAAGCTATACAGCATTCATAAAGATAAACCACTCACAAACAGGGATTACCCGAAGAAAGGAAACAAGAAAAACACTTCTTAAAAATCCTAACTTACAGGTATATGCGCGACTGTCTATAAGGGCAGGTCGCGAATGATGCGGGACTGTTCAGTAGAACAACCCGCGCATGAAAACTTACATTCGCGACTGTTCAAAAGAACAACCCGCGAATAGGTGTCAAAATCACAAACAACTGCCTTAGGAAGGCAGGTGAGGGGTGCAAACAGACTTTTAAAAAAATGTTCCTAAGTGGCAACAAAGACCTGAAACAATGCAAAAGCTAAAAGAAATCAAGAGAAAAACCCCAAACAGACAAGGCTATCCCCAGCGGAGTCGCCAGTTCTGTTGTAAAGGAAAGTATCCTATGGCTAGGGTTTAAGAGGCCATCAACGTACTGGGGTTGAAAGAGAGATGCACATTGTTCAGCAAGTATATATAAACAAGATAAGAGAAGAGAAAGGTCCACACCTGACTCACTGAAGGCTGGTCCAAGCTTTCTCTTCAATCCTCTTCTTGCTCCTCTCACTCCAAGAGACCTGCAAAACAGATTATACCTTCCTCAAACCATTATGACCATATATAAGACAATGATAATCAAATAAACATAAACAAATGATCTGAATAACATCATCATATGATCATAAACAGAAATTCAATCACACATTGAACAATGATTTGGGAAGAGGAAGGAGATCACATCTTTATTAATCTTGAAAACAAGTACAAATATACCTTCTCTTCAAGTTGGCACCTCACGAAACCTTGATCTGGTTCTGCTGCTTCTCTTCTCCAAAGAACTCAGCCTCCAAGCTCTGCAACACAAGGGGAAGACCTCTAGGGAAAAGGTGTGGGCAAAGAGAGTCCCGATTCCTCTAGCATAACAATGCAAAAATCTAAGTCTCCTTTCATGAACCTCCCTACCTCTATTTATATGCTGAAGAAGAGTTAGGGGCGAAGCCAAAGTGGTTACAACTGAAGGAGTCAGTTGCATAACTACCCAAACTAACTCAAAAGGCGTGTTTTTATGTTTTAATGTTAAGAAACAGATGCGCGACTATGAAGGAGAGAAACCCGCGCATGATGCGCAAGTTTCTGCAAGAGCAACCCGTGAATATATGCATACGCAACTTGCAAAACACAAGAGTCGCGAGTGATGCGCAAGTTGCACATAAGGAGAGTTGCACATACACAAAAGAACGCATTTTTAAGGTATTTCTGGGCATTTTCAGACTTTGGTGTCTTCTGAAAAGTTTTATCTAACTGAAATATCTTTCCAACGGCGCAGAAATGAGGTCAAACGGAGTTACAAAACTCAAGATATGGGTCCTCCAAGATAGGTGTTTTTTCAGTGACATTCAGTGACTTTCAGGAAGTGCCAACATGCGACGAAATCATGGGAAAGTGGTCACAGGCAGAGATGTGTCATTTTGGGCTATAACAGTAGCCCAATCCATGGCCAAATGGGTAAGTTGATTTCCCTGTGTAAAATCTGTAAGTTCAACTAGGGTAGCTAGGGTAATTAGTTGAACGATCAGGATGCATGTTCATGTTTGTCATTGGTACTTTTGTAACAAAATCTTATGGATACAATGTTACAAGAATTCTAGCACATGTATACATTTAAGTAGAAATTCGATAAGTTCATCATGCCAGCAGTTAGTGGTTATGATAAATGGCCTCAAAACATAAGATATGCACTTTATTGGTAACAATAAATTTATTCTAATTTACAAATTTAAAACAAGTCTATAAATATACTTGGATTGTGATGGCCGAATATTATTTCGGCCAATGCATATCCTCCAACCTCGCCAGGATATTCCACCCACATAATGTTGAATAGCTTGTTGTTATATTTTGCAAATGAAATGTCCATTCATTTAGTGGATATTTACTGGAAGATTCATTAAGTGGAGATTCACTGGAAGATGGTGAACCGACCTGGTGGTATCGTACCTGTGGAATGTACATGCAATCTTCTGCATTCTTGCTGAATGCTATACTAGTTGGAGTTCAAGCAAAGTGGGAGATACCAGATTGAGGTTTGATATAATGTATATTCATGAGCTTTGTTTGTATTATTTTTATATTTAAACAATGTTATATTTAATTATTAAATTTTTAATTTAATGATATTTGATTATTATTTTTTTATATGTGTGATTAATAATAATAATAATATATATATATATATATATATATATAATCTGATAGATTTTGGATATAATGATTTTAAAGTATACGAAAACTTTGTTCTTTTATATGATTATTATAAAACAAATTGTTCTATTATTCCATTATTAAAATACAAATAAGTTTAGAGATAATAATAGTTTTAGTATATATTTGAAAACTTTTGTTTTTCTTTTGTATGATTATAAAAAAGGGAAATGATGAACTTTTGATATAATTGATTTCAAAGTATTTGAAAAGTTTTGTTTTTTATGTGATCATTGAAAGAAAAATGATGAAGTATTATAACGCAAAAGAGAGTTTTTTTGTTGGATTAACATAAGTAGGACTACGACATTCTTATGTGGCTATGGTTCATTATCGTTATGTTCCATGGTTATGGTTCATTAGGGTTATGTTCTTTAAACAGGTATGTTAGATTGTGAAATTGTGGTATGTTTATGTCATATAAATTATGATATTTATATTTAGAATCTTTCGCAAAGGTTAGTTATGTTTGTTACATTTTTTAACAATTTTGTTGTATCATGATATTGATAAAGGTTTATGTTGGATTACAATATTCATTAATGCTTATGTTGGATTGCAACATTCCTTTATTGTACATTTCTTAATGATTTTGTTGCATTATGATATTCATCAAGGATTTTGTTGAATTACGACATTTATATCTCCAATATTTAAGTCGAACTTGACTCGCTAAATCTAACCATGGTTGACTATGATCAAAACTAAAGTCAAACATGGCAAACCAAATTTAGCCATGGTTCGCTACAAAGTCCAATATATTCTCACAACAAAAAAAGTGACACATTAGTATTGTGACATTCGACATTCATTAAGGGTTATTTCGCATTGTGACGTTTTTCAAGTGTTACGTTGCATTCAATGTTCATAAGGGTTGTGTTACATTACGACATTAGTCAAGGGTTATGTTGCATTCCAACAATGCCCGAGATGTGACAAATTAATAACGTGACATTCATTGTTAAGAAAATTTTATGTTGCATGCGAAGTATGCCCACGTGGTTCACTAAAGACAACCATAACTATGGTCAAACTAAATTCAAGCATGGTTAACTGAATTCAAATTGATTCTCTAAAGTCAATCATGGTTGACTATGGTTAAACTAAAGTAAAAGATGGTTGACAAAGTTATCCATGATTCAATGTCTTTGGTGTATGCCAACAAAACCTAAGATATGACACATTAATAATGTGACATTCAGCGTTCATCAAGGGTTACATTGCATTCGCCATTCACTAAGGGTTATGTCACATTGCGACATTGGTTAAGGTTTATGTCGCATTGCGACAATGGTTAAGCGTTATGTTGTGTTATGACAATTCTCGAGATGTGACAGATTAATAATGTGACATTTGATGTTCAGAAAATTTCAGGTTGCATTGTGTACTATGGCCACGTGGATCACTAAAGTCAACAATGGTTAACTATGGTCAAACTAAAGTCAAGCATGGTTAACCAAAGTTAACCATGGTTAACTAAAGTCACATTGTCTTGCTAAAGTCAACCATGGTTGACTATGGTCAAACTAAAGTCAAACATGGTTGACCAAAGTTAGCTATGGTTCGCTACACTATCTAATGTATGCCGACACAACCCAAGATGCAACACATTAATAATGTGGCATTCGATGTTCATCAAGGGTTATGTTGCATTATGATATTTATCAAGTGTTACGTTATATTCAACGTTCATCAAGGGTTATATCACATTGTGACATTGGTTAAGGATTATGTTACATTGTGACAATGCCCAAGATATGGAAAATTAATAATGTGACAATCGATGTTCAAAAAATTTCATATTGCATTATGAACTATGGCCATGTGGTTCACGAAAGTCAACCATGGTTAACTATGGTCAAAATAAAGTCAAGCATGACTAACCAAAGTTAACCATGTTTAACAAAAGTCAAACTAACTCGCTAAATCCAACCATTATTGAATATGGTTAAACTAAAGTCAAACATGGTTGACCAGAGTCATCCATGGTTCACTATAGTGTTTGAAACAAATTCAAGCATGGTTAATGAAAGTCAACCATTGTTAACTAAAGTCAAACATGGCTCGTTAAAGTCAAGCATGGTTGACTATGGTAACACTAAAGTCAAACAAGGTTTACCAAAGTTAGCCATGGTTAACTATAGTGTTCGGTATACGCTAAAAGAACTCAAGATGTGACACATTAATAATGTGGCATTTGGCATTCAATAAGGGTTATGTCGCATTGTGATGTTTATCAAGGGTTACGTTGCATTATGACGTTCATCAAGGGTTATGTCACATTGTGACATTGGTCAAGGGTTATGTTGCATTATGACCATGCCCAAGATGTGACACATTAATAATGTGAGATTCAATATTCAAAATATTTCATTTTGTATTGTCAATTATCACCGCATCGTTCACTAATTCCAACCATGGTTAAGTTGTTAACTATGCTCAAACCAAAGTTGAACATGGTTAACTAAATTCAAACATGACTCACTAAAGTCAACCATGGTTGACTATGGTCAAACTAAAGTCAAACATGGTTAACCAAAGTCAGTCATGGTTCACTTCAGTGTCTGGTATATGCAACCAAATATGTGACACATTATGAATGTGACATTCAACATTTATTAAGGGTTATGTCCCATTGTGATGTTTATCAACGGTTATGTTGCATTGCGACGTTCATCAAGCATTATGTCACATTGTGACATTGGTCAGGGGATATGTTGGAATGCGATAATTCCCAAGATGTGACACATTAATAATTTGACATTCAATTTTCAAAAAAAATCGTGTTGCATTGTGAACCCACATGGTTCACTAAAGTCAACCATGGTTAACTATGGTTAAAAATAAATTCAAGCATGGTTAACTAAATTAAACTATCATTAATTAAAGCCAAGCATGGTTAATCAAAGTCAACCATGTTTAACCAAATTCAAACATGACAAACTAAAGTCAGCAATGGTTGATTATGCTCAAACTAAAGTCAAATTATTGATCAAAGTGAGTCATGGTTAGGTTTAGTGTTTGGTATATGCCAACACAACCAAAGATGCAACAGATTAACAATGTGACATACGATGTTCATCAAATGTTATGTCGCATTGTGATGTTTAGCAAGTGTTAGGTTGCATTGCAACCTTCATCAAGGGTTATGTTACATTGCGACATTGATCCAAGGTTATGTTGCATTGTGATAATGCCCAAAATGTGACAGATTAATAATGTGACATTTGATGTTCAAAATATTTCATGTTGCATTGTGAACTATGGCCATGTGGTTCACTAAAGTCAACCATGGTTAAATATGGTCAAACTAAATTCAAGCATGGTTAATGAAATTCAACCATGGTAAACGAATGTCAAACATGACACACTAAAGTCAACCATGGTTGGCTATAGTCAAACTGAATTCAAGCATGGTTAACAAAAGTCAAGCATGGTTGGCTACATTAATAATGTGACATTCGACAGTCATCAAGAATTTTGTCGCATTGCGATGGTATAGTGTCTGGTATATGATGACACAACCAAAGATGAGACAAATTAACCATGTGACATTCGACGTTTATCAAAGGTTATGTAGCATTATGATATTTATAAAGGTTTAGGTTGCATTGCGACACTCATCAAGGGTTATGTTACATTGCGACATTAATCAAGGGTTATCTTGCATTGTGGCAATGCCTAAGATGTGACAAATTATTAATGTGACATTCGATGTTCATAAATTTCATGTCAACCATGGTTAACTATGGTCAAACTAAATTCAACCATGGTTAATGAAAATCAACCATGGTAAACTAAAGTCAAACATGACTTGCTAAAATCAACCATGTTTGACTATGGTCAAACTAAAGTCAAGCATGGTTTACCAAATTCAAGTATGGTTCGCTACCATTTTTTATATATGATGACACAATTAAAGATGCAACACATTAATAATGTTATATTCAGCATTCATCAAGAGTTATGTGGAATTGCGATGTTTATCAATGTTCCAATTAGATCATGATATTTATCAATGGTTATGTCACATTAAGATGTGAGAGATTAATATTGTTTAAGTAATATAATCCACTAACAATTTTGTCTTCCAATTAAGAGTGTGAGTGCGAGGAAGCATGAATACAAAAGTTTCTCATGCTCATAAATGATACCAAAGGTAGATAGCATCTTACATTAAATCAATCACCATTTTCAATATTATATATTTTTTAATGTAAATTGTATTATTAAATCAATGACTATTTCACTATTTCAAACATTAGAATTATTTTTAGTATACATTCTATCACATATATAACATTGGTTGTGTCAATGATGTGGCATTTGTGACTTACCTATAGTTAACATTCTCTCTCAGCATGGCATTCCCCTTGAACCATTTACTAACATAGCCATGCTAATGACATGTTTATTGCCAACAATTTCCCTCTTAAGGTCGAAGTATAAGTTATAGCACAAATTTACATATATTGATCTCATCATTACAACGTAAACAAAATAAATTGGTTTATTATTATCAAAATTAAACTATAGAATAAGAAAAATGATAATTTTGGATATAATGACTTTAAAGTTCATAAACACTTTATTCTTTTATATGATCATTACAAAGGAAAATGTTCTTTTATTTCATTATTAAAAAACAAACCATTAGAGCTCCAGCCCCTCTAGGACAAGGTACGACGGACTATGGAGGAAAGTAGATAGATCTAGCGGTGTGTCATGTCAATAAATAGAAAGTACATAGGAATTAGTATGGTTAACCGAATTTGGATGAGTACCATGGTTATATATTAGACATATGCTTTCCATCCTAGCAGTTTGTGTCTTCTCTTCCTGCGCTGGTTTGTTGTGAGAAAACGAGATTGGGTAGGATATTAGTTAGAGCACAAATCCCCTTTATTGATAGATCCCAAGAGACAAGCGCGAGGGGTTAGGAAGGGTGGTGATGGAGGAAGGAAGAAGCCATCTCGTGAAATGCAGAGAACCAGGAAAGCAACTCACTTCTTCCATGAGCGTATACCTCCAATAATTCGAGAGGAAATTGAGAGGGTTTAGCGAGACCTGTGGAACCGGGTCTAGGCCATGGATATGAAAAACATCAAGGAATATATGGAAGAATGGGTTATTGATCCTAGTACCATGGTTGGGCGACTCTCTACCTATGACCATATGGTCACTACCCATTGGGTCATGAAGGAACTAGTATCCCTCATCCTGATGGATAAGGATAAAAAAGCATAGGGAGAGGAGGAACTTGTTAAAGCCTAGAAGGAGCACTACCAGGACAATCGCTTGATGCATAGAAAATTTGATAGTATTTCCCTGAATCTCGGAATCACGTCAGAGATTGTTGCTACGGAGGAAGGTTCATATGTGGAATGTTTTCGGGGTCCATGCTCTATTCACGGTCTGAAGGTCCAGCCTATTGTGGTGGAGGACTCAAAGCTTAGTGGTCTTTGCTCAAGGACCATGATTCATCGAAACATCCCCCAGGCACAGAAATGATGGGTTATAGGTCTGCTTCATGGATTAGGTTTTTTCTGTCTGTTGTGTCTTTTCTAGCCCATGATGAAGTTAGTTTTTAGCTATTTTATGCTTTTTAGTTATGTTTATGGTTGTGGTTGTAGTAAGATGGACTGAATTTATGTAGCCTCACTTTGTGAATGTATATGACAGATATTGATGTAACCAGTTGTAATGAGGAAAAGGGAGGATAAGTTAGTTACACGGATAGATAAGGGGAACAACAATTTTTGTGATAAATATTTTTAAACAGTCATGAAAAAATATAGGGCAAGCTAAGCCTTGAAAGTCCTTACTTTTATGTGTTGAAGGCTTCTTTAGAATATAATATTCTTGCTTGAAAAAACAAACTTAATAATTGATATAGTCGACTTTGAGAAACCTAAGTATGATGTTGAAAGCCATATTTATAAACCTAAAATTGATAATGAAAGCCATATTTATAAAAATAAAATTGATAATAAAAGCCATATTTATAAGCCTAAAATAAAATTGATAATAAGACTCATTTCAACTTTGTTTACAAATTGCCTACTTTCATGAAAGGACAACTTCATCTTCCCAAACATAGGATCCACTCTTAAAGATATAAATGATTCTTTTGAGAAGATTCCAACATATGAACACTCATAGAATAAACATTATAAGGATATGAAATCATGTTGCTCTCGATGCCATTTTTATACCTGCCTCAGCAGGTATATTGTAATCGATCGAATTCAAACCCCATTGAATTTGGGTATTAGTTGGTGCATATTGGTGCATATTTAGAAGATTAAAATCTCTATTCTAAAGTTTAACTTTGTAACATGAAAAATAGCAATTTTTAAATTTATTAAAATTGTATTTATTTGTGTTGCTATTGGTTAAGCAGGGATGATGTCATCCTCGAAGTTTGTTATCTGGATTTGGGTCGACACCTGGTAACAATGACATCATATGTAACTTTTCACCTACCCGCCTTCTTCTTGTCTCTGGGGGCTCAATGGAATTTTGAATATGCATCGGACTTTGGATCTATCATTCCCCGCTATGATCTGGACCGTTGATTATGGACTTTGCAACCTCCACTTTCATCCTGGTCGTTAATCCCTCATCTAATCTGTGCCATGCATTGTCTATTCATTGAACTCCGCTCTACTTCATCATGCCAAATCTTAGTATCATCAAGCGGATCGAAGTCAAACTTATCCTCATCTACTGGATTCATAGTTTGGATATAGAGCTTCCATTCAGGGTAGTTCCCCGAAGCTATGGCATCAGTTAAATATTTGGTAGCATGGCTGTGATTGCTACCTCCCACGATGACAGCTTCCTCGTCAAGCAAAAACTTCAATCCACATGTAGGTTTCCAATGAAACTTGTAGTAGGTTTCTCTACCTTGTTTGGTGATCAGCTGCATTCAAAAATAAAAGCATGAAGAGTTTATTGCTTGCTCTCTAAGAAGAAAACACACACACAAATCATTCACTCTACATAGAAATGGAGCGTAGATAATTAGACCATTATTCATAGAAAAAGGAAGGCTGACCTTAAATGTGTGAACGCCATAGCCATCCATGTGGCGGTAGTCAGAAGGAATTCTCCAGTCATCGAACCAATACAGGAATGTAAGACAGCTCTCCGGAAGGTGGGACATGAAATCCAGATAGCACCATGGTTCTTGAATGTGTGTCTTGGGGTTGGGCTTCAGAGCTTTAATAACATCCGGAAACTAGTCCATCCAAAACACCCACTAAATTAGCACTTGGACTCGTCTCTAGTTATCAATAACAGTTTCCTAGTAAAAGCAAATGTAATTGGAAAGACAAAATTATAGCAGTGATAATTGATATGTAGAAAATAAAGAGAAAATAATTACCTGGATGGCATCACGAGTGAAGAAAACAGGAATATTGTTACCAACTATGTCGAAGTTTCCTTCTCTGGTGTAAAACTTGACAGCGAAACCCATAGGGTCTCTGAGAGTCTCTGGACTACCATGTTCGTGTATGACAGTAGAAAACCTAACAATCACAGGGGTCTGAACGCTAGGCGCCCTCAATAAATCTGCACAGGTCAGATTGTTGACATAGTGGGTCACGTCGAAAAATCCCTTTGCAGACGCCCCTCTCGCGTGTACAATCCTCTCAGGAATTCGTTCTCTGTCAAACACGGCAAACTTTTCGATCAAATGGTAATATTCAAGCAGAACCGGACCTGCATCATGGTATAAAATCATTTTTAAGATGAAGCATAAGATCATAAATCATAGACTTGTTCACACTTTTGATTATCCAGTATGTACGTACGACGTAATTCAACTAGTGATAACACTTAATTATTATACAAATACAGGGCCATTAATACTGTCATAGTTTTTTTTGGCGGCTAATGTAATACTGTCATAGTTTTCATAGGTTTTTTTGGCAGTTGGATCTCAACTTTAACCATCTAAAGCTACACTGGAACTGCCACATAAATGTAGGTTACATATACACACTCTAATAAAATCGGTCTTTTGAAGTGTAGGGTTATAAAAGCCATGTAAGACAATCTTTAACTGAAATGAAATTATGTTAGTATATGGATGTTGGGCGTATTACCTCGCGGTCCAACAGTTAAGCAAGATTTATTATTCCAGACCGGTGCTCCCTGGTTGGTCGTCAAGTAGGGTGAATTGTGAGGGCTTCTCCACTGAAATGATCATGATAATTAGATTACGATGCTCCCCTGATGAGTCAAATGTATCATATCTACCTGATCTACGATAACAGAAAACTGATCGAAACATACACACTGAACAGAACGTTGCTGAGAATCAGGAAAACGTGCATGTTCGGTTTTGTCCGTCCCCTGTGCCAAAAGATCTTCCATTACAGCTTGCCATATCCTTTGTTTTCTCAAATGGAGTTTGGTACCCTGAAAGAGCAGACATAATGCATTAGAAGGTGGCAGCCTGATCCCAAATGTTGAAATGAGAATACCTTGAATTGAAGTTTATCTAGTTACCATAGCATCCTGCCACATAGTACTCTTCAATTTTTGTTCGACGTTTCTCAATTCATCCTCGCTTCCCCACAGCAACATGCTCAGGCAAAGAATCATGTCAATAGATCATAATTATTACCATTGAATCTGGAGTTGAGGTGGAGGTCACATTGTTGATACGTGATAAAAGAAATTACGCAAAATATATTGATTTGCCATACAAGATTAATGTATAGTGGGATGTAGTAAATTAAAATATTTTTAGTGCTACTCTAAATTTATTTCAAAGATAAATAGATTTTCATCCCACAGTATTTATGCAAGTAAATCATTAGGTTTTCAGTTGCTCCTTGTAGTAGGGTTACTAATTCAGTGGCTAATTTCAGAAAAGCTTCCATCTTTTATTATTCTCCAGTGCATATCATCCATTCTATCTTCCTTCCTCCATTTTACATTGAGGGATGATACAGATGGCCCCTGACTGCATTTTTGGGCATTTGGCCACTTCATAATGGGATCAAAAAACTGGGTTTTACTAGGTTCTAAGGCACCCATCGAGCTTTTAGGGATATTGTATCTTGAAGATTGATTTGGCTGCAAATTTTCTACACAATATTTGTTTTAAATCCATGGTGGCCGATACCTAATTTCAATAATGAATGCATTTAACTATATAATTTATCTCGAATTTTCTACTGTCAATAGGTCATTATAGAGAATATAAAATTTTGTTTCGATACACGAATATAAACTAGAAATGTAGAAGCATGACACAATAGGTTGGCTTGTCAACACTGTTAATTTGAAATACATATTTTTTATTATTACTATATAAAAACTAGGAGTCATGTTTATTATTAGCTCTTGCAAGAATACATTAATTTAAAATACATGTTTTTATTTATTCGTACATAAAAACGAGGAATCTCATAAGAATTCAAGTATCTTGTTATCTTTCACACAGCTCTCATATATTCATAAGAGAAACAAAATGAGTTTGTCTGGCTTTTTAGAAAATGCCTATATGCAAAATTAAACTATAGAAACCATAGTCCTATCGTTATGAGCATAGTGCTAAATCTATTGTGTCAGATTTAATTCATTTGGAAAAGTTCACAGTCCGGTTCATACATTCTTAAGTAAATAAAATGAAAAGTATATTTGACAGAGATCAAACATCGCTTGTCTGTATAGCTTAAGTGACAGCTGAGCTTAATTTTAAAGATAAGTTCAATTATAACATATTATTCAAATTCTTTAACAGGACATGTAGTTTGATAGAGGCCACGTCTCAGGTGTTTTCTGCACCTGTTATTCCTGTGATATAAAGGAAGGCGTATGTATATATGTATTAAACCTAATCTACCCCAGTTAGACTTAGCCTCCAAGGCGAGTTTCTCAAAGAAGAACTAAGAGCATGAGTAAATCTGAACTGTTCTAAAGCCCTAAGTCAGTGGTCGCATACCTCTATTATTCGCCAAGGGAAGTTTAATTATGCGCCGAGCAGAGTTGGTTGTACGCCGAGTCTGTAACCACCGAATATTAATGAGCAGACAATAAGTTGCGGTGGAAGATATCCAATAGTAAGAAAAAAAAAGGCCATTAGATAACAATTGATTTTAATAACGAAGGTTTAAACAAACTTATAAGCAAGCATGAAATTTTATGACAGTGGTTATAAACCCTAGCTTACCAGGTTTCATATGACTTTGTTTGTTGCAAAGTAGAAAGCTTTCGTCCATGGGAATCCTCATTTCCTGCTCGGAGATAACTAGTGCCATTTCTGGTTGGAAGACTAAACCCCCTGGGTAGAAGGGTATTCTGATATAAATCTAGGCCAGCTCTTCTCATTATCATAACCAAGCACCTTGGCAGTTTTCTAGGCAAATGTTGGCATTATCTTCGTTATCAAACTGTGATTAAAATAAGGGCAACATTGTCGTTGTTTTTCATATATTATTATATGAATGTGAGGATATTAGGTACACGTGGCATTTTCATATGCATGTGGACTTATGTCCATCCAACATCCGGAAGACCAAGCAAGAGACCAGTGGCACTTTCATATGCATGCGGTTACCTCCACCTGGAAGACCAAACAAAGACCCGTGGCATTTCCATATGCATGTGGGATTACATCCATCCGGAAGACTAGGCAAGAGACCGGTGGCATTTCCATTTCTTAGCAAGACTTGTTGAGGGAATGTGAACTTGTCAATGGTCACCCCAAAGAGTGGTTGCAATACACAGAAAACGTACTTCTTTCTGTTAGAGTTCTGGACATAACTTGCATCGTTGTTACCTGAATACATGTGAAGAACTCCATGGACATTATTGCAACCGTTTTTCAAATGTTTTCGACTGCAACTATCCATTGCCATTATTCTGAGGACTTCACTTGAATTGCGCTGCTTCTGAATACCAAACTGATCAAAATGAAAATGTAAGAGGCTTTTAATAAGCGAAAATGTGGAGAGTATTTGAAGATAAATAGTATGTGGTTTGATGCCAATCCATATAAATCTTGTATGGAACACATACTAATTTGATAATCAAGAGTGTGTAATGATAGGGGAATATATTGTGTATATGTACAATGAACTTTGAACCCAGGATTCTTTTCAAAGTATCACTGCAGGAATGGGATAATGAGCACAATGGCAATAAAAAAACCATAAGACTTGCGAGGTCATGGTAGCCATAGTTAAGCACAATGGGCTTCTGTATACAAAGAATGAGAAACCGCTGGAAACAAAATCAGCAATAGCTGGAAAAAATGGAGGAAAAAATGGGGAAACCCATAGCTATCACAGTTCATGGTAAGCATTATTTTTTTCATAAAAATCAATTTTCTTTTCGATGGAGCTTTAAAAAAAAATCATATGTACTATTCTCTTTTGAGAATATGAAATTCAAAATGATGGTTTTATATTTGTAATGGATTTTATTTTTCATGTTATCTGCATTAAAATTCCTTCGTTCCTGTATTGTATTTTTATGCTTTCATTTTTATAAGCTCCTGTACTGCTACGACGAATGTTTCTCTGACGTAGCTGCATCAAGAGTAAACTAATTCTATGTACATGTTACACAGAATAGAATTTAAGCTACAAAACCTGCATTAAGATTATAATTATTTTACTCTAAGGCTATTTTCATATTGGGGTACAAATTATAGGGAATGGTCAGGTTGATGCACAGAGATTCACAAATCTCTCAAAATTAGGCAGTGGTGGTGGCTTATGAAAATCATTTGCTTAGAAATGCTCGTAAAAATCGAATTTTGTTGTACCCTTCTGGCTGTATTCCTGGGAGAGCAGTTTCAGCTCTTTAGCCAGGACTGGAGCTCCATAGTAAAATACACCTACAGGTGGTCAGGAATAATGGATATTAGTTAATTATGCCACACTTTCACCATGTTTTTTTTTGCAAACTTGGAATAATGGATATTAGTTAATTATGCCACACTTTCACCATGTTTTTTTTTGCAAACTTGGAATAATGGATATTAGTTAATTATGCCACACTTTCACCACGCTTTTTTTCAACCTTTTAGAATCCATAGATAAGAATGAAAGTTGAAACTGCTAGCTTTGTCATCCATGTGACTTAGAAACTACTGTTCTGTTGAAAAATACAGGCAGAATCTGATCAGGACAGGCCAACTTACCAACTTTTGCATTGGGATGCTTGTTACAGATCCTAGTAAAGACCTTCGACTTTCTTCTCCTGTGAAAACTCGACTGAAGCTAAAACTATTTTTTGTCGTGTGAAAAGTGATCGATTGAAGCTAGAATTATGACCGTCTCTCGCAATGAAAATCCTGCAAAACAAACTCAGTTTTTATGTAAAATTGCACAAAGTTATAGATGTGATAGGCCATGCATGGCCTCTGTTATCTTCAGTACGCGTGTTGGGGAAGGAATAAGCAGTGATCCATGTAGCTTACTTGGCAATTGTGGATACGCCACGTTTTCTCTCATTCCATCAATTGATATGGTTATGTCTGATGCATACGAAGTTCAAGCACCCGTTTGATCTTTTTCCCTTTTTGTCCGTAGTTTTTAAGCAAAGCTTGAATGGGGGAATATTCATGTTTTTTTAAAGAGACATCTAATCGCAAATGCAAACATTATAAGAAATTTAATTTCAATATTATAAAATTATTTCTTTTGAATATTTAAAAAAAATACAATTTTAATATTTAAATTGTTTATTTATTATTTATATACATAGGTATATATGAAAAAAAATTTGAGGTATAAATTCGTTTAAATGTATTC
>LPNX010178748.1:794511-852557 GCA_001517045.1 Pseudotsuga menziesii | reverse complement strand
TCTACTTCCAAACTCAAATCAATAAGAGGATCAAATGTGTTTGAGCAGTGCGAGCAATTGACACACCTTATCTGAAACAATTACATCAGTGTTATTATCATAGTTAAGCGTGGATGAACATTGAAACTACAGGATAAGGTAAGAATTTTAGTTGTGAAAAATATCTATGCTATGTGTAACACCTTGAAAGACAGAAGAAGCAACTATGAAAAATAGAGTGACTGCAATACAACATACATTTCATACAATGCCAATAAAGTGATCCCTCTCAAACCAGTGTATAAATAAGGATAAGATTCAAAGTTACACAACATCATTCAACACTCTTGTATAAGCAAACACATTAAATAATACCGCCCTTTTGATCTTAGAGAAAATATAAAGTTGAAATATAGCGTGACACCTATTACCAATAATGTAGTAACCTAGTGCTTAGCCATGGTACTTGCTAAATAGTAAACAAAAGTTCAAGCCCTATCGAGTAGTGTCACTTCCAATCAAAACTACATTAATCCTAACATTGGTTGGACAAAGCCAGCAAAAGGGAACCTGGGCCTAATAATCATCTTTGTAGGTGTTTAGATTACCATAGTTCCACATTCCAAATTGAAAGCATATCTATGAATACGAAAAATGGGATATAACCCACCAGCATGTTGCTAAAGATACCCCAAAATTACATCTTTTAAAGAACTCCATTTTCAGCTGCTCTTAATCACCCATGTTAAAGAACTCCCAGCACCTACTAATAAATAGAAAGTCCTATGTATCCAGCTAAAAACTTATTCTCTTAATAAAAAACTTTCCCATTACTCCAACTTTACCAGAGCATGGTTGTTATACAGATCCTCTTCAAAATTTCTTGGCAAATAACATAAAATGAGAATGACAAAATTGAAAAAAAAATAGATATTATCATTAAAGACAGATAAGCAGTAAAATTTTGCATGCACTTTGCAAATCTCTGTCTTCTTACAATACCTTATTCATGGATGTAGTAGACTCATTATCTAGATTTAGCCTGTCAGAACCCAGGAAATAATGTGGACCATGCTCCACTTTGTTTAACATTTGTGTACGTTTAGTCTGCAAAGGAACATATAGCATGCTGAACTTGATATTTTCTACATAAAAATGATGAGAATGGAAAATCATACAGCTTACTCTAAAATGCAAGAGTGATGCCTAGTCCTATTCGTTCTTGATCATGACATTGTTTTAGCTTCTCTATTAAGGTTCTTATGAGTTTCTGTTATTGTGAAGGACCGAGCAAATGAAATTTATAAGAAGGTGGAAGATTCAAAATCAATTAGGGGAAGAAATCAGGATTCCATCTTGGCTGCTTGCCTCTACATTGCATGCAGACAAGAGGATAAACCTCGTACAGTGAAAGGTATCCTGTTAGTACTCTTGTGGATGTTACATCTTGTTGTTGATTGCGTAGTTGACTGCTTTGTTATCATCTACATTTTAGAGATTTGCTCAGTTGCAAATGGAGCTTCTAAAAAGGAAGTCGGTCAAGCAAAGGAGTTCATTGTGAAACAGCTTGAGGAGGAAATGGGGAAATCCATGGAAATGGGAACCATCCATGCTAGGGATTTCTTGGTATGTGAATTTGTTTTTTCCTATTGTTGTAAACCAAATCTTTTCAGCCTTTTCCTATTTCTACGATTTGTTAATTGAAAAGAGTGTGAACTTTTTTGGTTTTGTCTCCACAAGCATGTGGCTATGAGATGGGTTTAATGAAATTCTAAGTATTTTGTTTTCATATTTTTTATCCACAGAGGTGCTTTTGTTCACATCTTGGTGTGACTCACCAGGCTATTAAGGCAGCCACTGAAGCTATTAAGAAATCAAAGGAGCTTGACATGAGGTAATTTGCACTAGTTCTTTGTGCATATTAGTGTAGTCATGTATCTATAACACATACGCCCTGCTATTTTTTGTATATTGTTTATTTACATTTTTGTATACTTAAGCATCCTATGTACACAACACTTATAAAAATTCCAGCTGTTTTTAACTTTGCACAACCCTTTGCATTTTTGTTTCCTATTATGTTTTTGCTTCAATTTGTCACAGGAGCCCACAAACCCTAGTTTCATTCTTCTATGCAAGAACGCCGTCGGCATTGAACATTCTGCTTCCAAGCCTTCAATTTTCCTTTTTTGCTTCAAGAGGGTTTCCATTATCATTTCATTTTAAGATTTGCATTGATTTTATTACCATAGACTTTGGTTGTTATTGAGAATATGGATGTCCCATTGCCATTGATAAAGTCTTCATGCCTTCCCAATACAATGTATTTCATGTATCTCCTTGAGGCAATTCCAATGGTTCCCAAGGCAGTCCATAGCCCAAAGCCTCCAGAAGTGCCCAACCAGAATGTCCACAGCTTAATCAAACAAGTATGACCCAGAACAATCACTTAAGACTGGATTCCAACCACCTACAAAGGAAATGCTAAGTTACCTTAGTTTGAGAGGAAAATAGTGCAATGTACTCAAATGCAAACCTTGGAGCTGTCAGACACAGAGGAGGGAATTAGACCTTCCCAGGCTTGAAAAAGAGGCAAGCCCAAAGTATTCCCTGATTGGTAGGCCAATTTAAACTCAAAATAACCAGCATTGCCCAGCATACTCAATCATAACCAGTGATTGACAATTCAACCAGATCCCATAATGGAATTTGAACTTTTGAATTCAAGAGGGAGAAAAATGCAGCCTCCATTCTGCAAGTGCAGTGAAACAAGAAACAAAACCCAGAGCTAATCTACATGAGAAACATTGTCTAGACCTTCTCCAACTCAAGAAAGAGGTAGGATGAGAGTATCCTCAAAGCACCAGTCGAAATTGAATGCAGAGGAAGACCAATAGCACTATACCAAATCTAAATCCTCAAAAATCTGCCCAACAGCTAAATATACCCACAGAGCTATGTTGAAATGATTAACCTGGAGGTACAACTCTAATAAAGAAGACAACCACCAAGAACTTCATACATGGCGTCCCCTGCCAGTCTTCACTCGATGCCATGACTACCCCAAACTTCATAATCTCACCTGAAACTTGTATTAAGTTCAACATGTTTCAAAATGCTAGCAACGATTTAAAGTTTTGCATTTGTGAAGATGCCATGAGGATGATGAGCACACCATCCCCTTTTCATCTATATGTTTTTCTCTTTCTTTGACATAGCAACACATACGAAATAAGTGCATTACGGGATTTGCATTCATTTGAAAATTACAGCTAATGCTTCTTGAGAGTTAAAGGTATTTGTTTCTCTTACGAGTTAGGTACTTTGCAATTACGTTATTGTTTGTCTAAGCAGTCCTTAACTGGCCTATTTATTAAACTACCAGCTCTATTTAACTGTTCTCAACCCTTGAGGTAATTTGCACTAGTTCTTTGTGCATATTAGTGTAGTCATGTATCTATAACACATATGCCCTGCTATTTTTTGTATATTGTTTATTTACATTTTTGTATACTTAAGCATCCTATGTACATAACACTTATAAAACTTCCAGCTGTTTTTAACTTTGCACAACCCTTTGCATTTTTGTTTCCTATTACGTTTTTGCTTCAATTTGTCATGGGAGCCCACAAACCCTAGTTTCATTCTTCTATGCAAGAACACCGTCAGCATTGAAAATTCTTCTTCCAAGCCTTGAATTTGCCTTTTTTGCTTCAAGAGGGTTTCCATTATCATTTCATTTTGAGATTTGCATTGATTTTATTACCATATACTTTGGTTGTTATTGAGAATATGGATGTCCCATTGCCATTGATAAAGTCTTCATGCCTTCCCAATACAATGTATTTCATGTATCTCCTTGAGGCAATTCCAATGGTTCCCAAGGCAGTCCATAGCCCAAAGCCTCCAGAAGTGCCCAACTAGAATTTCCACAGCTTAATCAAACAAGTATGACCCAGAACAATCACTTAAGATTGGATTCCAACCACCCACAAAGGAAATGCTAAGTCACCTTACTTCGAGAGGAAAATAGTGCAATGTACTCAAATGCAAACCTTGGAGCCGTCAGACACAAGAGGGAATTAGACCTTCCCAGGCTTGAAAAAGAGGCAAGCCCAAAGTATTCCCTAATTGGAAGGCCAATTTAACCTCAAAATAACTAGCATTTCCCATCATACTCAATCATAACCAGTAATTGACAATTCAACTAGATCCCATAATGGAATTTGAACTTTTGAATTCAAGAGGGAGAAAAATGCAGCCTCCCTTTTGCAGGTATAGTGAAACACGAAACAAAACCCAGAGCTAATCTACACGAGAAACACTGTCTAGACCTTCTCCAACTCAAGAAAGAGGTAGGCTGAGAGTATCCTCAAAGCACTAGTCGAAATTGAATGCAGAGGAAGACCAATAGCACTGTACCAAATCTAAATCCTCAAAAATCTGCCCAAAAGCTAAATATACCAATAGAGCTATGTTGAAATGATTTACCTGGAGGTACAACTCTGCTAAAGAAGACAACCACCAAGCACTTCATACATGGCGTCCCCTGCCAGTCTTCACTCGATGCCATGACTACCCCAAACTTCATAATCTCACCTGAAACTTGTATTAAGTTCAACATGTTTCAAAATGCTGGCAGAGATTTAAAGTTTTTCATTTGTGAAGATTCCATGAGGATGATGAGCACACCATCCCCTTTTCATCTATATGCTTTTCTCTTTCTTTGACATAGCGACACATACGAAATAAGTGCATTACGAAGTTTGCATTCATTTGAAAATTACAGTTAATGATTCTTGAGATTTAAAGGTATTTGTTTCTCTTACAATTTATGCTTTGTTTTTGGCATTTATTTGAACCTGTATAATGCAATTTTTGTTGTTTTTGCAGGAGGATCCCTATATCAAGTTGTAAGAACATAATACTATGTGCTTGTGAAAGAATACTACTAGTCATATAATTTTGGGAACCAGAGCCATTAGAAAGAATTGTATTCAATTCAACTGGATAATTAGAAACAGTCTTACAGATCCCAAAGGAAAGTTAGGTTAGCCAGTTCTACCGGAATTTGTCCCTTTATGTCAATTGCATAGGATTTCCTCCAAGCAAGAAAGAGGCTAATGGGTTAGGATAATTGAAAGGCCTTTTGGGGTTACATCTAAAATCAAAAAAGGACACTTCATGCTCATTGGAAGAGTAACAGTTTATTGTATCTAATTTGAGCGGATAATTTAAGAACCTTGAAAAGAAACCAAAGATTTACAAGAAGTTCTTACAATTGCACAATATGGCAAATGTTTTGGTTGTTAAAGCTGCAATCACACTTGAAGGCAGGATTCATAGAAGGATCCGTAATTTGAGTACTATCTATGGCTTGTCCAGTGTAGGGATCTCCAGTAAGGTTCCATGGAGTTTTCCATGTATTAGAAGCTATACCGGTGCTCCATTTCTGAGCAAGTGACTTTAATACAATAATTGTGAGCAAGGAAAAGGAAATGAATTGATCAACAGAAAAAATAATTGATAAAATCTTGATAAAAATCAGAGGACAAAAGAATTATTGTTTCTCGAGGTATTTTTTTTTTAAATATATTCCGCGGTTACCTTCTTTTGGGTCCATCAGGGTTGCTGCTTGAGCTTGCAGAAACAAAGTGACACACCAAGCAATGCTCAGAAAAGTGCAGAGACTCCAAATTGGGGATGAGATTTGAAGCTTAACCATTGATGGTCAGGTTTGCTGCTTGCACGCATTGGCAGCTTGGGTGATACAGACACGGAGTGGTGTTTCAGGAATTGGTAACAGAGGCCCAATTACAGTTTAAAGAGGAGCATTGACACATGTTGTTTCTCAAACCTTGAGCCATAGGACTGGCCTTAATCCTTTCTTGTACTCACTTTCATTTTCGCTATCATTGACAGGGAGCTTATGCCTGTGAGTTGTTTCTATACTTATTGACTTTCTACCATCTGTCTCTTTTCCCTTCCTATAATCATCTACCCTGTAATCGGTAGGTCTTGCATCAACAGACCTTCTACCATGCTCTATATCTTCCAGCTTTCATCGGAATCCTTGTAGCTGAATATCTGAGCAGATCACTAACTTTTCCCTCTACACTCAAAGAACTCCTAGGTGGCACAATCTTTCCGTTGTCTTGTTTCGCATTCCACTTGCCCCAATTGAACCAACCTTTCTTCTCTTCCTTGACTTCCTTAAGTCCCATTTCCTCAACAACATCCCCATTATATTTGGCACCAGATAACAAACCCACGTTGTGTTTCTCTTCCCTGCGAAGGAATTCCTCCCTTCCATAGTAGCTATGGCAGTGTCCAACATCCAATGCCTCATCCTCCTACATCCCATCACCCCAATTTCCAAATGATCCATCTTCAAGGCATTCTCTAGCTGCTTCTTCTCCTCCTCTGTCAACAGACCTGCATAATCCTCCTCAATCTCATATCTCTCATTATCAATTGTATAGCTATCCCCTGCAGATGCTATAAACAGTTGCTCATCAGTCATCACCCCAGGAACCTGCGTGGACTTCACACTAAGCATCACATGGTGCATATCATAGATCTTGGCCTTCCAAGGCTCGACCATCTCAGCATTCTCTTGCCTTCTCCAAGTGATCTGAGGAACCAACTCAGCCTGAGCAACATCAATCCTAGGCGTGCACATATTCGTCTGTGACATCGCAATGAATTCCTGCACAATCTCGACATCATAAGGCTGAGACCCACCACTATCCAATGCATTCATAATTTCCTTATCCTTGTGGTATAACACACACAGAGACCCAGGTGCGACCCTCCCATCCCCAAGAAACAAAAAGTTCTGATCTGATCTCTGAATCCGAAAACCATTAAACCCGCAAGGGTCATATCGGCCCTCAAATTGGACCCTCTTTTCCATATCTTGTATGTATCTGAAGGTGCAATGCGGCCAATGAAGGGTATCACAGAGCTCTCAAAAATGAAAAGTTATCTCCATATAAAAATCCCACATGGCTTCATGGCATCCATGACCCTGGGCACCCTCCTGCACCATTTCGCCCAGGCAAGGGGCTGATAATGCTTCATGATGATCATAGCAATTCCCTCTTCCCGTGCACATATCGCTTCCTGCAAGGAACTCCAGCCCTGCTCATTCTGTAGACTCCAATCCGCGCCTGCAGACATGAGCATCTTGGCCGCCTGGGCATCCCCATTCACACGACCAGATGAGTTGAATAGAGCGGGGAGCGCACCTGAAAACCTGCATTACAACTTGGCTAGCCGTCCAGAGGTAAGTCACCACCAGACCTGCGAACCTCTTGAACACGCAACTGCCGTAGCCCAGGAGAAGACACCACGCGAAGAGGTGTAAAACATGCAAAAAAAACACTAGAAACCAGAAACCAGCGGATATCTGAGTGACACCAGCAAACCAGCGGATCGCGAAGAAGGCACGCAGAGAAATATGATTTGCTGAATAGACGACGAAATGAACAGTGGTTTCAAAAACAACTTCAGAGAAAAACACCTTACAACATAAATATATATATAAAATCTTCATACATCAACTATTTTTATAAAAAGAAAAATAAACAACTTTGCTACGTGCTCTATTGATTTACTTAAAATTGACTCCACTCATGCAGATGGACGTTTATTTATGTGTCTAAAGGTTTATTTATCGATTTATAAACAATAACGTTGAAATAATGTTAAATAGAATTTTTTAACATAGTAAATATATATTATAACTTTTCACCTTTCTATTTAATACTTCCTAACAAAGCGCCCATCTTGAATCCGGGGATCTGGTCAAATGATATCGCGTTGAATCCGGGGTTTGGTAGTTCTAGTTAAGGTTGGATATTTCACTCGTGTAAATGGCACGTGTTAGAAATATTTTTCCAATTTATTCGTCAAATTTCTACCTAACTTTTGAGTATTGAAATCACACATATATATAAGACAACGTTTATTCAACAAGGAACGTTAAAAACATGCTTCTAACCATATACTAGCGGCATCGTTATGTTGGTTATGTTGAGCAGCAGTTTCAGGAATTCTGAGGGTTTCTATTCTGCTTGGATAAGGTGTCTTGGCTCCTATTATGTTCTTTATGGACATATCTCTGACTCATGTATATTTTGCTCACCTATGAAAGGACCTTTACATGTATTGATACCCAGGTGCTGATTGTATTTTTGTCATCTTAGATATTGTTATATTTCTGATTTGTAGTGTCTTTGTAATGTTTTTTACTGATCTGTTGGACCCATTGGGATATAGACAATGATCTGCTGATGTACAAGGTTACCTTTGATTCAATAAAATAACAAGGAACTGCTTTTTTCGACTGAAAAAATACTAGCGGCATCGTGGTATTTAAGAAAAAAAAAATTGATTCTTTAATGGTCAGATTCGAAATGCTTGAATTTATATCTATTTTTATTATTTACTCAAAAGCATAATCGAATTAAGTTTAGATGTTGGTAAAGAAAATATCGAATTAAGTTTTAGATGTTAGAAAGGAAAAATCAATATTAGAAAAAGGATTCTTTGATTGTTATTGAGAAGAATTAGCTCCAAATGGTTGAATTTATATTTCTTTTATTATTATTCAAATGCATAATCGAATTAAGTTTTAGATATTAAAATAAATTGTTATATATAAATCCTTGTATTAGTAAAAGAGTTAATCATTGAATTACTATCTATTTTTATGTTAGCCAAATTGTATTAAGTTTGAGACATAAGGACAATTTATTTAAGAAGACAAATCTTCCTACTACAAACACGGATTTCAGAAGTTGAGGCACGTAGTTTTGTTTAGAAATGTAAGACATGAATTAAGGTTTTCGAGAAATGAATTCAGTTAGATATAAAAACCCTAATATTATAAGATTTTAACCACTTATAATTTTGAACCAAATTAAAAAAAATCAATTTAACTAGAATAAAAATTTTTGAACCAAATTGAAAAATGAGAACAAAATTAATTAATCTTTAAAGTACGACGAAAAGATTCCCTTTAACCTACTTAAAATTTCTACCATACTACTTATTCCCTTTAACGTACTTGAAATTTCTACCATACTACCGGTTAGTCCCATACTACTTATTCCCTTTAACCTACTTAAAATTTCTACCATACTACCGGTCAATCCCTCTCCCAAACTCCAATACTAATTTATTTATTAATTTTTGAAAACGAAGCAAGCAATGAAATAAATTCCGATACTTCTTCCTATTGTCCCCACCATCCATTCCATCCTAGTGGGCCTTGGTCGTGGGTTCCAATCCCTTCTCTCTCAAGATGGGGAGAACTTCGCGCTGTGAGAAGGCTCATACTAACAATGTAACATCCCTCAAAATTTCATTAAAAAAAAAAATATTTAGTGTAATTATTATGATGTTATAAATTTTATCTCACAATTCTTTTAGTTAACGATAAGAGTCATTTACTTATGTTATGATTAGTTTTCTTTACTTTATGAAATTGTCGCCATGACATATTTTGTTACATAAAACTATGACTTAAAGATACTGTTTGACTTGAGAGTTTGTTGTTATCTTTTGTTTGATTTAACCCTTGAGCTGCATAAGGGATGGGTCATGGTCTTACTTAGTCGTCATGACTAATGCATGAATCCTCCATTTTACTATGTGCAGGCTCTGAGGTACCTCGACAATACAATTGAAGGAAAAACTAAGCGTTAAGATGCCATAAGCAGCTAAAACAAAACTAAGGTTTGGACAAGGTTCTGATCCTAAACCCATTTTATTCTTCAAAGTTCAAAATCCAAAGTACATGGTAACTATTTTTATTAAATGCAAAATTTTTATCCTAAGTATGATAAAGGCCGAACTTTATTAGTGCAGGTACAATACAAGCAAAAAATTTGAAATGTAAACTATAAGATTACACTGATCTCCAATGTGGCAAACTATGCCAAAGGCAAAGGTTTGAAAATCGATGCAACGATTTGATAGTCGGCTTTAAAGTTGATTTCGACTTTTACTATGCGAGGACAGGTTGAAGATTTGTTTTTAAATCAAACCATACGATTTTGATACGTCCTCCAGCTATTTGACAATCAACTTGATGAGAAACCCTAGGGGTTTCAATGATCTTAGGATATCGGGCTATCACTTCGATGGGTTTTTGATATGGTATTCGTTGTTTCTTTTTGCTTGTTCTTCGGCTACTTCATACTCGAATCTTCACTATTCTCACAGATGTAGATGCCATAGAATTGGCTCTCGACTCCATTTGAAAATTGTCACAAACTACACAACCTGCTGGTGGAGGTCAAGAGTTGTGTTCGGCTACCGAGAGGGTATCACTGGTTCAAACGCTAAGAAGGTAATTGTTCCTTCACCAATATTTCTCCTCTGCAACAGTTTTTTTTTAAATATGTTTTAATCTTTTTGGTTTGAATGTGCAGAACAACCCTGTGACCGGGACGTGGCTAGACTTCGACTGAGAAAAATCTTTTCTTAATGGTAAGACCCATGTCCATACTTGCATAGCTCCGTGGATTCAGATTGGTTCTTATGATGTATTTCTTAGCATTGGGGTTTTCCCACTATGTTAGTTTTGGTGTTATGGAAGTGATATTCTCACTTTGGTATTGTATAATTGACAATGTAAAGGTGTTATTACCACCTATGGAGTCATAGATGACTATGCCAATGTGTAATTTTGTTTGGTTCTGGAACTTGTTAAAACTATAAGCACCTGTGAGGGTTCAATATTGTATCTCTATTCATTTTGCTCTTTTTGGTCACTGTGTAAAATTTCAGAACTGTAAGGAGTTGTTGTTTGTGGAGTCTTGCGACTATACCACTTCATTTTGGATGATAAGATACTTATAAATACTTCTACAATTTTCTGTTAGTTATATCTATGTGCAAAATCTTCATTTTCTTCCTGTTGACCCGTGAGGGCTTCATAGTTTAATTTGTTATTTTTTTTTACAGTACAGAGTGTTGTAGCCGTGGGCCTTACATTGTCGATTTTGTTTGGTTTTGAAAACAATCATTCGTTACATTTTTCCTACTTTGGTAAAAATAAGGAAAGTATGTCTGTAATAAACCCGTCAGGTCTATCAGTAAATGATGCCAAAGTTGTCTTTAAGGTTTCTGTACAACGACTGTTTTAAACATTTTCTTACTTATTGTATCTTTTATTGTTTATGTTTAAAGTGGCATGAAGGCCATATAGCTTACTGTTGAAAATTAATATTGGTTTACTTTTATAATCGATATGATATGGGACAAAGCCCGTAAGGTTTCTCTGTGTACAACCCTTGCAGTGTTTTAAACTATGCTTCATTTATCGAGTCCTCCTTTTGTTTAGAATTTGTAAGACAATTCTGGCTATGCATCCATGATGTATTTTGTTAATGATTTACTGTTTAAAATTGTTTATTTGTTATTAACCTAAATTTACGAAAGAGATTTGGCCGTGGAGTCTCTGCCATTCTAAATAGGTTTTAAGACAAAGGGTCGTAACTTATGTCTAAAGAATATCAACTGTTATCTAGAATTTACGAGGTTTTTTAGATAAAGTTATAAATAAGGTTTTATTATTAAGGGATTGATTATAGAGTCGTTTATTCTTCTATTGACAGTTATTACTATGAATGTGTAATGAACTTGGTTATAACAAATATACGGTTTCATCGTCTGGGAAGATTTTACTTGAGTATTTTACTTTGTTTATTTAATTTTAATACGCCATGAGACTGTATGTAGCTTCTATTATTGTTGGAGAGAATTTATATTCTGTTAGTTAACCATACTGTTTCAAAAATAAAAAATCCCTAAGGCTGTAATTTCCTTCTGTAAGAGAAATACTACAAAAACAACACTAGCCTGACCTGAAGCCTGTAACCAGTGCTACGGTCTGTCGATGGTATCGACTTGGTGTTACTAAAATGATTTAATTATTTAATAAAATTGGGCTTAATATGCCCTTAAATGATCTAGCTTGGTTATTTCTATTTATGTGACTATACTTATACTGTAAATTGAAGGTTTGGTTCTACCAATTGTAGTTGTTTGTAATAGTTTTATTTTTTGGATTAAGAGCTGTAGCTTAAGCTAAATACCAGTCTTCTAAATATCAGTGGATTGTAAACAATAGATAAATATATCACATCTATTTGCTGTAATAACGAACATACATAATGATTCAATCACTATGGTAATAATACTCAAACATAATTTCATATCTTTCTATACTAGAGTACGTCACTTTTGTGAGAGAAAAAATAGAGGAGATAATTTATCTTCATTTCTCTATCAATCAGTTTCTATGCAAATACTACATCCTACAATCATTGAATAATTATGCATTGACTATAACCTCATTTTAAAAAAATTACAACTTTCTTAAACAAAAGTAAAACAATGTCATAATACAGATTAGAGTTGGAACCTGGATGTGTTGCAGAAAAGGGACTAACACCCAAGGAAGACTGTTCCACCCAACCTTTTCCTGAAACAGCCAAATCACTTGCTTACGACCCCCTAGCTTGTTCACTGAACCACTAGGACGAATATCTCTTCCACACAACAGACTTCTGCAACTTAGCACTTAGTAGAAGAATTAACTCAAAAAAACATTTTAGCTATCCCCTCATCAAATTCTTTGTGTGCCAGACTTTTCAGTTTGCAGCAGTCATAAAGTTCATTCTCTCATAAATCAGAATGAGTGGTGAGCCTCCTGCTCAATTTAATGTTTTACATAAGGTTTCCCAGGTATTTGGGTCAGTTTTGGAATTTAATGAGCCACCCGCTCAGTTTCCCCTCTCAGGGAACATGACCACTTTTTTAGGGATTATGCTCCTACAACAACTAGAAAGTAAATGCTAGTGATGCCACTTGTCAACTAGATTTCTACAGCTTCTCCTTCCTCCTAGTGGGTCAGTGAACACTCATTTAACAATCTCCCCTGAATATGTGTCTCCTTCTATTAATTATTAAAATAAATAGTTCTTAAATTACAGTCATCATTGACCCACTTGGTCATAAACTTTACAATAAAAATTAACATAATGTTTTTCCTGAAATAAATAATAAATATTCATTAGAGGAAATTTCAACTCAAAATGGGCCTCCTAAGGAAAATTAATAAAATAATAGTGAAAATAATAAAATAATATTTATTAATTTTGGAGGAAGAAAAGAAAAAACTAGTTTTTTGTTCGTATTTTCGACATATCTCCCTGTTTGTTTACTCAAATTTTGATTGGGAGAGCTTGTTGGATGTGGAATTAAATTTTGCATCCAACGAGTACCCACTCGACATACTTTTGACGGGCCTTTCTACCCCAAAGATAAGAAATACCTAAAAAACATGATGATGTCATCATCACATTTTTTAGGTATTTATTGTTTTTTGGGGTAGCAGGGCCCATCAAAGTATGCCGAGTAGGTACTCGTTGGATGCAAAATTTAATTCCTCATCCAATGAGCTCTCTCGATCGAAATTTGAGTAAAAACACAAGGAGACATGTCGAAAATATGAAAAAAAAAGTTTTTTTAATGATATACCTATCCCCAAATTTATATTAAAAAATTGTTTAAGAGGTGCTCCCTTTTATAATTTTAAAACATTTTGATTGACTAATACATGATGACATGGAATTTGTATTATTTTTGGAAGGCCCATTTTAAATTGAAATTTCCTCTAATGTATTTTTTAGTTTTGGGTATGTTACAAACACCCCCCCTTAAGCTCAACATCATCCTCGATGTTGCTTAAGTTATTATGAGTCTTCTTGGAATATAGCTGGATATTCCACCCACATATTTCTCTCCAATTCTCAGGTCGCTTCATCTGGACTAAGGTGTTTCCATTGCACCTTTACTTGTCCAATGGTGTGATTTCGGAGAAATATTTCCCTCATGTTGAGAATATAATCTGGTTCCACCGGAAAATCTCCTTCTAGTTATACCTGAATCACATTCTAGAAAATCACATGAGTAGCATCATGTATATACTTTTTCAAAATAGAAATGTGAAGAACATTGTGCATCCTGAGATTAGGTGGCAAAGCTAGTCGATAAGCCACTGGACCCACTCTTGCCAATATCTCGAATAGTCCATAATACCTGGGTGCTAATTTAGCACAAATCCCTATTTTAAAGGAGCTCTTTCTTGGTTTCACCTTAATAAACACATGCTCACCTACTTGGAATTTCTTCGGAGTTCTATTAAGGTCGCCATGACTCTTTTTCCCTTCTTGAGCAGTTTTCAAGTTTCCTTATACTTGTTTCACTATTAGTTCCATTTATTTTAACATGTCAGGTCCTAACATCAACCGGTCTACTAGATTACTCCATGTAATAGGAGTTTTACACTTTCTATCATATAATATTTCAAAAGGACTAAGCTTTGCTGAAGCTTGATAATGGTTATTATAAGCAAATTCAACCAAGTGCAAATAGTTTTCCCACTTCTTATGATAGTCTCTAACATACATTCGTAACATGTCTTCTAATACTTGATTGACTCTTTTTGTTTGTCCATCCATTGGTGGATGATAAGCAGTACTGAAATTCAATTTAGTATTTAATCCTTTAAATAAAGTTTTCCAAAAACTACCAGTAAATTTAGGATCTCTGTCAGAAATTATTACCTTTGAAATTCCATGCAAACGAAATATTTATTTCATAAAAATGTCAGAAATATTAACAGTGGTATAAGTTGTTTTAACAGGGATAAATTGTGTTGCTTTACTTAATTTATCCACAACTACCATTACTGAATCATTTTGTTTCTGGTTTTTGGGTAAACCAGTTACAAAGTCAAGACTGATGACTTCCCATTTCCAATTTGGAATTGATAATGGTTGTAAAAGGCCTGATGGGTGTTGATGTTCAACTTTAACTAGCTGACATTCGATACACCTAGCTAAAAATTCAGCAACCTAATTTTTCATGTTAGGCCAAAAGTACTTTTTTTTCAACATATTTATCATCTTCTGATACCCCAGATGTCCACAATAAGGACTTTTGTGTATTTCATTCAAAATTGGCAGCTTAGCTTTTGGTATATTTGGTACATAAAGTATATTTTTAAATAGTATTAACCCTTTTTCATTAAAACTGTAATCTATAATTATATTTTCAGATATATTTTGAGTTACATTTTCTTTTAAAATCTGGTATTCTGGATCCCGCTTTATTCCTTCTTTGAATTTATCTTCCAAATCAATTTTATAACTACTAATGGTAGCTACAAAACTTGTTACTGCATTCCTGCTTAGGGCATCAACCACTTTATTTTCTCTCTTTAATATGTTTGATTTCAAAATCATATTCACTAAGGAAAGCTAGCCATATAGCTTGCCTTGCGTTTAGATTTCGCTGATCAAACAGATATTTTAGGCTTATGTTATTAGACATTAGCATAAATATTTTACATATTATGTGATGGCGCCAAATTTGTAAAGCATGGATTATTGCAACCAACTCTAAGTCATAAGTTATGTAGTTCTTCTTCCTTGATTCATTCGCAATTGCGTGACCTTCTTGAGTCAATACTCCACCTAAGCCTTTGTTGCATGCATCAGTGCATACAACAAAATCTTTGTCTAGATCTACTATTTTTAGAATGGGTGCAGAGTTAATAATCCTTTTAGTTTATTAAAACTGTCTTTGCATTTTTTATCCCAAACAAATTTCTTACCCTTTTTTTGTAATGAGGTTATAGGATTTGTAATTTTTGAAAATCCTTCAATAAATTTTCTGTAATAACCTGTTATCTCCATAAAGGATCGTACATCAGTTATGTCCTTAGGGAGAGGCCAATTAATTATAGCTTTTATTTTATCCGGGTCCACCAATATCCCTTTTTCGGATATTACGTGCCCTAAATAATGTATTTATATTTATAAAAATCACATTTGTTGAAATTAACATATAGCTGATGTTCTCACAACACTTGCAAAATTATCTTTAGGTGATCATCATGTTTTTATTTTGTCTTAGAATAAATTAATATGTCATCTATAAAGACGACTACAAATTTGTCCAAGTACTTACATATGAAACTATTCATTAAGCACATAAAGGTTGCTCATACATTTGTTATCCCAAAGAGCATAACCACAAATTCATAGTGCCCATATGTTGTCCAGAAAGCAGTTTTAAAGATGTATTCATCTTTAATTCTAACTTGGTGATACCCAAACCTTAAGTCGATCTTTGAGAATATCGTCGCTCTGCGTATTTGATCAAACAGGTCATCAATGTGGGGTAGATGATACTTATTCTTAATCGTCATTTTATTAAGTTGACGGTAGTCTATACATAGACGCAGAGTACTGTCTTTCTATTTAACAAAAAGGACCGGTGCTCCCCAAGGGGATACACTTGGTCTTACATATTGTTTGTCTATTAACTCTTGTAATTGTAATTTTAATTCATTCAGCTCCAAGATGTTCATTCGATAGGGAGATTTCAAATTAGTTACCGCTCCGGGTACTAATTCGATTGTAAAGTCTAGATCTCGTTTCGGAGGTAATCCTGAAATTTCTTCCGGGAATACATCCGCAAAATCTTGCAGGATCGGAATATCCTCAAATATTGGTTTATCTTTTTTTATCGATTTGTTCATTATTTATAACGTGCACAACAAAGACTTTACAACCTTTCCTTACAACCTTTTTTATTTGTAAGGCTAAAATTTGTCTAACAAATATATTTTTAGGTATTCATGTGACAATAATTATTTCTCCTTTATTATTAAAACAAGTAAAAGTTTTCTGTAAACAGTTTAAAATCACTTAGTGTTTTTCAATCCAATCCATTCCTATTAGGGAATCGTAATATCCTAAAGGTAACACATTTAGCTTGACTTGAGTTTCAAACTGACTCATAAGAAAATTACAACTTTCAACATAATTTACCACCTTTCTTTTAGTTCCTATGGCTAATTGGACCAGCCATGATTTTTTAAATTTTTTTAAGGATAAGTTGCACTTTTCCACTATGCTAGGAGATATATAACGTAAGATAGTCCCTAGATCAATCAACATGGAAACAGAGAAATTTTGGGTCATACCTTGAACTTCCACCATGGAATTCTGGTGATCTGCTTGTCGGTTCTCCAGAGCTGCATTTATCTTGTGCATCTCGTTTTCCACATATCCAACTGTTTTCTATTCCTGGATAATGTGTATGTTGCCGATGTTCCCATTCCAGTTCGGACAGTACTTGGTGTAATGTGGTCCTTGACATTCCCAACATTTGACAGGTTCCCTTTGTTCAGTATTTTTAACAAAGTTGATAGATATATCCCTCCGTTTTGGTGCTGCAGTATTCTGGAGTATTTTATTCTTAAAATTAGTTTTCTGATAGTTATTCTTGGAGAAGTTCTGAGATTTACTCCAAAAACTCTTATTTGACTTAAATCCTCTTCTTCTATGGTCAAAATGACTTGTATTTTTAGTCTTCCATCTAGGTAAAATTTCTCTTTTCTTGATCTGGTCATAACAGAATTCAACTTTTCTCATAGCTTCCTCCAAAGTTTTTGGATTATCAAACTCAATTCTATCTTTGAAGCTAGTAGGTAGACAACTTAAAACTCATTGAATTTTACATCTTTTATCTATTATGTAAGGTACATATCTTAACAGACTTAGAAACTTGCTGCTTAACTCCTTCATGGACATCGAACCAAGTTTTAATTCATAGAACTCCTTGGATCTTTCCTCGTAGTATTGTTCAGATAGAAACTTTATTTTAAAATACTTCTTAAAAACTCTCCATGTTAAGTACTTCTCTTTCATATTTTTGACCTTCTTTATATCTTGCCACCAGATATCGATTTTTTCGGTCAAATTCTAAATAGCCATTTTGGCCTCTAGTGTGTAAGAATAGTTGTAAATATGGAAGTATTTCTTCATTCCTGACAGCCAAGCTTCTGCTTCCTCACCTTTCTCTACTTCCCCCTTGAACATGGGAGGTTTGATTTTTTTGAATTCCCCAGAAATTTCTTCGTAGGGTTTATACTTCCTTCTCTTGGGTTTATGATCACTTTCACTACTGTCACTTATGTACTTATACCTTTCTTTACATGACGTTGCATTAAATTCTCATGAAGATTCACTATCATAATATTTTGCTTTCTTTCCTTTATGTTTGTAATAGGTTGTTTCAGAATCAATTTCATAAACATTTCGTTTGTCTTTTCCTCTGTTATTCATATTATCTAGTAACATTTGATTCATTTCCAAAATTCTTCCATTGTCTAATTTGACAGTCTAAAGTTCCTCTTTTAACTCCTTAACTGTTTGTATTAACTCTAGATTGTTCAAATCTACATAAAAATTGTCAAGATTGTTGTGTTGAGAATCATTTTCCTGCAAAACAGATTTTATATTTATGTATGGAAATAAATGCAAATAAAATTAGTATATTGGTTTTCCTACTTAGATGCGAGTGATCCAATCAGGCCTAGTGTTTGGAAACTCGCTCTGATACCACATGTAACATCCCTCAAAATTTCATAAAAAAACAAAATTATTTACTGTAATTACTATGATGTTATAAATCTTATATCACAATTCTTTTAGTTAGCGATAAGAGTCGTTTACTTATGTTATCATTAGTTTTCTTTAATTTATGAATTTGTCACCATGACATATTTTGTTACTTAAAACTATGACTTAAAGATACTGTTTGACTTGACAGTTTGTCGTTATCTTTTGTTTGATTCAACCCTTGAGCTGCACAAGGGACGGGTCACGATATTACTTAGTTGTCACGGCTAATGCATGAATCCTCCATTTTACTATGTACAGGATTTGAGGTACCTCAACACTACAGTTGAAGGAAAAAATAAGGGTTAAGACTCCATA
Organism: Pseudotsuga menziesii; assembly: GCA_001517045.1. Lineage (NCBI taxonomy): Eukaryota > Viridiplantae > Streptophyta > Pinopsida > Pinales > Pinaceae > Pseudotsuga > Pseudotsuga menziesii. The sequence goes on along the minus strand of LPNX010178748.1, from coordinate 833,706 downwards.
AGCAGCTAAAACAAAACTAAGCTCTGGACAAGGTTCTGATCCTAAACCCTTTTTAGTCTTCACAGTTCAAAAGCCAAAGTACATGGTGACTATTTTTATTAAATGCAAAAGTTTTATCCTAAGTATGCTAAAGGACGAACTTTATCAGTGCAGGTATAATACAAGCAAAACATTTGAAATGTAAACTATAAGATTACACTAATCTCTAATGTGGCAAACTATGCCAAGGATAAGGTTTTGAAAATCAATGCAACGATTTGACACTTGACTTTAAAGCCGATTTCGACTTTCAGTATGCGAGGACAGGTTGAAGATTTGTTTTTAAATCAAACCATACGATTTTGATATGTCCTCTAGTTGTTTGACATTCAACTTGATGAGAAACCCTAGGGATTTCAATGCTCTTGGGAGATCGGGCCTATCACTTCGATGGGGTTTTTTATATGGTATTCTTTGTTTCTTTTTGGTTGTTCTTCATCTCCTTCATACTTGAATCTTAACTATTATCAGAGATGTAGATGTCATAATATTGGCTCTTGACTCCATTTCAAAACTATCACAAACTACACAACCTGTTGGTGGAGGTCAAGAGTTGTGTTCGGCTGTGGAGAGGGTATCACTGGTTCAAAATGATGAGAAGGTAACTGTTCCTTGACCAATATTTCTCCTCTGTAATAGTTTAAAAAAAATATGTTTTAACTCTTTTTTGTTTGAATGTGCAGAACAACCTTGTGATTGGGACGTGGCTAGAATTCGACTGAGAAGACTCTTTTCTCAACGGTAAGACCCATGTCCATACTTGCACAGCTCCATGGATTTAGATTGGTTCTTATGATGTATTTCTTGGCGTTGGGGTTTTCCCACTATGTTAGTTTTGGTGTTATGGAAGTGATATTATCGCTTTGGTATTGCATAATTGACAATGTAAGGGTGTTATTACCACCTATGGAGTCGTAGATGACTATGCCACTCTGTGTAATTTTTTTTGGTTCTGGAACTTGTTAAACTATAAGCACCTATAAGGGTTCGATATTGTATCTTTGTTTATTTTTCTCTTTTTGGTCACTGTGTAAAATTTTAGAACTGTAAGGAGTTGTTGTTTGTGGAGTCTTGTGACTATACCACTTCATTTTGGATGATAGGATACTTATAAATACTTCTACAATTTTCTGTTAGTTATATCTATGTGCAAAATCATCAATTTCTTCCTGTTGACCCATGAGGGCTTCATAGTTTAATTTGTTATTTTTTTTTACAGTACAGAGTGTTGTAGCCGTGGGCCTTACATTGTCGATTTTGTTTTCTTTCGAAAACAATCGTTCATTACATTTTCCTACTTTGTTAAAAATAAGGAAAGTATGTCTGTAATAAACCCGTCAGGGCTATCAGTAAACGATGCCAAAGTTGTCTTTAAGGTTTCTCTACAACGACTGTTTTAAACATTTTCTTACTTATTGTATCTATTATTGTTTATGTTTAAAGTGGCATGAAGGCCGTATAGCTTACTTTCGAAAATTAATATTGGTTTACTTTTATAATGGATATGATATTGGACAAATCTCGTAAGGTTTCTCTGTGTACAACCCTTGCAGTGTTTTAAACTATGCTTCGTTTCTTGAGTCCTCCATTTGTTTACAATTTGTAAGACAATTTTGGCTATGCATCCATGATGTATTTTGTTAATGATTTACTGTTTAAAATTGTTTATTTGTTATTAACTTAAATTTACTAAATAGATTTGGTCGTGGAGTCTCTGCCATTCTAAATAGGTTTTAAGACAAAGGGTCGTAACTTATGTCTAAAGAATATCAACTGTTGTCTAGACTCTACAAGGTTTTTTAGATAAAGTTATAAATAAGGTTTTATTATTAAGGGATTGATTATAGAGTCTTTTATTCTTCTATTGAGAGTTATTACTATGACTGTGTAATGAACTTAGTTATAACAGATCTAGGGTTTCATCGTTTGGTGAAGCTTTTACTTGAGTATTTTACTTTCTTTATTTAATTTTAAGATGCCATGAGACTGTATATAAATTCTATTATTGTTGGAGAGAATTTATATTCTGTTATTTAACCATACTGTTTTGAAAATAAAAAATCCCTAAGGCTGTAATTTTCTTCTACAAGAGAAATACTGCAGAAACAACACCAACCTGACCTGAATCCTATAACCAATGCTACGGTCTATCGATTGTCTTGACTTGGTGTTACTAAAATGATTTAATTGTTTAAGAAAACTGGGCTTAAGATGCCCTTAAATGATCTAGCTTCGTCATTTCTATTTTTCTGCCTATACTTATAATGTAAATTGAAGGTTTGGTTCTAGCAACTGTAATTGTTTGTAATAGTTTTATCTTTTGGATTAAGAGCTCTAGCTTAAGCTAAACACTAGTATTCTAAATATCAATGGATTGTAAAGAATAGATAAATATATCACATCTATTTGCTGTAATAACGGACATACATAATGATCCAATCATTCTGGTACTAATACTCAAACATAATTTCATATATTCCTGTACTAGAGTACGTCACTTCGGTGGGAGGAAACATAGAGATAATTTATCTTCATTTATCTATCAATTAGTTTCTATGCAAATACTAAATACTACAATCATCGAATAATTATCCATTAACGATAACCTCATTTTAAACAAATTACAACTTTCTTAAACAGAAGTAAAACAATGTCATAATACAGATTAGAGTTGGAACCTAGAGCTGTTGTTGAAAAGGGACTAACACCCAAGGGAGACTGTTCCACCCAACCTTTTCCTGAAGCAGCCAAATCACTTCCTTAGGACCCCCGAGCTTGTTCACTAAACCACTAGGATGGATATCTCTGCCACACAACAAACTTCTCTAACTTAGCACTCAGTAGCATACTTAACTCAACAAAACACTTTAGCTATCCCCTCATCAAATTCTTTGTGTGCCTAACTTTTCAGTTTGTAGCAATTACAAAGTTCATTCTCTCAGAAATCAGAATGAATGGTGAGCCTAATTCTCAATTTGATGGTTTATATAAGATTGCCTAGGAATTTGGGTCAGTTTTGGAATTTAATGAGCCACCAGCTCAGTTCCCCCTCTCAGGGAACATGACCACTTTTTTAGGGATTATGCTCCTGTAACAGCTAGAAAGTGAATGTTAGTGCTGCCACTTGTCAACCAGCATTTTACAACTGCTCCTTCCTCCTAGTGGTTCATCGAACAATCATTTAACAGTCTTCCCTGAATAGGTGTCTCCTTTCATTAATTATTAAAATAAATAATTATTCAATTACAGTCATCCTTGACCCACTTGGTCACAAACTTTACAATAAAAATTAACATAATGCTTTTGCTGAAATAAACAATAAATATTTATTTTTCATTTTTGGGTTTGTTACAAACAAAGGATCCTGAACTCCAAAAGAAGATGCCCACCTCGTCGCACACATTCAATCCCACGGCGAAGGCGCCTGGCGTTCCCTTCCCAAGGCCGCAGGTTTCTTTCCAAACCTCTGATTCTTCAATGGAATTAATTAGTAGCTTCTTGTAAATTGATTTATGGCAATATATGTAAAGTTTTCTTAATTTTCCTTTTGCATGGCTGTGACGATGTGGGAAAAGCTGTAGGTTCTGATGGATAAATTACCTGCGTCCCAATCTGAAGCATGGGAATTTCTATGAAGAAGAAGACGAGCTAATCGTCAAGCTCCACTCTCGTCTCAGCAACGAGTATCTGTTTAATTAATTCCCTTATCAACATTGCTATTTAAAATAAACCCTAATTTGTCATCATTGACCGAGAGGCTTCAAATTGCTTGAAATGACATGCTTAATTTTGAATAGAATGCACCGAATTGATATTGATTGCTGTATGAAATTGTGCAGATGCTCTTTTATTGGGGGGTTTTTCCTGGATGGTTGGACAATGAGATAAAGAACCACTAGAACACCCACATCAAGAAAAAAATGGTGAGCAGGGAACTTGAACCCTAGTCACATCGCCCCCTCTGTCAGCCCTACAACAACAACGCCTCCTGCTCCTCACTTCCTGCCCCCGAGGACCAAATTCCAGCATTCCAGAGCTCGAGAATGCTAGAGATAGAAGACTTCTTTCAATATGACCGCTCTGAAAGCTCACTGATGTAGTTGGTCGTTTCTAAAGCTGAAAAGCTTCCCGAGCTGAATCTTGATTTGTGTATGAGGTTACCGTCTCATTCGATCCCAGCTGCAAATAGAGCTTCAAGAGACCATAGAACCATGGATTCAAATTCTAATTCTGAAAATTGAGTGTGTTGTCTCATAGGGATGCATGTGAACAATGGCAGGTAAATCCATAATAGATATTGCGAACAAAGTGTGTGAGTCTCTCTCATGATAGGCTCATCTATTAGAATGGGGGAAGATTGGTGGATTTATTCTGTAATTGAACTCGGAGTCCACCGCTAAAGATTCGTATGATCAGTAGGTGCAATAGAGTCAAATTACATCTTTACTCTCGCTGACAATTCGGAGTTTGTCCTCAATATAATATAAAACAATTTATTTTAATAAATATTACAATTTAAAATTATGGATTTTTTTTTTTGGGGGGTGGGGGGGGGCGCAGATGATAAAATTTAGGGTGTAGTCTAAATATCTTGGAAGTTTTCAGTTTGTTTCTAGTATATTTTTTGTTTTGTTTTATTTGGAGTATTTTTATGTAGATAGATAACAATTAATAAGATTATCTCAAGTTTAATAAGTGTATGTCAATGATTTATTTTATGGTCTTCGTATCTTGTTATGCTCAAATGCATCTTGATGAAGATTTAAATAAGCTTCAATTAAAAGGTGGTTAAAAAATGGGTAATAATTTGTTTTTTTTTCATATTATTATTTTTTCTTTATTAAAGAGCATTTGTTTTGTACTTATATTAACTTTACCAATATGGTATTAATAATGGATATAAAATTATATATTTTAGCCTTTCTTTAATAGTCATCTATCTTCACAAAACTAATTGGTTGGTTGTGCTTACACATTCATCCACCATTTACATATAAGTGTGCTACTTTAAAATTAGAAATTAGAAATTACATAATTTGAGTGAGACTTTTGAATTTATTAATAGGTTAAAAAATATAATTTAAACACTTTCAAATTTATATTTCATCCAAAATTTTCTTACATTCAAAACAAAATAGACAAGCAAATCTAAAACTTGAAATAAATAAACTGCTAAAATTTAATATTTTGGTAATTATTATTAATTGTTATTTCTCACTGAATATTAATTTAGTATCATTGTTTACCGAAATTAATCAATAATACAAATAAACATGAGTAAGTCTTATAAACGAATGTGGGAATTAATAATAATAAAGATAATCATTAATAAGTCCTATTAATGAACATGGAAATTAATCAATAATAAAGATAATAATTACTAAGTCCTATTAATTAATGTGGACTTGTTAAAAAAATATTAATAAATGTGTATTTATCAAAAAAAAAATTAAAAAACATTACTTTTAGATGTTTCAGTTTAACTTTTTGTAAATCCATACGAAATTAAAGCATAACCATGACAATATTGAGTTTATTTTATTTATTCTTAAAAAAATTAATAAGATGTTAGTATTATTATTTCTTTATATGATTAAAAAGGATGGAAGACGAACTTTCATTATTATTTTTTAATTGTAATGCAATAATAAATTATTAAAATAGATAGTGTAATATTCAAAATATAAATTTAATGGGTATATTGTAAGAGAAATATTTTTCATTTTTCATTTTCAAGACAATTTTTATTTTTACTTTTATCTCATGAGTTTTATTATCAAGTTTCCAAGAATTAGTATTTTATTTAATAATGTTGATTCTTTTCTTTAAGTTAATTATATGGTAAAATTATTATAATTTTTCAAATTAGGGTTTGTGATCTTTTTTATGGTATATTAATTTTCTCTTATTATATATGTCTTCAATGCATTACCATGTCTATTTAAATTTAGATAAATGGGACAATACTTTTAATAGTGTCTATGTTGTAACTTTTGAGAGGTATCCTCATGACAAAGTCAACTCCATCAATTAAGAATGGCCATGAACCCTTTAGAAAGTTCTAGAAAGGAAACCCCTGGAAAATTGTAGAAAGGAAACCCTTGAAAAGTTCTAGAAATGAACCCCTTGGAAAGTTCTAGAAAGCCTCATAAAGCATGGAAATAGAAAATCAAGGTATAAATAAGGACTCCTTCCTCATTCGAAGATTAAGCATTTTTCTCCAATTTCCAAGACAAATGTGCAGTAGAGGAAGAGAAGTATGTAGAAGTAGAAGAAGACTATTTTCTGGGTTTAATATCTTTGGGTTTATCTTCTTCTTATATATGATGTATTTGTATCTTGAATCTTTGAATAAGAAAGGTTGGTTGGGTTTTTCCTGAGTTTGAGTTTTCCGATGATAAAATATTTGTGTCTCTATTTTTTCTGTGCATGATTATTCTTTTTGTGATATTTATTTGTTTCCACTATAACTAATTGAAATTATTCTTCTATTATAAAACTCTAACATGGTATTAGAGAAGTGTTGAAAGAGGCCATTGTCAGAAACTAGGGATTCTAATATCTAATTGTTTTGTCCACATATTTGGGAGAAAATAAGGACCATTCAACTCATCCTAGGAGGGAAAATATTTCCTTGATCAAATTATTCATTTTCCATGGGTTGGAGAACTCAGTCACGTGAAGGAGCCGATGAATAACACAATTGACTTGCACAGGATGTGTACCTCAAATGTTGGTGAACGTGAGAAGAATTGTTGGTCATGGGTGCTAGGATAAGTAAACCCTAGGAGGAAAGTGAAAGTTGTCGCCAATAGACCTTGTGGACATGGTTCAGGAGTGATGGAATCAGAGTCAGGGTTAGTTGTGGTGGATCTAGTTGGGAGAAACTCGTGTGGAGTCTGGATGATGGAAAAGGAATGAACTAGGTGGATGTGGTGGGATGTGGCGTAAGCTGAGATTTGAAGGCTTTGATCGAGATTAGAAAGTAGCACATCGATGAAGGATTTTAGGATCGGGTGTTGGGGCTAAGCCAGGAGCTGTATCTTCATGCATATACAACAGTTGCATGCTGTGAAGGAAGATCCAATAGCCACGTGAAGCAAAAAACGAGCACATGTAAGGTTGTGAGTTGTGGGAGGCATAGAACCAATTTGGAAAGGAGAGTCGCTAATGGAAAAAGAAAAGCAACTGCAGAGGACATACACCAATGAGCTGCCGGGGCACATAGAAGTGGTAAGGCTGACATATAGTGCAAGACCTTTGGCTACAGTTATAGCTTAGTGGGATTTAGCACTTGGTTGTTGAATCGACAATGAGTATGGTGGATTGGCCTTGAAGTTGTTGATGAATTTGACTTGTGTAAAGGATAAAGTTAAAGGAATTTTTATTATTATTGTAAGTTGGGTTATTTTCCCTAGTACAGGAGCCCAACATAATTATTATTATTGTATTTAGGTCATTTTCCCTAGTACGAGCACCCAACAAATCTCTAGTTAGTGTCATTATTATAATTTGACCATTTTCTTTGGTACGAAAGCTCAAAATATTTGATAAAATTGCATTTCATTTCTCATGATACAAGGAAGGAAGGATTTCTTCCATCACAGAGGAAGCAATCTTAGGACCTTGTGATAAATGGGAAGACATGCAATGTTTGCAGATCTTATACATTCTCTAGCTGATACTCCACGAAATTGATGAAGAAACAAAATTGTCAAAGGGAGTTAGGAGAAAGATGCTCATATTCAAAAGGACCAGGATGCTCAGATGCAAAGGAAGTAGGGTGATCTAGTACATAGGGATATGTGATGAGATTGAAGATGTGATGTTTGCAATATCGGGCAGGCGTTCCCCCATATTATCCATGTGACTTGGCTAATGTAAATGATATAATGGTAGGGTAGCATCTTCTCCCTGAAACCTTATGATAGGGTGGGAAGATTGGCCCTGTAACACCCCTGCTTTGCATTAAATATATATGATGAGAATATTTTATATTGGAATCATGGCAAGGAGCTCAAGGCCAAGGCCCTGGAATTGCTTGATATTTTGTGTATAGGTGATCAAGGTTGATGCCTACAATTTATGGTGCTAATTCAAGCACATTATATAATTTTGGACATCATATAAATATGCAATTTAAATTAAAAATCCACAACCAGCTATGTCAATGCAACGAATAATGAGATGGGGGCATGATTTCTTAAGGAATAGGGAGGGGGGAATGTTAACCTTGAGCCATGGGGGAAAAACCATGTGTCAAAAGAAAACACCCAGAAAACGTATGCCCGTTTTCCCCTCATGCACTCACATTTCATCTTCCCTCACGTTNCATTTTGATCAACCATCCTTTACGCTTTCAATTTTTTTGGTTTTCTTTTTCCTCATTGTGCATGCATAGTCCATCATCAGGGGGGGATTTTTACCCCAAAAAACGTTGTGGTTGATTCAGATCTTCACTATTGTCATCCTATGCATACGCACTGTGCAGTTTCCAGAACCGTGTTCTATTTTGTGTGGTTCACCTGTTGTTACCATCCTGAGCGTGGTTTTGCAATGGTCTCCTCTGTCACAGAACGAGTGGAAGTTTGTTTTGATGTGTTAACCTTGTGGTTTGTTGTGTGTGCATATTTCTTCCTTGGTATGAAATGGTCTGGAGTGGAATTGTATATGAATTAGCTTGATAAACCTAGTGTAGGAAGGAACCTCACAAATAGATCTAGAGGGGTTGGTTTTCTTTGTTGCACACCCTGAATAGCACTGCAAGGGAAGGAATAGGCTGAGGGACTGTGTAGCAGAGAAGGGGATGCTTCCTTGTGTTGGGTGGGTAGATGTTTTAGGATCCAATATTGATCTAGTGCAGGTGTCCACAGATCGGTGGTTGAGCTCACTAGCTTAGCAGTTCAAGTTTTCTAGTTCCTTTGCAGCCTGATAAACCCATCTGTTAGTTGGCTTGGCTGGTCCTTAATGAGAATGTTGGCTTGACTGACTGCAGTGTGATAAGCCCAACAATATATTGGCTTGCTTGTCTATATCCTAATAAACCCAACTCTGTTGGCTTGACTGAGGTTGGTTATATTCTTGGGTATGTGTGAGCCTATTAGTGTTCCTTATTCCTTGTGGGAATCATGCCCAACTCAGGGGTGGCAGTGCTGCTGAGAGATTGAGGAGCGCACTGGTCTATGGTTGGGTGGAACGTTGTAGCGACATAGCTGGTTGCGGAACAAATTATTTCAAAGATAAGTATCTCGGTGTTAATCTCTGCAAATGGTATTTGCTTCATGAAATATGATGAATATGTTTAATATGTTGAGTTGATGAATTGCTTCTGCTGTATAATTGCAATTACATGCATCTATGTATGTTTCTTTTAATACATTTTTAAAATAAGTTAGGGGACTTAGATGGCCGAATTGGTGATGTTCTGAATGACCAAATCTATCCAAGAATTTAGCAGGTTGGATTTCTACAGAAATATCCTTCCACAACTCTTCTTTCCGCAACTTGCGAGATGTAGGATGCAGGATACAGAAACGTCCTTTTGTAAATCTCTATTTCCACAACTTTCCTTTCCGCATACAGGATGTGGGATGCAGATTCACAAATATATACTTCTACAACTTTTCTTTCCACAGTGGTCTATTCTGCATGCAGGATACGGAATGCGGGATGCAGGATGAGGGACCGAAATCTTCATATTTCCCCAATTCCGTAGATTCAAGTTCTTTGCATCGTTGATTTTTGTGGGTTGATTCTTAGCTGTTGATATGTTCCTAGATGTGGAATAGATTGTGACCATCGATTTTCATCACGATTTTTCTCCACTGTTCGATCTCCTCTGAGATATTTCTTAGTAGATCATGGAATTGATCAATGGGGGATGGGAGGGGACGTGTTGTTGTGGTATCAGAACATAAATGTTGAGGAGTGTTTCACGGCCATGCCCTATGTTTCAAAGAATGACAGAGGTTCCATAGGAAATTCTTAACTCCGCATGATAATCGGGGTATGGGTACGTGATAGCATGGTATTAGAGCTGCTGGTTGCGGTGCTAGGCCCTAAATGGGGCAAGTTGAATAGTTAACAGAGCTATTTGTAAATGGTTTCAAAATATTGTTAAGGTGCGTAACAAGGAAAACTGCCATGGGTGGTGGGTAAGTGGTTTCGATTTTGAAATTATCTAACAACATCGTTTATTAACAAATTTTGCAAAACTATAGTCGCAGGGCAGCATTCTAGATAGTGTAGTTTGGTAAATTTGGTTCAGCTGAGCCATGAGAACCGACATGTGCGACGATGCACAGAACCCCAATGAATACCGGGAAGATGCTATGGGGGAAAATGTCCGAATTGGAAGCACTGAGATAGAATCTAATGGGATTAGGTTTCAAGATACTCCTCCAGACTTTGCTGCCACCATGAGAGGCCTAAGGGTGGAGATGCAAAGTCAGAGGGCAATGTTGGGCCCCGAAATTGTCTTTTATAATGGATTTCTTTACATTAATTTCCGACCTATTTATCGTAATTTAATACATCTATGTTCAATAAGGTTGTATTTTAATCTGTTTTATTAATTAAAATCTCGTAAATATAAAATAAGACAAATATGTTATTTTTATGTATTAAATGTAGTATTTTGCAAATAATAGACGTTCCACACTCCATTCAGCCCCTTCTTTTGGTCCTAAGTTTTGCACTAAGTTTAATAACATGTTTCTTATTGGTTTACTATCTGGATTTAACTTTGTTCTCTAATTCTTGTTGGTTCCATGATATTTGCATATACAAATTAAAAATTTGAATTAATAATAAGTCTTTAACATTGTTTCAAATTTAACAAATAAACCATTAAGCAATAAAAAGGTTACTATTATTATTATTTAAATATATATTAATCCCTTTTTAACATAAACATAACATAAAACAAATAAACAAAAAAAGAAAATAGTCATTACTTAAAAAAAATAAACATAAAACAAAGTCAAACCACGTGTTAGTAATTTTTGTTTTGATTCTTAAAACAATTTGTTAGTTTGAATCAATGTTTAAAATAAACAAAAAGTATATACTCATGCCTAATTTTTTGTATGCAGGTTCACGAATTTGCACATCCTGGATCGATATATACGCAATTGATATATCATTTAAACACATGCAGTCTATTCAATAAAATGGTTCATGTGGGGGAGGCAAACTCTAGGAATCCAATATTCAGTTCAACAACCTAGCACTCAGCCTTCAACGTGTCCAATAAAAGAGCAGAAAATCAGTTCAGAATTCGTATTTATTAACAAATCTTAGTTACAGGTCATCCAGACGCCCATGCAGACCACGTGTTTTTAACAGATAGCTGATTTTTGGGCTTGTTTTTTAGGAAAACTGAAGCGAAATTGAAAATTATGGCACATGGGTTTTGTGTCGAATAGGCCCATTTCGATCACCACAAGGGATTTTCGCCAAATTCATAGCCATTTGGGAGAAAATCATGGTTCTATGAAACCAACTATTCCAGAAATTATGGTTGGCCTTTTTCTGAATCCGTGGGTAGTTGTTACAGCATTAATGAACCTCTATTTTTAGCAAGAGGTGGTCGACCTGATCTCCATTGTAATCATCTTATAAATACCTCTTTGGTTTGGAAGAGGAGGAGGAGAAAACTCTTTGTAAAACTTTGCTTCAGTTTAATAAAAATTCTCTATTTCAGCTGTTGGTGATCATTCTCGTTTCTCTGTTAATGATCAGTGACTGAGTAGTGTAGGAACACAGACCCTGATTGTTGAGAAGGGCCCCTCAACAACCAGAGGTTCTATTTGTGTATATTCATCAGTTTATTTTTATGTTTGTAGCTAAGTAATTTTGTCTATATATATATATATATATATATATATTACGTTTTCCTATAAGTTATTTAATTTATGCAAGCAAGAAGTTTGTTTTCCTGTAGGTGACACTTTGCGGTTTATTTCCTGTGTTTTTATGCAATTTTTTCCTTCAAAATCCATACGACCGTCTAGTCGTCCCTTTGTTTAGACTGTCTTTTTAACTTTCTCTTCGTCCCTCTGTGTAGATTGTTTTTCAACCTTCTGTTCGTCCCTCTTTGCAGATTGTTTTTCAGCCTTCTGTTCGTCCCTCTATGCATATTATTTTTTAGCCTTTTGTTCGCACCTTAATGCAGACTGTCGTTCAACACTTTATTCGCACTTAGACAAAATTTTAATTTATTTTCAAAACTTTTAGTATTTTGTTTTTGCAGAAATAGTTTGTTAAGGTAGAGGTTAATTTTTCGGCATTCCACCGTGTTATGTAGCTAGTTGGGATTTGAATTTAGTTCTATATTAACACATAGATTAATTATTTTAGTTTTAATAATGATAAAATCCATTTATATTTAACACATATTTTACTCATTCAAATGAGAAATAGTTTTAGTTTTATTTTTGATCACGACTTAGATAGTTTATGAGTTACTTTCATTTGTTTTCATGCCTAAAACCTAGATTAGCTTAAGCTTGTTTAAAATATTGTCATATAATTTGTTGAATATTAGTTTGTCTCATTTCTGAAATAGGTTCAATATTCTATTTTCAGTTTTCATTTGAGTCCATAATGAGTCTTTCATTTTCAGTTACACAACATTTCATTGTCTTAGGCTTTGTTAGTTTCATTTCTTCAAGTTATTTCATTTCAGTAGATGTAAACGATTAGTACTTAGTTTCAAATTCAATCTTAATAGGTTCATTTAGATTTTAAAGATGCATTGGTTTTCAGTATTTTAAAGTTTGATGATTAAAACTCACATAACCTAGTTTAGTGTAATTTTACTTTTCAAGTTGTAAATTAATTGCATGATCTTTTTATGATTGGTTAACATTCCTTAGTTTATGGTATAGTTTGCTGAAGAGGTAGAGTAGAAGTATTTTGTTTTTCTGTTGTAGGTTTTCTTACATATTGAATATATTTCTAGTTATTGTTTTGTGCTTAGTTTTAGATTATAAAGCTCCAAGTTTATTTTTCTTTGATTAGTTTATTGTTTTGCAATGCATTTATTTACGCTTGGTATTTAGAATAATATTCGCTTTGATTTCTACAAATCCACAGTTACTTGTTTTTCTTTCTATGAATTTGCAATTAAATAATTCATTGCTTTCCATAACTTAGTTGCACTTGCATTCTTAGATAGGCATTTCCTTATGCATACATGGAATAGTCTCCAATTCATAACATAGATCAAGTAATTTGCTGCAAGTAGTTAGTTTTGCTTTCATTGGTTAAAATCGCTTTCGGACCAAGCGTCTGCTTTCTAGATTAGTATCTGTAATTTCCTTCCATAGAATAGATTAGCATAGCATTAGACTAGTTGAATCTCAGTTATCAATAAGTTTCCTGCCTTTATAGAATAGATTAATATAGAGTACATTAGATTAGATTTGAAATTATAGTCACTTTTCAAGTTCTTAGTTAATTTCCTGTTTTCATAGATATATTAAAATTCTTGCATTTGAATTTTGAAAGTCATGCATGTAGATTAAAATCATATAGTTGCATGTTAGTGCATTTGCATCTTTAGTTAGCTTAAGGTTAGTTCAAGTCTTCAATCCTGCACATATGGTGTTTGCATCTCACAATCTCCCTTCCTGGGTTGACAATTAAGTGTTGAATTATACAGAGCATATTTTACCCAACAGACAAACAATGAAAGATTGGTTAAGGTGCTGGAGGAGCAGAATCAGCTGAATGAGACCATGCTGCAGAGTTTGACATACATTCAGAGGTGGATGAACTTTGGGGACCGACCAGTGAGACCACAAGGAAGTAAGAGCACCACTAGAGGAAGAAAGAGATCTCATAGTGGGTCATTTGACTCTGAAGGATCCACTACTGGTTCAAGTATTTCTTCTCGTGAGAATCAGAGAAAGAAGTGCTACGAGAACTGTTCACGTGATGAATTTAAGAAGGCAAGGCTGCCTGCCTTCAACGGTGAGATAAAGAATGGTCAAGAAGATGAAGCTTGGCTTCTTGGAATGAGGAAATATTTCCAAGTCCAAGACTATTAAGGAAATATGAAGGATAGGGTAGCCATCTTCAATTTGATTGGAAGAGCATCCATATGGTGGGAGCACTTTAGGAAAGTGAAGAATATTAATGAAAGGCATATTGTATGGAAATAGTTCCAGAAGTATTTCATGCAGAAGTACCTCTCTGACAGGTACTATGATGATAAGATCAAAGAATTCCTTGAAATGAGATTGGGACAGTAGACCATGGAAGAGTATGCACATAAGTTCTTGGAGCTGTTGAGGTATGTTAGGTACATCAAAGATGAGTAGGTGAAAATACAACATTTTTTGAGTGGATTGCCTCAGTCTTACAAAGACATAATTGAGTTTTATGAACCTAGAAATCCGGAAGAAGCGATAAGGAAAGCTAAGCATTTCTATGAGCAAAGCAAAGGAAAAACTGATTATCATAAGACATGGAAGGACAAAAAGAATGAGAAGTTTGACCAAAGTAAAAATGATTTCAAACCTTTTAACTTCAAGAATCGGCAGAAGTAACCATCCCAAGTTGAGAAGCAGCCAGCTAGAGTGGTGGGAGAAGAGCCAAGAGATCCACAACAGAACAGAGCACCACTCCAATGTTGGAAATGTGGAGGACCCCACATGCACAAGTATTTTCCACTTGAGAATGAGAATGCAAGGCCAGCTTACAACATTCAAGAAGCAAAAACAGTGGGTCAAGTAGCAAGGGTCATCCCTAGAATCTATGCAGCACTAGAGGACCACCAGGAATATCATCAGTCAACTGTGGTTGAATTTTCATGTAAGATTGTTGAGCAATCTGTTTCTATTTTGATTGACCCTAGTTATACTCACAGTTACATTGCTCCTAGAGTAGTGGATATTTGTGCTTTTAAGAAAGTAAAGCATAGAAAATCGTGGTTAGTTTAGCTCACCACTGGAACTAAGAGAAAGGTTAGTGAGGTGGTAGAGAAATGTCGATTGGTGATGAATGGATTGGTCACTTGTGTAGATCTAAATGTTCTACCACTTGGTTCCTATGATGTTCTCATTGGAATGGATTGGTTAGAAGCTCATAGGGTAAAGATTGTCTGTTACAATAAGACTTTTGAATGCATGGATGAAGAAGGGAACCCAATAGTTGTAAGAGGCATTCCAAAGGTGATTTCTATGAGGCAGATTTTAGCAATGAAGTTGAAGAAGTTTTGTAGGAAGGGTTGCATAGTGTATGCAGATCATGTTGTGGAGGTAACATAGAATGAAACTATTAGGTTGGAGGACTATCCTGTATTGCAAGAATTCAGGGATGTTTTTCCTAATGAGATTCTAGGGCTTCCTACAAACAGAGACATTGAATTCATAATTGAACTTGTGCCAGGAGCAGCACCAGTGTCCAAGACACCATACAGGATGAGTACACCAGAAATGCTAGAGCTAAAGATGCAGTTGCAAGAGTTTTTGGAAAATAAGTATATGAGGCCGATTATGTCTCCCTTGGGAGCACCTGTTCTATTTGTGAAGAAGAAATATAGTACACTCAGATTGTGTATTGATTATAGACAACTGAACAAAGCCACTATGAAGAACAATTACCCTTTGCCTAGAATTGATGACCTCTTTGATCAAATGAGAGGAGCAAAGGTATGGCTACCATTAGGTGAGAATCAAGGATGAATACATTCATAAGGAAGCCTTCAAAACAATGTATATACATTATGAGTTTGTAGTGGTACCATTTGGTCTCATAAATGCACTAGCTACATTTATGTGCCTTATGAATAGTGTCTTTAACAGGTATTTAGACAAGTTTTTTCTTGTTTTCCTTGATGACATTATTATTTATTCTAAGAATGAGGAAGAGCATGAAAAGCACCTGAGATTGACATTACAATTGATTGGGGAGCATAAGATATATGCAAAGTTGAGCAAGTGTGACTTTTGTAAAGATAGAATTCAGTATTTGGATCACATTATCTCAGAAGAGGGTATATCTGTGGATGCTAACAATATTGAAGCCATTATGAATTGGCCTACTCCAAGAAATGTGACAAATGTAAGAAATTTTATGGAACTTGTAGAATACTATAGGAGATTCATTGAAGGATTCTCCAAGGTTGCACATGCCATCACTTCTTTGCAAAGGAGGGGGATAAATTTTGAGTGGACATCAAGGTGTGAAGAAAGTTTCTAGCAGTTGAAGAATATTATCACAAGTGCACGAGTCCTAAAAGTTACAGACCTATAGAAATATTTTGTGGTTTGCACTGATGCATGCGGTCAAGGACTTGGAGGATTTCTTATGCAAGACAACCACGTAATATGCTATGAGTCAAGGAAGTTGAAGGAGCATGAGAAGAACTATGCCATTCATGATCTAGAACTTGCAACCATAGTACATGCTCTCAAGATGTGGAGGAATTACTTGATGGGAAGGATATTTGAGCTAAGAATAGACCATTATGGTGTGAATTATTTGTTTGATCAGCCTACTCTAAATGCTAGGAAAGCTAGATGGCTGAATTTTTTATGTGAGTTTGATTTTGAAATCAAACACATAAAAGGAAAAGAGAATAAGGTAGCTGACACACTCAGCAGGAAGGTGCAGGAAATACATGTGGCATATCTTAGTATTTTCCAGTCATATTTGAGACAACATATTGTTAATCATGCTGTTAAAGATGAATTGTATGTGCAGGTAAAAGACAAGTTGAAACAACAAATCCTTGAAAAGAAGTATGAGGGATATAAATTCGAAAAAGATGGACTCCTTACTTATAAGAATAGAATTTATATTCTAAATGTAGCTGATTTGAGGAGGGTTGTTATGGATGAGATCCATCAAGCTCCATATTCTGGTCACCCAGGATATTAGAAGACAATTGCTATAGCTAGAAAGCAGTACTTTTGGCCAGGAATGAAAAAGGACATGGCTGAATATATTTCAAGGTGCATGAAATGTCAGCAGGTGAAGGTTGAACATCAACACCCAGCAGGTTTGTTGCAGCCTTTTCCAGTTCTAGAATAGAAATGGGAATTTATTTCCATGGAATTTATTACAAGATTGCCAATGACTTAGAGACAACATGATTCCATCATGGCTGTGGTGGACAAGTTGACAAAGGCAACACATTTTACATTGGTTAAGTCTATGCATAAGACTGATGACATTGCAAAGATATTCATGAAAGAGATTTTCAAATTACATGGATTTCCTAAGGCAATAGTCTCTGACAGAGATGTCAAATTCACTTCCAATTTTTGGAAGGGATTGTTTGCAGATTTGGGGACGAAGTTGAATTTCAGCACTGCAGGAAGACAAAGAGGGTTAACCAAGTACTTGAAGATGTGCTTCACATGTATGTGATGGAAAAACCAACCAAGTGGGATGATTATTTACACTTGGTAGAGTTTGCTTATAACAATGGATAGCAAGCATCCTTGTCAATAAATCCATATGAAGCTTTGTATGGCAGGAGGTGTAGGACACCAGTGACTTGGGATAATCTAGTGAACAGGGTTGTGCTTGGTCCATAATTTCTCAAGGAGATGGAGCAATAGGTTGTAAAGATTAGGAAGAATTTGAAAGCAGCCCAGGATAGACAAAAAATCTATGCATATAAGCATAGGGTGAACAGAGAGTTCAGTGTTGGGGATCATGTTTACCTCAGAGTAAGGGCAAATAAGAGTTCCTTGAAGCTTGGAAGTTGTGCCAAGCTATCACCTAGATACTATGGGTCGTTTGAAGTGCTTGAAAGAATAGGGTCATTTGCATATAGACTTGCATTTACTGCTAGCACTAGGGCTCATAATGTTTTTCATGTTTCTTTGCTTAAGAGATATGTACATGATCCTAACCATGTGATAAATTTGGGATGTGATTTAGGTGGAACCTGAGGGAGAATTCCAAATTGATCCAATGTGCATCCCAACCAGGAAGGTTACAATGCTCCAGAACCGAGCCATAGGGAAGGTAAAGGTGCAATGGGAGCACTATGGTCCTGAAGAGGCTACATGGGAGCAGAAGGATGCCATGTGACTGTCACATCCATTTTTGTTCAATTCTATAGAGCACTGAGGGCGGTGTCAGTGTATCATTTTTGTTCAATTTTGTAAAGTACTCAGGACAGTTCTGTTGAAGGTGGAGGGGATGTAACACCTTGCTTTCGACCCTATTTTGCATTAAATGTATATGATGAGAATATTGTATGGAATCATGGCAAGGAGCTCAAGGCCAAGGCCCTGCCATTGATTGATGTTTTGTGTATAGGTGATCAAGGTTGATTCCTACGGTTTATGGTGCTAAGTCAAGCACAGTATATAATTTTGGACATCATATAAATATGCAATTTAAATTAAAAACCCACAACTGGGTATGTCAATGCAACAAATAATGAGATGGGGGCATGATTTATTAAGGAACAAGGAGGGAGAAATGTTAACCTTGAGCCATGGGGGAAAAGCCATGTGTCAAAAGAAAACACCCAGAAAATGTATGCCCATTTTCCCCTCATGCACTCACGTTTCATATTCCCTCACATTNGGGGGGGGGGGGGATTTTTACTGAAAGGAAACATTTTGGTCGATTAAGATATTCCCTATTTTTCATCCTGTGCATGCACATTGTGTGTTTGTCTTGTTTGCAGAACCATGTTTTGTTCTATGTGGCTCGACTGTTGTTACCATCCTGAGCGTGGTTGTGCAATGGTCTACTCCGCCACAAAACGAGTGGAAGTATGTTTTATTTTGTTAACCTTGTGTTTTGTTGTGTGTGCATATTTCGGCATTGGCATGAAATGGTCTGGAGTGGAATTGGATTTGAACTAGCTTGATAAACCTAGTGTAGGAAGAAACCTCACAAATAGATCTAGAGGGGATGGTTTTCTTCGTTTCACATCTTGAATAGCATTGGAGGGGAAGGCATAGCCTGAGGGACTGTGTAGCAGAGAAGGGGATGCTTCCTTGTGATGGGTGTGTATATGTTTTAGGAGCCAAGCCTGATCTAGTGCAGGTGTCCACATCTTGGTGGTTGAGCTCACTAGCTTAGCAGTTCAAGTTTTCTAGTTCCTTTGCAACCTGATAAAGCCATCTGTTAGTTGGCTTGGCTGGTCCTTAACAAGAATGTTGGCTTGACTGACTGCAGTCTAATAAACCCAGCAGTATATTCGCTTGTTTGTCTGCAGCCTAATAAACCCAACTGTGTTGGCTTGGCTGAGGTTGGTTGTATTCTTGGCTATGTGTGAGCCTATTAGTGCTCCTTATTTCTTGTGGGAATCATGCCCAACTCGGGGGTGGTAGTGCTACTGAGATATTGAGGAGCGCATTGGCCTATGGTTGGGTGGAATGTTGTAGCAACGTAGCTAGTTGCGAAACAACTTATTTCAAAGATAAGTATCTCTGTGTTAATCTTTGCAAATGGTATTTGCTTCATGAAATATGATTAATATGTTTAATATGTTGAGTTGATGAATTTCTTCCACTGTATAATTGCAATTGTATGCATCTGTGTATATTTCTTTCAATACATTTTTAAATTAAGTTATGGGACTTAGATGGCTAGATTGGTGATGGTCTGAATGAAAAAATATGTCCAAGACTTTTGTTAGAAGATTGAATTTTCATAGAAATATCCTTCCACAACTCTTCTTTCCGCAACTTAAGGTTGAATTTTCGTAGAAATATCCTTCCACAACTCTTCTTTCCACAACTTGCAGGATGCGGGATGCAGAAACGTCCTTCTGTAAATCTCTATTTCCGCAGTTTTCCTTCCACAACTTTCCTTTCCACATGTAGGATGTGGGATGTGGCTTCAGAGATATCTACTTCTGCAGCTTTTCTTTCCATAGTGGTCTATTCTACATGCGGGATGCAGGATGCGGAATGCAGAATGTGGGATGCAGGATGAGGGACTGAAATCTTCATATTTCCTCGATTCTGCAGATTCAAGTTCTCCACACCATTGATTTTTGCGAGTTGATTCTCAGCCGTTGATCTGTTCCTAGATGCAGAACAGATTGTGACCGTCGATTTTCATCACGATTTTTCTCTGCCGTTCGATCTCCTCTGATATCTTTCTTTGTAGATCGTCGAATCGATCAATGGTGGATGGGAGGGGACGTGATAGTGTGGTATCAGAACATGAATGTTGAGGAGTGTTTCATGGCCATGCCCTATGTTTTAAAGAATGACAAAGGTTCCGTAGGAAAATTTTCATTCCACATGATAATTGGGGTATGGGTATGTGACAGGCCATTTCATGATGCACATTGTTAGTGCATCGATCCTTTCCCAATATTATCCATGTGACTTGGCTAGGGGTAAATGGGTCAAGATGGGACAATTCCTTCTCCTGGGCACCCTGTTCTTGTGTGGGGAGATTAATTCCTTCTCTTGAACACTTTGTGACAGAGTGGGGAGATATCTTGTACACCCTATGATGGGGCGCATAGAATATTCCCTAAGATGACTTAGAATGGGAGAAAACCTTCCCTTGGACACCCTATGATGGGGTGGGGAGATTAGTCCTGAGATGGCCCAAAGTATGGAAGTACCTTCTTTCGAACATCCAATGACAAGACAGGAAGATTAGTCCTTAGTTGCACACACTATTATCCTAAAGGTTGAGCATTGAGCATTTCCCAGTATTGGCCATGAGACTTGGACAGAGATGGTTCAATATGGGACAATGCCTTTTCTCTAACACCCTATAATGGGAGCCATAAATGAAAGGTTCCATATATAAGAGAAATTACTTACAATACGGGGTAGGAATAGCAGCGAGGAGATTAGTGCCTTCTCCCAGAAACTCTATGACAGAGTGGGGAGATATCTTGGACACCCTATGATGAGGTGGAGAGACTAGTTCCTAATATGACTAAGAATAGGGAAATGCATCCCTCAGACACTTTGTGATGGAGTGTGGAGATCTCTCGGGAACTCTATGATGGAGTGGGGATATTAGTCCCTAGATGCTCACTCATGTAAGTGCATGGATTTAGCTATGAGACTTGGCTAATAGACCTTGCAAACATCAACCTAAAGAAATCCAATGATCAACCTTTCCTTGATAATATTTGTTGAATACAATTCATGGTGCGAAGACTTTGAAGAAACCCAGGATGTATTTGGGTATAATGAGCAAGAGTAATAGCTCTCTCATTGAGAGGGAGTGGTCTTCCTAATACATGGAGAATGGTGTGATTCTCCTTGAAAGGAAGAGAGAGGGAGTTAGTTGTTCTTTATGATTGACTCCTTGATGGACTAAGTTGAGTTGATGACAATTATCGATGGACTGATTTGTCAGAAGAACTTTCTTATGATGAAGATATGTTCAAGAGAGTCATGATCGCCATATGATATCTAGATGTTTTCTAGAATGTTGATACTTTCCTATATAAGAGGGAGTTTTGATTTTTTAGTGTCATGAGGTATCCTCATTGTTATCACTAAGAAATTTCCCTTGGATGTGAAAGAAAATATCCAAGGTAACCTAAAACCAATATTTAGGTTTGAAACTTTACTTTTCAATCCAAAGGGGCTCCCTTTATGAATCTATTGTCCAAAGGTCGCTCAACAATAGTTCATGTTTTTAGAAAAATGGCCATATCTTTCAATGGTAACATGGTTTAGCAAAGCAGTTGAATCAAAGAGTAAAACTATTGGGCATGGATTCAATTAATGAATATTTATTCAAGATACAAGAGACTGGTGGTAGAAAAAAACCAATAAAAGAGTAAATATAGACATCATTTTCTCAGATATTCAGTCATTGTAGTATGGCAGTAGAGTTAAGAAACACAATCCATTAACACAGAGCATCTAACAAGGATTAATTACGCATTAAATTTATAAGAAAATGGTGAAATCATATGAATGTGATGACATCATATCATCATAGATGAATTCTAACTCATTTTTTTCATTCAAATACTAAAGAAATAACACATAATGGATCAATATGGGAAATACATTCACACAAGAAAATTACAGACTAAAAGAACAATGGAACATGAATCTCTGTCTGGAAATGTTATGAAATTCTAGTCTCTACAACTTTTATTAATATCAAAATTGAAATTACAGTACACAATAATCTCTTTCTCTCAGAATCCAACCCTCATTACATTGCAAAATATGAAATATATACAAAAAATGATCCACGAGTGAACCTTAACCAACTATTTAATAAAATAGTGTTCTTGTAAATAAATTCCTAAAATTTTGGAAATAAGTTGCTTTTTTGTTGTGATTCATATCCATCATGCTTCAATTCAGTAGAAGATCAATTTAACTATGGATGCTACGGGTTTATTAGGTGAATCTTTGAGGGAACAAAAGTTTCTATATAAAGCATATTATATGGCCATCATGGGTGAAGTCTATACTTGGATTTGGAAAAAATTTCCACGACGAGCCACTGTAAGGAATTTTATTAGCTACCATCTCTTTGATTAAAAACTTTAATTCCATGCAAGTTATATAGGACGTAGGTGGGAAATATGCTTTAATTATCTAAAATTGATCAATCATTTAAAATCATCAGTTCAATTTTCAATTATGGTATTTCCTATTAGCCCTTTGGTCAAGTCTTCAAACATGGAATGATCCATGTGACCTTGGAATACCAAGCTATGATACCGTTCTTGAGGAATTGATTTTCATTTCCATCCTAGAAGGAAGGAATATATTTTTCAAAGAGCTTATCGGATAAATTTTTAAAACCTTGAATGTGCTGGATCATTTGTTTTTCTTTATCTTGGGAAATTTTTAACATGGTGATGTTTTCCAATGATTTTCCTAGCCCAAATAATAATAATGATCCTGTCCTTAATTCCCAATGTATGCATATCTATCTATGTCAATGTATTCAATAAATTTACTAATTCTGAGTTATATTGAAAGGATTTTTATCCAAAGTCTCATTCAGAACCTTACATCTTTGTAAACTTGTATTTGTTATGGAATTCTTATCCTCAATGCAGTTCAAATATGCTATGAATTTTATAATCCCCAATGACAATGAATCCCACATAAGATGTATATCTCCTTGTAAAGGTATTTTAACTGTCACCTTCACCTTGAGTTCATTGTTTTTATTTTGCAGCTTCTTTTGTTCACTTTGAGCTCTATTATTCTCTTGTACCTCCTGAGCCATCTCTTCCTTTAGATTATGATTTTATTCTTTTATTCCCTTGATCTCTTCATCCTCTAAGGTAATTTGTGACATGTCTTTGGTTAATTCCTCTATATAATGCTCACTCACTTGGTTTTCACTTACTGTGGAAGGATCGCTTGCTGGATTTTCAATCACTTGTTTTTCATTAACCTGTTTTGAACTCAACATTGAAATCTTTAATAATAACTCAGAATTTTCTTTCTCCCAGTATTGTTTGTCGTTTTGCAATTTCAAATATTTTCCTTTATAGTCCATCATCTCTTGGTAGATTGAGTTCTTTTCCCATTGCAAGGTTGTTAGCTCTAGGTTCTGTACATGTTGGGTTCTTGAAACTTTTAAATTCTTCTTCAAAAGGTTTGAATTGTGTTTTTTTTCATTAAGGAGCTTCTTAATGAGATGTACATTACCTATTTCTGTTCCAAGGGATACAACTTGCAATATCTTTATTTGGATTTAATTTTATCTGTTTTCTACCTTCTCTTGCTTTAATTGACCTTCTATATTTTTCACCACTGATTGCAATTTTGAAATCATTAAGGTTGATTATAAGAGGTCATCATAAAGGACCTCACACATTTTCTCGTGGAGCTGAATTTTGTTAGGGATATTGATTTGATTAATTTAACCTCCATCTCTGACACTTCACCATTAGTTACAATTGAAAATTTGAAAGTATTTTTCTTTGGATCCTTTGCTGCAACAAATGATACCTTTTATTTTGCAATTGCTTAACCTGAGGAAACAACTTCTATGTTTATTAGATAATTTGCTTATTTTTTCCTACATATTGTGAAACCAAATTAATTTTTTATTTATACTAGGAACTTTCTCCAGAATTTTGAATATTTGAAAATGAATACTGCAACAAATGTAAGTGTTGGTTGCAAAAACAAGTCATTCTCTCCTGAATTAGTCAATCTCTGCTCTTCAAAATTAACAACGTATTTCTATTGGTATATCTTAATCTTTTTACAAAAAAAATATTCATCAATTTCCATACTACTTACTTTTGACATAGTCCTCTTATTAGCACAATATGATCTAAAAAGGCATTTGAACCAATAGGGAAATAGGCCTTGCTTGACCAACATTAACCTCCTTTGTCTCCTACTGCTTCTGATAAAAAATTAACAAGTTAGCAATTTTATCTAATCCCTCTACCACCTAATGATCAAATGCTTTATTTTTGTTCTATTGCCTTCTTTGAGATATGATTTGGCGGGGGTCAAATTTAATCTTGTTAGCTGTCTGGAAATTCATGGCCTATAAAAATTTCTCCGTAATAGGAAGACATGTTTTATTCTGAATGATGAATGTCCCAATATTGAAATGAAACTCAACATCAGATGGCATTTTAAAGCCGTGAAAATTATCCTCTTCTGAGTGTAATCCTTGCCTAACAAACTCAAGGGAAAAAATCCTTAGGGTTAAAAATTATGGTATAAGATAAGGAACTTTAGTGAATCCATACACTTTGATAATAGTGTGGTACTTGTAGAGAAATCAATCCAATGTTCTATTTTATGGAGTAAATTGCAACATATTCTTCATGTCCTCCAAATACCCTTGATAATTCAACATTGAAAATAATCTTGTACACCTATGACATAATTGTGTTGATGAATTCAAACATATTGATATGTTTTGAAGGTTTGAAGAGAAAACTTTATCCAAAAACTTCAAGTATTCCACATTAGAGAATATGAACATGTACAACATGTATGCTTGATATCTAAAGTGCTTCAGAGTCTGAAAATTCACTAGCTGATCATGGATTACCTCATCTAGGAATTCACCAAGATTAAGACAATTGACTTGACTTGACTCAAACTAATTGACTTTCATAAGGAAGCCTACAATGACCTCAACAAAAAATTTACCATTATCAAGACCGAGAACTCGACTCAATAGAGACAAAACCAACTACACATTCTTGGAAAATACTAACATCAAATGGAAAATAAATACCTTCAATAGATTGACTAGATTACAAGACTTTGGAAAAGAACTCATTTTTCTTCTTAGGGTTACATTATCTGTAAACCCCACATTAGAGGAAATTTCAACTCAAAATGGGCCTCCTAAGGAAAATTAATAAAATAATAGTTAAAAAATAAAATAATATTTATTAATTTTGGAGGAAGAAAAGAAAAAACTTTTTTTATTCATATTTTCGACATATCTCCCTTTATTTTCACTAAAATTTCGATTAGGAAAGCTTGTTGGATGCGAAATTTAATTCAGCATCCAACAAGCTCTCCCGATCGAAATTTGAGTAAAAACACAGGGAGATATGTCGAAAATATGAAAAAAAGTAGTGTTTTTTATGATACATATCCCCAAATTTATATTAAAAATTGTTTAAGAGGTGCTCCCTTTTTTAATTTTAAATCATTTTGATTGGATAATACATGATGACATATAATTTGTATTATTTTTGGAAGGCCCATTATAATATGAAATTTCCTCTAATGATCAATTCTTATTCATTAAAATGATTAGGGATTTTGGGAAAATTATATGGAAAACATAAATATTCTCTAACATTGTGTGAGTTAATTCGACAAACAATTTTGGACCCATTAGAGGAAACAATCACCTTCTCTGACTGTGAGTAACTGAGTCACACCAACTGGCATATTCTAGTAATTGGAAGGTTTGTTCAAGACTGAAATGGTAAAGGAACGATCCAAACACATTTAAAACATCTATACCTTATGACTTGAGTTCATTCAATTTATCGTTAGACTGAGAAATAGTACCAATAAACAAATAGGGGTAAAAAACATCCCCCTCCCTATCAACTATGAACTCTTATGTCTCACCTATGTTTTTACAAAGTAAAATAGACTCTTGAATTTGTTCTATGGAAGAAAGGATTTTATAGAGTTTCTTCAAACTACATATGGCAGAAGAACGTTGAAGACACCTTAAATCCAGTTGGTGGGAAGCATTGGTGTGTTTTTCGATGTACAATCTCTTTTCAAAACAATAACAAAATAACCCTTTTTACTTTTCAAAATATACTTTTAAATGAGTAAAGGATGGTTTCAAATATTTAAAAGAGCGGTTTAGTCTTGATTGATTTTGGTAGAGGACTCCACAAGAAGAGGCCACATGGTAATCAATTTAAATTTCACTACCACTTTGACATTTTAATCTTCATGCAAGTTGAATCCCTGGAATACCTGATGGCGCTTGATGGGGCTAGACTTCAATCTCCACTATCACTTTTAAAAATGCCATTTTATATATTCACTTTAATAATTTTTAACAACCCTCTGCCAACTTTAAGTTCTTTATTCCCTTGCCTTAGGTAACAACTCATGTTCACATGTAGTTTTAGCTCGACTCCACTTTTTTTTCATTTTTCACTCTTAAGCACCGATTTCCTTAGGTTTCAATTATAACCACTAGTTATGGCACATATTTCTAATTTATCCCCCTTTTCATTTAGTCCCACATCATTCAAATGCAGAGCTCCAAAGGTTATTAAAATACACAAAAAATATTCTATGTGTCAACACCCAGGACAAAGTTGAATCCATCAATTAAGAATGACCATGAACCCTCCATAAATTTCTAGAAAGGAAACCCCCAAAAAGTTCTAGAAAGGAAACCCCCTCGAAAGTTCTAGAAATCCATAGAAAGCATGGAAATAGAAAATGAAGGTATAAATAAGAAGGAAGCCTTTCTCATCGGTAGATCAAGCAACTCGCTCTACTTTAGAAGACAAATGTGCAGTTAAGGAACTGAAGTATGCAACAATAGAAGAAGACTAATTTTTGGGTTTAATATCTTTGGGTCTATCTTCTTCTTATAACTAAGGTAATTTTATCTTGAATATCTAAATAAGAAAGGTTTGTTGGGTTTTTCCTGAGCTTGGGTTCTCCTAGGATAAAATATTTGTGTCTCTTTGATTCTGTGCATGGTTATTCTTTTAGTGATCTTTATTTCTTTCCACTGCTAATAATTGAAATTATTCTGCTATTATAAATCTCTAACAAATAGTATCAATATTATGCACATAGTGACCACTTTTATTCTCCAATGGTTTAGGAAAGAAATAATATATTTATTCCACCTTCGCAGGTAAC
Organism: Pseudotsuga menziesii; assembly: GCA_001517045.1. Taxonomy (NCBI): domain Eukaryota; kingdom Viridiplantae; phylum Streptophyta; class Pinopsida; order Pinales; family Pinaceae; genus Pseudotsuga; species Pseudotsuga menziesii. The sequence continues at coordinate 806,380 of LPNX010178748.1, read as the reverse complement.
TTTCATTAAAATTTTAAGTAATTCTAGGAACCCTTTAGTATTTCATGTTAGTTGTCTTGTACTTGTACACTAGGTACTCAATTATGATCATAACTTGCTCAAGGAGGATCTCTACAAGCAAGGAAAATTAAATTTCTCAAATTGCGATGAAAATGCACTCATGTCAAAGAGCTTGATGAGATATTTATAAAGATGTTTGAATTATATTAAATAGACATTGTATGAGAGAGTTATGGAATTCTAAATTTTTGGTAAAACAAGAAAAAGGTGTACAAGCCCCAAAACATGGCATCACCAAAAGTTGGCATGTGGAAGTGCAACAACTCATAGGGTGGACAAGTGGTAGTATGGATAGGACATATGGTAGCACATACATTACACGTGACATAATAGATATTGATTTGGAATGTTGACTAGATCCTATAGATGTTGATGTTCAATGTTGACTGGGTTGTACATATGATGTTATGGTAGGCTATTGTGGCATTGAAATGGTAGATTGATAGGAGAAGTTTATTATGCAGGAACATGGATACCATGTGGACCAATCCATGTGGACCAATTAGATGTTTCCACGTGGAAGGCCAAATTTTCCCAAAGGACCTTATTAGTTCCGAAATCATCGGGAGGGTGGATCAAACCCCCAACCTCATTGAACCAAACAAAATGTTCTAATTGCTACATCACTGGTGGAGCTTGATTTAGATAACTGTTAATTTTTATTTAAAGTGATGTGGTTGTAACCATATTCCAAAATCAAATTCTCTGTGGGTTTGATCCCACAACCTCTATCAAACTATTCCAATGACTTAACCAATGGACCAACCATGTTGTTTGGTATGGCAAGAAGATATATGAATATTTAACATTATAATATTTGGTGGAACGAAAAATACCTAAGGCCATAGGTTTGAAACACCAAAATTTTCCATATATTCCAAAATATTTTTCCATTCAACCACAGGTGTGAACTCTCTAAAGAAAATGTTGCATATTTGGTAATATAGAGAAGCTTTTCTTGCATAGATTTTGAAGAACTGGTTTTGTAAACCAAATTTTGGTAAACCAAGAGTGGGGAGAGGTTTTTCTAGGATAGTTAACCATTTCTAGTAGATCAATGGCTTCTCATTAAAAGTTTTTGCTGAGACTTTATTATTATGCAGCTGTATTTTCATGTATAATTGAAGGACCAAGAATTTTCAAGCCTTTTCGAGTGTAGGAAGAGAGTGGGAATTGATTTCCAACAACTCTACAATCTTATTAGAGATGGAAAAATACATTTTAATGAATGCTAGAGATCCATTTGTAATGTAAAAATTCATTTGGTTTGCTTCGACTTATATTAATTGAGCGGTTACGTGGTTGAAGGTGGCTCAGAGATGTAGCCTAAGATGGGTGAAATCCGTTATCAACCTTCTTGCCTTGTCTCTTTATTCTTTCTGCTATGATTTTGTCTTCAATTCATCCTTTAAAGTGTAGAAATAATGTAAATTCGAAGAATATTATACTTTACATTATTATTATTCCTCCTTCGGGAGATGTTATTGATGTAAAAGGTCATGTAAAATTCATGAGGTAAACCCTTAGTTGTAAGTCGGGTCAATAGCACAGATAAACAAATAATATAATCATTATTGTGAGTTTACCTAGGTAGGTCGGCCCTGTTAGTTAGATAGGTTGGCCCAGTTATGGAAAATGTCAGTTGGGAAGCTAATATAAATAGGGAGGTGCCCCCCCTCATTTATACACACTTACTCTGACTTGTATTGCGCAAGCCTAGAGAAAGGAGGAGATAAAGAGAAGGAGGAGGACTAGTGTCTTTGGTGTTTTGGATCTTATGCTTGTGGTCCCGTCTCTCTCTCTCTCTCTCTCTCTCTCTCTCTCTCTCTATGAGACCTTTTTATTTGGTCATTACATTATGGTAATCTATATTGAGGAATTTTTTGATGGGGTGTTCACTTTAGGGTTTCCCATGGTAAATTGTTTTATGCCTTGTAATTTTGTTTCTTTCAGTGATCCTCTTTATGTTGTTATTGTGAAAATGTATTGAATTCTTATTATGTTAGGAACTAAGCTATGGAAGCATAGAAAAATTAGCATGGTATCCGAGATAGCTTGAAAAGAGAAACTTTCATGAGGTAAATATCTCTCTCCTTCTTTAGACAAGAAATTTAGGGTTTTCTACTAAATTGGATTTTTTGACAGCAAGTGACATAGGGAAGTGCACCCCTCCTAGGAGCATCTTTTGGCAGCAAGAAAATGTTTTTAAGTGGGAATATCCTCTAGAAATTCAAGCCCTAGTTTGGTTTGGAATGAGTGTCATCCACTAAGTTTCACTTAGGGTATTTTTCAAGTGAGCCACCAAGGACCAGGAAAAATTAATTGTTCTTACTCAGTGCTCGAAACTTCCATGGTTTCATCGGGGCCAGTTGTGGTCCCTTTTTGCATGTTCGCACCCCCTCATGGGAATTATAAAAAATTACATAGCATGATGGTTTCTTATGTAAAAGGATTGGGCTTTTTAGGATGTTTTCATCAAAGTCATCATCCTTGAGTTTTTTTTCCCTTGTTAATTATGTGACGTTTTTTCAGCGATATGTAATTTTCAAGATTTTCACTCAAAATCCTCCAAAGTCAGGATGGTGAAGTTGGTGATTATTTCTTGGGAGGGTTATTAAATCCCAAGGTCTATGTATTATAACATGCTATTCATATTCCCAAATTTTTGTGGACATGCACTAAGTGTTTCCTAGGATTTTTTAATTTTTAGTTTTTTAATAAAATCATCGATAAGGTGTATTTTAATTGTAAAATTTCAAAAGGTCATAAAATTGGGCCTAGGGAGCCAATTTGGTCATGGGGATTCTTTTTTTGGACTCAGATCCACCACTTAACCCCTAAAGCCACTTTTTCTATGTTTTAAGTGATTATTTATCACAAGTGAAATTCTCTCCAAAAAAGGGAAAATATGGAGAAAAAATACATCCCTAAATTAGTGGGAACTTGTCCTAGACATGTTTCGGGTTAACTAAGGATGATGTTGGGGTTAATTGGAGACCAAATCAAGATCAAATCGGCTTGATTCCAATCAAATCCATGAGGGGGCGAATTTCTCCATAGAGGGGCACATTTATCCATGAAAGAGTTCATCTCTTGTTGTATACCTATCACGAAAACAGGGGGGTGACCTACCTTGTGAGAGGTGGAATATACCAGCTATAGTTCACTCTAGTTCACTCCCAATCATCTCAAAAATATCCCATACTTGGAAAATTACCACCCCTGGGGTTTGAGCTCATTTTTTTCTATAAAAGCAAGGTTTTACTCCTCATTTGAGAGGATGGATTGAACCTCTTCCCATTGTACTCTTGTTGTTGCATATTTTTTAATGAAATTGAAGGCTTTGGAGGCTAATTTGTGGCATTGTCTTACGAGCTTGCATTTGTCATGAATTTTAAGGTTTAATTGACTAAATCTTATGCTTTCTTGTCAAATAATGTTGCATAGATCAAGTTTAGTTTGAATAAGTATTTGTATCTATTAATTTACTTAATTTCATTTCATTATCATAATATTGTAAGAGAAATAGACTATAGTCGGTTATACTCATGTTCTCTTGCTTTATGTTGATGAAATTAACTGGATTAACCTTGTTTATATGAAGAATTGTCTAGATTTTGCAGGACCATCTTAGGTAGAAGGGATCTTGGAGCTCGGTTGCATCCATGTCCTTTTTTACAACATCAAATTTGTTGTTTTTAACATCTTTGTTTTGCAGATCCTTATTCTCTTTTATTCCATTCAAGCACAAGCTTGAGGATTTCTCTCTCCTTTCTTAAAATTCAATCTTTCTCTTGGTTATTGTTTCTCTATGCTTAATAAAAATTAGATACATCAATATGATATTTGAAATTTGGTTTTAATTATGCATATATACATATACATATACATATACATATACATATACATATACATATACATACATACATACATACACACACACACACACACACACACACACACACACACACACACATATATATATATATATATATATATATATATATATATCAGATCTAGGTTCCTTTAAAAAGTTTCATCTCAAACTAGATCCGAATTAGTCTCTCAAAGAGTCGTTTTCAATAAATTATTCCCTCTTGAGATATTGTGTGGAACACTTGATCCTAGGACCCGCACTACCTTGGCTGAGATCAATTGTGTGTCTAGGCTATCAATTTCAAGTAGAAGTATCGATGAACCATGAAGGTCTGCACTCGCCACAAAGTGATGATCCATTATCTCCCTTATGCCCACATCATGTGGACATTTGGGATAAGTATCCCCAATAACCTTGAATTAGGGAAATCCAATTATAAAGTACACATCCTGTAAGGTGAGCTCAACTCCCTTACCTTGAACTATGAAGACTCCAGTATCCCAATCCTGGAAATCAACAATTTTGTTGATAAGAAAAGGTGCACTATGTATCAATGCGTTCTCAAACAATTTTAGTAACCCGCATCTCGCCAAATCGTCCCTCATAAGGTAGTCATCATTGATGTCTCGCTGGATCTTGGAAACATCCCTTTCCCTCCATTTGACCCATGGAATCCTACGTTCAAAATGAATAGTCAGAATCAATCAAGTGCAGAAAATATCCCTTTTGACATCGTCTCAAACCTTTTTAATAATTTTAAGTGACCTAGGTGGCACTTGTAGGGAACAAAAGCGTGAATGAGGTCACCTATTTTTCCTTGATTGGTGTGAATTAGGTCGCGCATTTCTGTTATATTGGTACAAACTAGATCACACTTGTTTAGAAAAAAAAATGTGACTTGAATTGCACTTAAACCCTTGAAAAACCTAAAACCCTCAAGGGGTTTGTCGAGGTGCCTCAAAAAGCCAACATGTAAAAAAAATATTTGAAATTGATAAGAAAAGTGCGAGCACTAACCTTTTTCTCATGGAATCTAAATATGACGGTCAGAATGGAAGAAATCAACAACTAAATAATTGGGAACCCCATACTCCTCGAACAATGAATAGTGAAAATGACACCTAAAGTGGTGGGACCTACCTCCATTTAAGTGGTTTTCATTCAATTTTTTTTTGCCTGACCTCATACAACATCTATTTGATGCACCGTTTGTATTATTGGAATCATGCTTGTGAAATTTTATTGTTATGAGAACCTTTTTCATGATCAAGAGATCAAATTTTTGGGCCCCTTTTTACCCCACCTTGATTGTACCCATCAGGTAAAATTTCAATTTTTATACTATTTAAGATACCAATACATTTGATTTGGTTTGCAAGTGCACTTTTACACTTGGTATTGTTTTCACGTGTATAATTCCAGGTAGAAATGAGATTCACTAGTTTCAACAATAGTTGTCCCCTACAAGTATAAATCCCTAACTAGCATATAGATAATCACCCTTTATAGAACACCTTATGCATAATCCTCCATAAACTATTTTTCATCCATAGGGATCTCCCCCCTCTATATGAAAAAGTGGCCCACCCCAACCACCTTTGCATTCACCCTTACTTGGAATTAAAGCCTTCCTAACATGGGTGCTATCATAGTGTCCCTTTCCTTTCAACACCCAAGTTGTTCTGTCTTTTTGTAGGATTGGGAGTCTTTTTAGTCTATGTATTTTTACACTCAACCACATGTTACTCCAATACCATCACTCATCGGATGACCCCATGGAATCCCAACATATGGCCATTAAAACATGTTAATGTTTCCCATTACATATTCATGATCCCACTTCTTCATCCATACTACAAATGGCACGTTATGTTACCACCATTCACCAACCTGAAGTGTCCTCCCTTTCGATAAAAAAATATTTTGTTATCAATTAGTCCCTTGATCTATATAAAAGTATTACAATTGGAAATTTATCTCCTTTCCATTCTTTGTCATCTTGTTCAAGTGACCTTTCTCCTCAACAAACATTTTTACAAATGGTTCTTTTTAAGCACCTCCATTTACCAAATGATCACACATTTGGGAAACCATTATTTTTGAGTAGTCATTAGTACTCTTCCTTTGGTTCCCATACAACAAAGAAACCATTCAACAAAATATGTTTCTTAGCAGTCCTTAGATAATGCATAGTCTCTTTTTGTGGCAACATTCTCGGTTACCTTTGTTTAGAGTATTCTACAATGACTCACCATTGGAGTAATTAATAATAACTATCCCTATCCACAAGAGTAACAAGTCCCTTCCCCATCAAATTCACATCCCTTGGTACCCCAATTGTGCCATTTTTGTAATCCCAACAAGAAATCCTGCACATGCTTCTAGGTCAGTCTTACATTCATACTCTAAACAAAGGAAGTTTGAGTCCACTACTTAGTTACCCTCTTATCCCCAAACAATGCCTTAGTTACTTGTCTAGTATTTGTCTTATCTAGGTGGTATCCCTCATGCATTGCTTCTATAATGGAAACACATTATCTTGGTAGTTGCAGGCGTCCTTCTGTTAATGCCAACACATTTATTCAATAAGATAGACCCATTTGTATCATGTACCTTGTTCTCGTAACCATTATTGATGACTCCATTCGAATAATTGAGGGGAGACCTCAGTGATCCTTATCTTGGTTATTTCTCATGTGATTGATTCCAAATCAATCATTACACCATTGAGGTTTGTACAGGACAGTGTTCCTTTCATTTTGTTGAAGACCTCAGATATCCCCAACCATAATCATTGGATGATTCCCTTCTAGTTATATATTTATAGAGATATTCACGATGTGTTTGCGATAGTTTTATGGAATCCTTAATTGCATGCTTCCTATTGTATCTAATCATGGATGTAGTTCCCAAAGCTAGATTGATTCAAAATTTTAGTTGTTTCAGTCATCCCAGATTGTTTCCACCCTTTTTAATACAAACAAAGCATAATTGTTGTGATACAACATTCCTCTAGAATTCCATTGTTTTGGTATGAGTTTTCAAATCATCAATGGTTGGACCATGCTTATGTACTCTTTGACTTGAATCCCTTCTGGAAACTTACGATGTACATAATGATTATTCATGTATCAATTGAACCCCTATTGGGCCTAGATGTCCCTTATGATGTACACAATGATTGTTCATGTATTGATCAGACTCCCAATGGGTCGAGCTCTCCTTGTTATATTTGAGAGATTGATATGATCATAGGGATGACCACCTTGACCATCTATATTTGACATTACATGGACCATTGTATTTTTTAGAATCCCCTTAAGGAAGATGGACAATTGACCAATACAAAGCCAACACAACTAAACACATGCAAATAGATGAAGACGTGAATTTATTTTCTCATCAATAAATGTACATATAAATACATGAGATATTGACCCTTGGGTTTCATATTCCAAGTGGTCTCTTGGAATTCTAAAGGTGATTGTTCACCTTCACTTCCCTTGAAGGATTAGTTTTGAACAAACCCCTATTTAATCTAAAGGGGTGTATATGAGTCCAAGAAAAGAGAGCTGAAATATGGAGAAAGCCGGTTGCACAAAGCTTAACATCTCTAACTTGAAAATATGAATTTGCTAAGTAAGATAGAAAAATATGACATATTCTGCTAAGTACAAGTGTTATCTGGATTAGTGGTTTTTGCTGACCACCAACCAAAGGGGGATAACAGAAGATGGAGTCTTCTACTACATGGTTGGTTTAAAGATGGCAACAAAATCTTGATCTCATTAGCTATATAATCATGAACCATGAAGGCGGTTTAAGGATTATGACAAACTATGGAACTTGGATTGAATCCTCAAAGGTTTCTATAACATTCTAAAAGGATAACAGAATTTGTTCGTCTTCTACTAAATTAGTGGTTTTATGTTGACCACAAACCCTTCTACTAAATGAGTGGTTTAAGTTGACCACAAACTCTGGAACTTGGATCAAAGGATCAGAGGTTCTTGGATCATTCTAACATGCTAGTAGAATATGATATAGGCTACTAATTGAATAGTCATGGATTGGCTCTGCTACAACTGTGAGTGTGACAGGCTCAAGGCTCTAGCTCTGATCACTTGTTCCCATTTGCTTGTATCGTCTCCCCATGTCGAGAACATTGTGAGGAGAAGAGGATCTCTCAACTACAAGATGTGTCAATACTCGTGAATGAACTCTCAGGTATGACTTATAAATATTCTTATATATTGAGAGTGGAACATCTATCTGAAGAGTGGGTGTGCTTTCTCCAATGCTTACATGAGTGAAGATCAAAACCTTGATATTTCATATGGCCAACTCGATGACAATGTTGGCATGTTGAACTATGAACTGGAATGGATGAAGATGAACTGTAGTGGAGGAATCTAGCACTCTAAAACAAGACAGGGTTGAAGAAATCAAGTTTGTGAACGTCACTTCCTTGTCATATCCAAGACCAATAACGTACTTGTTGTGGCTTATCTCTTCCCATGGTTTGAATATAGGTTTGGAAGGAACAACAAAAACCTCTATATGCATGCCTTCATCTTCCTTTTATTTTTTCTTATTATGGGATGTCGCTAATATGCTTATGTGATTCTGAAATGGTGTCATGTTGAGGAGGATGCTAGGCTACTCAATATAATCATAAAGAGGATTGTTCTTAACATGAGCAAGTTCAAAATGTTTTTCTTCTCGTATAAGTTATGACACAAGCTATAAAAATTCAAGAGTATCCCATGATTCTTTTGTATAGTCAAGGATGTGAGTGTGAGTGTGTTCTTGTCGATCATGACAATGTGGTAGATAGTAGAAAATAGTAAAGTGTTAAGTAACTCTACAGGGTCATTTAATCTCTCCATGTGATTAAAATAAAGCTGAAGACTCCATTAGAAAATGAAGGGATTATTGCAACTCCAACCTTTTACAAACAAAACTCAACAATCAAACTCAACATCCTGATGTGTGTGGGGTTCAACCCAGATTCCACTCATTTACAATGACTTATAGGAAAAAATTGTGCCCAGAGTGCACTCATTTACAATGACTTACAGGAAAAAACTTACAAAACTCACAGTTTGAAAGTTACAAATTTGATGATGATCCACAAGTTGAATTAAAATTTAGAAAATTGAGTGTTTTACCTTCATGAAGATAGGCCTCTAGATTTGAAAGTTGTGGTGTCAAGGTCAGAAACTCAATGGAATTCTCTGCAACGCAATGCAGTCTTCAAGCTCCACCATTCAATATTCTTGCAATGAATTCAAAGTGCACGTATACGATATGAACCAATGGGAGTTCTGATTGCTAGTGATCAGGCTACAATGAACCAATGGGAATTCTGATTGCTAGTGATTAGGCTACAATTGGTCTTGATGGACTTTGAGATGCACGGTGGAAATTGATGGTTTGCACACAATGTCCTCTGATTATGCTGGAGTACGAACTTATATCATTGGATACTATTAGTGATATCAAGGAGTTAAGTGTTCTACATACTCTTCATGCCGTTTTAACTCTCCAGTGGCCACCAAATTCACCCAGAAATATATAAATTTACATAAAAAATTCCTCCTAAAATATCCAAAGTTAAAATGATGCAATTCCAAGAAAAAGTGGTTTACTCTCGAAACATATATTATTGATGACAAGGAAATATACCATGAAGTTTGCAGCCCACAGGGCTGAGCTTATCCAGCATGTACGTTCATGCTGGTAAAGCCAGCTGGCTCACGTGGTCCCCACATTTCGCCTCTATTCTCCACCGGCTGGAATCGGAAAAACAGTTTAACCGGCGCTGCCTTTGGTGTCCTTGGTAACATAGTTGCCAACTCTTCATAAATATGTATGTACCTGCCCAGCATTGAATGACGCGGAATTTATGGAGTCGATTTGAAATTTGAATTAGATATAGCTGAAATTTCTTCCGATTCAAAGCGGCAAAACAAAGGGCATACTTGAATGGGCTCTGCGAGGGCTGCCCGAGGATTTCTCGTCTCATTCTTTGTATCCTCTTCTCATGGGCTCTCCATTGCAAGAAACAAGATCGCAGATGCACCCAACATTCGCATTGTAGAGCTCCATCTTTCCCACCAGATAAATCCCCAGGCTGCCAGTGACAGCAAAATTGATGCTTCCGACCAGATTCCGTCCCTGCTGCTTTGGAACCACACGTTACTTCAAGACGCATTCTAGAAACGGCTCATGGACTCTCAGGAGGAGGAAGAGAATGGGTATCCTCCTCCCCTCTGTATCGTTTCATACTTTTTCTTGAGCTGGACAGTAACCATGGCTGCCAAGCTCGGAATACCCCGTGTTAATGTTGAGTGCTCGTCTGCATATTCCCAAAACTTATTCGAAGCACTCTGGACCAAACTGCCACGCAAACTGGAACGGACTACCTCTGGCAGATACATTGTTCCCCATCAGGACAAACACACCGTTCTCTCACGTTCTCAGATGCCCCCTGAGCTCCCCGATGCAGATGAAACCCATTGGACGCACCAAGGTAGCGGAGAATATCTTTGTTTGTGCAAGCAGAGTTGGATGACCATTACCAACACCTTCCATGAATTGGAAGGAGATCATGTAGAATAATTTCAGAAGCGTTATGCAGGCGCCGTCCGACCTATCGGACCTCTGCTACCGGACTCTTTTCTAAGCGGTCAATATCTCACCACGCCAACAGCTCAACTGGCCGCAGCGGAGGAGTGGTTGAACCATCGATCCCTGGGATCAGTCATTTACGTCTCTTTTGGCAGCCAAAGTTTGATGTCTTCTTCTCAGATCATTGAATTAGCTTTGGGTTTAGAGGCAAGTGGCAAGCCATTTATTTGGGTGCTGAAACTCCCAGCAGCTTCTGATGAGAACAATCCCACCATAGATGGCTTTTGCAGGTGCACAAAGCAGCAAGGCCGAATAGTAAGTGGATGCCGAATAGTAAGTGGATGGACAGATCAGTTAGCCATTCTTTCTCGCCCTTCTGTGGGAGCTTTTATTAGTCATTACGGTTGGAACTCAACGCTTGAAGCCATCTGCAGCGGTGTTCCTCTCGTCTGTTGGCCATTGTTCGCAGATGATCAGCACTTCAACATGAGGTTTATCGTGGACGAAGCCAAGGTTGGAATTGAGGTTGTGAAGCGTGAGGAGGATCAAATGGTTACAAGGGACGAAATACAGAAGTCTGTGTGGACTCTGATGGACGATGATCAGTACAGTGGAGATCATGAAAGAGTAAAATCGTTGAAGGAAAACTGTAAAAAGCTGAAGGAGTTGGCCAAGAAAGTCGTATCTGAAGATGGATCGTCATCTAAGAACTTCAATATGGTTGTAGTAAGAAGGAAAACAGAGTTTCAAATTACAACTGCATCTGCGATAGCAAAAAGAATGATAAGGCCATGCACATGGCTTGATTAGTTGGATTTTAGAAGCATAGCTAATTTACTTGGGGTGGAGGAATATGGATCACCAACAGTTCTATGTAGTTGTTTATATTTTAGTTAGATGTTATTATTGTCTTCTTCTTTTTTTTAAACAGGTTGTTTCTTACCGTTATTAATGTATGATAAATTGTTAATTATTTTTAAATTTTTTTGGTAATGGTTTATTTCAAATAATTATAATTATAAAATTAATGTAGACACTATAATTTTCTCATTCTTTAAAAAATTAATAAAAATAATACAATTTGTTTGTTTTCCCATCTCTATGTATCTTTCTAAAAATCAATATAAACCATACAATTTTATCATTCTCATGCTCATGTTATCTAAAATATAAACCATACAGTTTTCTTTCCCATCCTCATGTGTATCATTCTAAAATCAATACAAACAATACCATTTTCTCATCCTCATGTTGTCTAAAATAAATTGAATAGATTGAGATCAACCTTCTCTCTAATTA
>LPNX010178748.1:679383-782890 GCA_001517045.1 Pseudotsuga menziesii | reverse complement strand
GGGAAAGATGGAGCTCTACAATGCGAATGTTGGGTGCGTCTGCGATCTTGTTTCTTGCAATGGAGAGCCCATGAGAAGAGGATACAAAGAATGAGACGAGAAATTCTCGGGCAGCCCTGGCAGAGCCCATTCAAGTATGCCCTTTGTTTTGCCGCTTTGAATCGGAAGAAATTTCAGCTATATCTAATTCAAATTTCATATCGACTCCATAAATTCCGCGTCGTTAGATGCTGGGCAGGTACATACATATTTATGAAGAGCTGGCGCTGGGCAGGTACATACATATTTATGAAGAGCTGGCAACTACGTTACCAACGATACCTGAGGCAGAGCCGGTTAAACTGTTTTTCCAATTCCAGGCGGTGGAGAATAAAGGCGAAATGTGGGGACCACGCGAGCCAGCTGGCTTAACCAGCATAAACGTACATGCTCGATAAGCTCAGCCAGCACAAAGTGGGTCCACTGTCCAGCAGTGGCGAGTTCAGAATAAAGACGCACCTTTACGGGACCAGTCTTCAACATTTGGCCAGCACTTCTAAATAACCCATGAACTGTATTGTGCAATCACTTTAAAAAGTGTACAGTTGTGTCGTAATGTTATTCGTCAGTTCATGAAGTGGTTTTATTATATCTTCCACATCAACACAAATCAAAGATGGGTAATGTTATTCGTCAGTTCATGAAGTGGTTTTATTATATCTTCCACATCAACACAAATCAAAGATGGAAGCACTTTTGTAACTCTCGAATAAATGAATTCTTAATGAAGTAAATGGTAACACAAACTTTTAAATATAAAGCAAATGTGTTTTACCCAAGCAAATAATCTAATACAATGTATCCAAATGTCCACCAAATGTATTGGATTTCCTTACATTATTTATATGTTTGTATTGGATTTCCTTGTTGTCTACCATTAACAATAATATCATTATATGTTTATACTATCATTTCCAGACACTTCCCTTGGCTCAATATCTCTCCGCTAGTGAGTCTGTTGCCTATGCTCACTTCAAAACTTTATCGATGCTAGAATCCCAACTTCTTATGGCTTTCGTTGAACATGAGAGGTTGTTGTAGAAGTTATTTCCAATAGTATTGTTTCTATTTAGTGACATCAAATATTGAAACAATTGTGCAAGAATCACTGTAAATAACATGAAATATAAGTGGATTTTTAATAATGATTCCATGAATCATTTCATCTCCATCATACAGTTCAGTGATAGCCACTGATAGGTGTGAATTTGCAACTAGAAATATTTCAATTAATTGAACAAAGTCGCATCAATTTAGTTATTGGATGATAGAGGATACAAAAAAAATTCATGAGTGGAGAATACCTGGTGGTGGGCATTTGGGTTTCCCTAGAGCCGGTTTTCAAGTCCCACCTCTTCAAGCAAATTTCAACACGATTCTACACTTTAAATTCCAGACTCGGTGGTGCCTCTATCTGTGTCTCAATACTTTTAATTTTTGACAGGTTTATCATCACAGTTGCTTCATTGAGGTAGCATCCAAGCAATGACAACTCAACATAGAGAAAAGATAGCTGCATAATATGCTCTTGTGGATGTTGTTGTGTTCACCAATCTCAATTAATTAGTCATGTGCAGTAGTTTTCATTACATAACATTTGGTGATATACTCCAAACGCATTTGAGAGCTCGAACTTTGTAAAGAAGGATGTGAATGATGAAATACTGCATGCCACAGTCTTCAAGCATGCTTGAACCACTCAACGGTTTGTGATTATCTCAACTATAACATGATGCATCGGTCCTGGTCTTAGACTTAGAGGTGGCATACAGAATGGAGAGGCAGTGAAAACGCAACTTTTTTCAGAAATCAACCATAAAATATTCATAACTAAAATGGTATGTGGCATTATTGGAAGGATTAACCATCGATCCAACGCCTAACCCTGGCAAACTTAGGAGAGAGCTCAACGCTCAACTATGCTCTAGGAGAACCTCAAAATTATTCAATAGATAAGTATATGGCATAATTTCTCTTAGAATTCAACAGAAGATAAAATATAGCAGCCACCTTCATCTATCGAATAATATGCAGAGCTAAGTCGAATCCTAATCTTCTTCTCTACTCCAAACAATTAGCAACGCAAATTTCATTACCTAAACTTTAACATATTCTAGAATTCACAATCTCGGGACTCTTGAAGCAAAATATATCTCAATATCTAGCACTTTTCACTGCTAAGAAAAATTGGTAACGTTCGAGCACACCTTATTTGTTGAAGAATTGACTCCAAATTTTGTGTATCCAACCTCCAATCACCAAGTTCCAATCAGTTCGTGCTCCACACATGTAGTTTTAGCTCCTCCATGTTAATTTTCTCCACACAGGATAAGAGAAATCACACTACAATTGAAGGGGAATGGTCCACAACAAATTTCTTTGAAAGTGTGAGCAGTAAAAGCGCCAATTCTTAGTGAAATTTTCTTTCTTCGTATCCGATTAAATACATTGGAGGTTAAACTCACAGGTCGTAAGAGGAGGGCAGCGACAGTGCTCGGCTTAGTTTGGCAAGATTTATCTCAGTTCTTTTTATTTATATCTACTCCTTTGGACTTGGGCTTACACTAACAACATCTGAGACAGGTTGAAGGTGGTGTGCAGCATGACAGAAGCCCGCATCTATCTCAACATGATAGACTTATGTTAGATACTAGCGAATGGCAAACCCTAGCATCTCGATTTTAGGTAATCATATGCAAACACACGGGATGATGAAGGGATTCATTTGTTCAAAGGTGAATTAATGCATAGGAATGACTGAAAACAACAAATAGTATAATCTCCATAAGCTGGCGGGAACAGGGGGANATATGCAAACACACGGGATGATGAAGGGATTCATTTGTTCAAAGGTGAATTAATGCATAGGAATGACTGAAAACAACAAATAGTATAATCTCCATAAGCTGGCGGGAACAGGTGGAATGTAGCAAGATTAAACACAAAGCTCTGATACCACTATTAAAAGCTCCTTAGGGAAGATGGACAATTGGCCAAGCAAAGCCAACAAAGATGAACACGGGGCAAATAGATGAAGACATGAATTGCTTTTGTCATCAATGAGGTATTGACCCTTGGATTTCATATTCCAACTGGTCTCTTGGACTGGTCTCTTGGACTTCTAAGGGTGTTTGTTCACCTTCGCTTCCCTTAGGATTAGTTTCCAATAGTATTTGTAGGTAAGGACCCATGTAGCCATGTTAGAAGGTGAATTCTCTCCAAAGCCATCTCCATTCTTTGCACCATTCTCTCACTTATCCCCTAACCACTCATGCGATGAGCTCCTAAACTCATACATAAGGGGAAATACATAAGGGGAAATATGTTAACAACCAAAAAAATTTCACCTTACCTCCCATCAACACCATCACCTTCATATGTCATCATTCCACCTCATCCATGTTCATTTGATATTGGAAAGCTTATAAAAAACTGAAAAAATGAAAGACAAACCTTAGAAAAGAATCTTTAAGTCAGGTCGCTCTTAATCCTTCCATAAGAGCCACAAAGGCCACTCTCCCTCGATTTGAGCAACCCAAGTTGCATAAAAAAATAAAAAACAATGTGACCCAACCTCCAACTTGTCTTTTAGTTGTCTTTTCTTCATGTCTAAAAAAATCTAAGTGAAAGTGACACACGTCTCTATGCGGATTCAGTGAAATGACCAATCTAGAGCCCAAAACTCAGCTCTAGAGTCTCGCCATTATCTATAAAAGAGACACCAAGGTCCCTCATTCTATACACAATTCCATTCAATTTTCTCAAGCCATTACTATACTAAATTTTCATCGAGTTCGAAGTTGACCTTGTCAACTTCTTTCTCACCTTTTGGAGATTCCCTTCTTGTGATGCATGGCCGACTCAAGAGAACAAATAGACCTTCCCTTGAATAACTAGGGGGTCTCTTCCAATTATATTGTTCAAATGACTTTATTTCCTATAATATTTCATATAATACAAAATATTCTTTATTCTTTCATATGTTGTTTTGCATTCATGTTGATTGAATGAACATAATAAAATAAGACTGTTCATTTTATTTCATGCCAATTTTTCTTTTTAGTTATAGTTCTTAATTTAGTTGTTTATTTATTTATTTTCTTGAAACTCAGATGAAGCAACAAAACCTTTTGGTAGGATCCTTTTGGAAAGAGCATGTGTGAAAAAACACCCTATAGTACCTGCAACTGTACTAACTCCTTCATTTGGTTAGTTACCTTATGAACCTTATAGTCCTACCACCCGAATGTTATCCAAGCACCTTTGGTTCCTCCACTACAAATGGAGCCATCTACTCCTACATCCACATCATACAAAGAACCTAACACATATATCCCCACAACTAGATATAATCCATATTTCCTATCGCATGCTCCTCTTGGTCTTGCCCCCATGCCTCGAATGGGGATAAATCTAGTGTAACATTCTCCCATGAAACAAAATTAGAGATTTGAGCAGTTAGATACCGATAATCCCTTGAACCCTCAAAATCAAGGGAAGTAGAAAGGAAAGAATATAAAAAATCAACAACACAGACAAGGCGCAATCCCCCTCCCCAACCAGACCAAAATATTGGTAACCAACACAAAGGGGCAAACAATCCTCCCAAATAGGGAAATCATTCCAACCTTTGGACCAATTATCCTTGCTTGATGTGTGGAGAGCATGGGATCTACATGCAACATTTTCCATTGATACCTGAGTGCAAACAAATGTATGAAGTAAAGAAGTTGGAAATAACCAACCCTCCTCAAGAACCTAATGCACCACAACCCCAACAAGTTGTGTTGAACCATTTTCCAATCAAGGGGTAGTTAATCAACAACGATATTCACACCCCTAAGGTGATATAACTTTTCATAATATTTACATGAACATGATAGAGGTCAACCTCTAGAACCATGCCAAAGGATATGACATTCCTGAACCCAATTAAGGGGAAGATGTACACACCACCTCTAGTGAGCCTTTGCAAATACCTCACCCAAATAGTGATCAGATCCCTTGGGTCCTAAAATATCCGCTTAGACAAACTACCCATAATACTCACATGAAATCTTCCCACAACTACAATATTGTTTATAATATGGCTCAATCACCCACCTCCATGTCGACATTATAATTTCTTTAGTCTCTCCCTTCCAAAAATAAAGTATTACTTAGTGCATTAGGTGTCATCGATCCTTCCAACTCACATCTCATGAACTTTGACATTGATAAAGGTGAACCACAACTACCTGTGTTAGTCACATTCTATATCCCCATCACAATAAAGAACATTATCATTTCACTAATGCATCGTTGATGAAGGAGCATCGACTTGTCTGATGTCCACCCATGTCTAGAAATGTTTAGGTTCACAAGACTTGGTTCCCTCATCTATTACTCGTTGTGCTTATGATGGGAGATGATCAAAACCTTTGGGATTGTAATTTAATGTCCCTATAGAGCTAGGGGGGAAAATGGCAATGTTGGATATTGAGGTAGTTGATGTGCAACTTGACTACAACATTTTTTTTGGGTGTAGTTATATCTACACCATGAAGGTGGTAGCCTCATTGGTTTTCCACATAATGATGTTCCCTCATAATGGGAAGATTTTTCATTGTTAACCAAATCAACTACTATAACCCACACACCAAGAGAAACCCAAATAATGTCCTACCCACCATAGGATCTAATTCCCCCTAGATATTGGTCAAGGAATTTACAAATATTATGACTTGGTTGGGGGATACTCATGTCCTCCCCCTAAAATCCATGCATTTACATATTGTCTCATGTGCACTATAATCACCTTCAAGGACAAGTCACGAGTCCCATCCACATCAACATTTGTACCCCCTACTATATGTGGCATCAACTAGACCTTAAACACATCGATTCCACCTATGTTTTAGATCCCTTTCTTATAACCCCCCACGATAGTACAAGGACCACCAATAATGGCTCTACACATATTTTATAGGCTCATTTTGGGAATAACTATGTGGTACCTTAAACCATTGAATATGGCTTCCAATCCATTATCCCATTATGGGTTTATCCTAGTAGCACTTGTAGGTGCACCATCTAAACTTCCTACAGAAGAAACACCAGCTAAAGCACAACCACCACTAGTTGTCACTAAGTGTAACACTAGGGGCATATACCAACCCAATTTGAAACCCTTGTTAGTACTGAGTACTACTCCCACACAAAGAGTCACCCCGATGTGTGCTCTATATTGGAAACAATGACACAATACAAACTTGTGCCCCACCTTTCCATAGATTAAGAATCTACTAAATAACCCTGTGAGTGCCATACACATTGTAGGGGGAATGGAAACTACCTCAATTGCAACCAAAACTAAGACAAATACTAAGTCATTGTGTTCTAACCATTTGCACACAATATGTTCTCATTTTGGGAATTATACCCATCATTGTTATGAAATCCCTTGAATTCAAGATGCATTGGTGACCATTCACCTCAAACGCATCATGGTAGAGAGATTCCTACCTAAGAAACAAGATATTTCCTACAAGATGCACTGACGCTGCTAGCACCACCATTATTAGTTCACTCCCACAAGTGTTCATCATATGGGAATCATACCCATATGATACCCAATAGAATTGACACCATTATACTTGACCGTGCCACTCAACCATTGAGCTTGGTACATCAGTTTAACTGTGTCTGAGCCACTCATCCATGTAGATCATGTAGACAATTGAAGCGTTACTCATTCTAGTGCCCCGATATCACAAATATAATGAGCATTCCATCTAGAATATATGAGGCTCAAGGATCATCATCGTCCTCTTAGTGCATACCCACCAATGTTACCTATTGAGGAAGTTCTTTTTCTAGTGTCGCAAAACACCAATAATGTGGAGATCATCAATATGTCATCATTATATGGTCTACTTATTAGCAATGACACATCATCGTCCTCACCAGAGAAGAACCATACACCACAACCAAACTCACCTTCAATTGTCAAAGAAAACCACAACCCACCAAACAATTCCTAGACACTAGAATACCTTTACCATGCTTTAGCTATCCTTGGTATATGTAACCCACATTTCAACCAAAAAAAATATCCCCCATAAAGCTGATTGGCTTGGTATGTTGTAAAATCATGCAAATAGTCTTTCAATCAAGATAAGTTGCATCTATTTCCAAGACTAACAGTCTCCATCACACCACAATTGGTTTCCACCAAACCACCGAGTGTGATTGCCACAACCATCCCCCAGGTGTGCTACATTTTGTATAACTTATCTTTCATTTTCAATACTCTTGTCACAATCAATATTACGCTTGGGTATCTGCTTCATGTGTGCAATACAATCAACAAGAAAACAATTTGTCACTTTACAACAATAATGTAGGGACTCCAACCACATGTCTACCATCTCATCTTAGTATATTGACAATGTTTTCCTTTTGCTTACATTGCATTTATCATGTATTCTTATTGATACCTATAGGATCCCAATTCTCGATCATAACATATAATGAATGTCATCATTGAGAATAACATGTTCCCCCATGGGTGTGCATGCCATTACAAACCCTTTCATATTTTAGCACTGATGATGTCAAATTGCAAAAAGGTCAAGGAATCTGATCACTCACCCTATTTATCAAGATGAAGCCACATATAATCATCTTGCACTCTACTCCCAATATCCATTAAGATTCCCTAGAACATGTTATGGTTATGATTCACAGATAACCTCCCATCTCCCTCATGAGAAATATAACATATGTGCTTTTATTCATACCATCAACCCTCAAGAAGGAACCAACAAGGCCCTAGCCTCTGTAGACACCAACCCACTCAATTATTCCCACAGAAACATTATGCATGGCATTGATTCATGGGGCACCCATCTTATCTTTTTTTATAAAACCATCCCATAATCATCAAAATGAGGGCCTCGATTCACTCAAAACTGTGGGAATCTCACCCATACAAATTGATTCCCCAACCCACTCAAACTTGTGGGAACCATACCAATCATTCTTTGTGTACAAATCGTCCCCCAATCCACAAAAAATCATGGGGACCCCATCACATTATTCTCTTGGAAGCATCCCTTGGTTTCCCTTTATCAATGTTTAAGAGTCCACTTAACTCCATCATTACCATATCTATAATCCATTCTTACCTCATTAGTATTTTGTCTCCAATAAATCCCTTAATCTATAGTCTATTTCCCTCTATTACATCCTATATCGTCACTTGAAGAATGATACGATCATTTGATCCCTCCTATTTACATGGATAAAGGGAAGTCATGAGCCCCATGCTTATCAACCAGTCTTGTGTCAGATTTACCTATTCCCTAGTTGGTTACAAAATGATATTAGTTCTTGAGGAAATACTCTTTCCTTATCATATTCTTCAAATCTAATCAAAACCAGCACATTACATTCTGATAATTGCATTAATTGTAGTTGTAACTTGGGGTTCCTTCTAATAAATATAAGAAATTTCCTCAAAACTAGGTAGGGAGAGTCATTATTACTCCAACTTGGTGGTATTCCATATTCTTGGCATCAACAAGTCTATCACATTAGGGGGAGTCATACGTTCTGATGGTAGTAGTGTTCACATTTATGATTCATGGTAGCACCAAATTCGGTACAATTAAGTCCTCCCAACAAATTCACCATTATTCAAGTCCCCACCCAATTGGGATGCTCATGGTCATCAATAGTTTTGCTTCTTTGGAACCATTCACATCTTTTTTGTGATCCATTTACTCATACAAGGGCCGAAGCCACCTTCATCATTGTAGTAGTAGTATTAAGAGTTGACCTTGTAGTCCCCTCTTATTTTTAATATATTATGACAAATTTTCATGAACACAGGTATGCCTATCTCATTTGTATAAAACACCATATATTCTTTATAGCTTCAACGGTCATCACTAACAACCGTCCCCCATGGGTCAGTATTTTTCACACACAAATGATTGATAACTTATTAGAACACGGAGAAAAAACAAATGATGATATATTATTGTCCCTATAGTACCCTCTGAAACTCATATATCAGTGGGAATATGTTAACGCTTAAAAATCTCATACAAGTGACATTTCTTCTAGTCTTGTTGGAAGCTGTCATCAACATACAAAATGAAGCTCACTGAAGGAAACCTCATTAGATCCATAAGATAAACTCATCTCTAAAATTCCAAAATAATTAATTATTGAAAACCACGAAACTAAAAGAATTTGAAACTTCTGATACTAGGGTGACCCTTATATATAGTTACCTATGCGTAAATGTGCAACGTTTTCCTTGAAACACACTTGATTGTCAAAATAGTAGGAACAACTATTTATGCGGCACATTGAAGGATCATAATGGCTCTTTTGGATCCAAAGTTTTGTTGATGTATTTGTAACTTTGGAATGTATTCATTTGTATATTTTATATTGTATTTCATTATACCCCGACGGAGATGTTTGTTCCTCCGATCGGGAGAGTCATTAATATAATAAAGTCATGTAAATTCAATAAGGTTAACCCTCCATTGTAAGTAAGGGAAATAGTCCCCACAGTTGAGGTGTATTAGGGTTATTAGACTCTCCTAGAGAATTCGACCCTGTAGAGTAAATGTCAAGTGGAAAACATGTATAAATAGAGAGTGGGACTCTCTATTTGAAACACACAGTCACTCAATAGTAGCGCATGAGTGAGAGAAGAGGAGCTCCCACAAGTGAGAGAGAGAACAACTATAAGAGATCATCTTTTTGTTTTTGGGTTTTACTTTTGCTTTTGGCGCTCATTCCATCTCCGAGGTAGTTGTAAGGTTTTTTCCTTTATGGTTTCCCCAAGGAAAACTCTTTGTGTATCTTGTCTCTTGTGATTATTGTTGTGCATGTTATTCTCTCAGATAAGATCCTAGATCATATTGATTAAATGATAAAAATATAACATGGTCTTAGATCTAACCTGAGGAGAAGACACTTTGCAGCTACATAAGTCAGGGATTCTTATTTTTTGGGTCTCTCTCCACAAATCATCAGTAAAAGGAGGCTATGTTGACTCTCCATTGAAGGGCACATCTTTCTATCGAAGTAAAAACTGATTCTGAGCATTTTTAGTTTTTTACCTACCACTACAGTAGGAAATTAGGGATTTTCACAGAAGTGGAATTTTTGAGTGAGACTAGCATAGGATTTCTCTCCTCCTCAAAATCGAATTTTTTGGTTGGGTAGAACTTTGGGAAAGTCAAACCCTAATTTTCCCATGAACTAGAAAATCAACACTGCAGAAGATCAACTCCAGATCCAGTTCCAACATCTCAAATTGGTAAGATCTAAATATTTTGTATTTCCATTTGAGGTTCTCATTTAATATGTCTCATCACACCAAGCTTGATGAAAATCTTGAAGGAGATGAAAAATTCCAAGCATGTAAGTATAGATCTTACTGGTTCTTGAACAAAATGAATTGGACACCTACATAAGTGGAGAAGTTCCAATTCCAAAGGGAGATGAGGATAAATAATTACAAAAGAAGAACTTAGTTAAGGCCAAGAGGATTATTGCTGATTCTATCAAGGATCATTGTATACAACATATGTATTCCCTAAATACACCTAAAGAGATGTTTTATTCCTTAACCAAGCTATAATTTGAAGGGAAGAACATAAATCAGAAGACGAATTTGAGAAACCAGTTGAAGAATGTAAAGATCCAGAATGCAAAGACCATACAATCATACTTTACAAGGGTCTCTCAAATCAAAGAATTACTTGAAGCAGTAGAAGAAGTAGAGAATGGATAAATTGTGATGACCACCTTGAATGGTCTCCCTAGGTCATGGGACTCCTTCATTCAAGGGATTTGTGCTAGAAGAAAGTTAATCACTTTCTGTAGGTTGTGGGAGGAATGCTCACAAGAGGAAGTTTGGATAGTAAATAGAGAAGAAAATATGGGAAGTGAAGATCAAGCTCTCACAACACACAACAAGAAATTCAGAAAGGACCACCATCATCCCAAAGGTAATCATTCTCACTAGAAAGATATCCCTAGAAGATATAGCAAATATCTATCTAAACTTAGATGCTATACCTGTGATGAGAAAGGACACTTTTCCAAATATTGTCCCAGAAATAGAGGTAGCTCCCACAAGAAGAAGGACATCAAAAGAAAACATCATACTCACATTACAAAGGATGATGAACCTCCTAGGAAGAGAGTCAAAGAAGAAAGTGAATATTCTTCAAGTGATGAAGAGTATGTTTCGATTTCTTCCCTCACAGGGACTGTTACACATGGAAGCAATGATTGGCTCATAGATAGTGGGGATTCCAAACATATGACTGGATTCAAAGAATCCTTTGTGAAACTATCTGGACATGAGTCACCCCACAAAGTAAAATTTGGGATGACTACCAATATCCCATATAAGGAAGTGGTGAATCCTCTTATAAGCTAGACTCTGGAAAATCTATGAAGATGAAGGATGTCTTGTTTCTACCAGGAATAAAGAATAATATTATATCCATATCTACATTGGATGAGAAAGGCATGACGGTTGCATTTTTAGATGGCCAAGTCCTTATGTGGCCAAAGGGGAATACTATAGATGATGTAGTAGTGATTGGAGAGCAAGAGGGAGGCTTATACAAATTAAAGGGCCAACCGGAACAAGCCTTGGTCCATGACTCAGTAGAGCCAAGCGAACTTTGGCATAGAAGGCTTGCACATGTGCACTATAGGGCACTACCACTTGCAAGAAAATATGTTAAAGAAATCCAGGCAAAGCATGAAGGCATTTGCAAAGGATGTGCAAAGGGAAAGAACACAAAGAAGACATTTCCAAGTAGCGAGAGCAAGGCAAAAGGAATCTTGGAAATCATCCACTCTGATGTATGTGGTCCGATGTCATCCAGTTCATTGAGTGGGTATGCATATTATGTTTCTTTCATTGATTAGTTTTCTAGGAAGACATGGATATACTTCTTGAAAAGAAAGGATGAAGTATTCAGTAAATGCAAGGAATTCAAAGCCTTGATCGAGAACCATCAGACAATGGCGGAGATTTCACATAAGATGAATTCAAAGAATTATGCAGAGATTCATGGATTAAGAGGGAGTTGACCACTCCATATAATCCACAATAGAATGGGGTTGCAAAAATGAAGAATATAATGGTTATGGAAGCAACAAGGGAAATGATTCATGATCAAGATCGTCCTATGCATCTATGGGCTGAAGCATTTAGTTTTCCAATGTACATACACATTCCAAAGGAAAAGAGGAATAAGTTAGATCCTTCAGGAAAGAAGGGTATATTTGTTGGACATAGTGAAATATAGAAAGCTTATAGAATATATTTCCTAGGATTCAAGAAGATTGACATCAGTAGGGATGTGACTTTTTAGGAAGACTCGGATTACAACAAATTCATAAAGAGACCTGTTGACAAAATTGAAGAAACAAAAGTACCCAGGATCCGAGATACAACTATGAACGATGCAACTCTAGAAGAAGATCGAGAAATGGAAGAACCTCAGGAACCTGTAGATCCAGCTCAGGAGAATAATCCTTACAAGAGGAAACCTGCATTGGTACGAGAGGCTATCCAAGGTGTAGAAAGATATGTGGCTTCAGAAAAAATGCACAGAGAAAGGAACAAAACTAGGTCCTACTGCAGTTATGTAGCCCTACTATATGAGATCATTGATAAAGAACCTTCCAACTCCAAAGAAGTAGCGGAAAATAAATAATGGAAGGATGCTATGATGGAGGAGTGCCAGTCGATCATGAAGAATGATGTTTGGGATGTAGTTTCGAGACCAAAAGGGAAGTTTGTTGTAACTTTCCAATGGATATACAAGATCAAGCATGCTGTAGATGGCAACATAGAGAAATATAAAGCAAGATTTGTAGAACATGGCTTCTCTCAGAAAGAAGGGATAGATTATGAGGACACTTTTGCACTTAACCACTTATACTATGAAATGAGAACTTTATACTAAGAATGAGAACTCTAGCTATAAAAATGATGATTTTTGCATAAATAACACCAAAAACACCCCCCAAATAGAAAAGTGTTGATACCGGTATACAGGTTTTTTTTTAGGGGTAAAAAATAGAGTCATGGACAAAACATCCCATACTCTCATTTACAAAAATTTAAAATCAACCCCTAAATTGGAAAAACATTTTTTCTTCAAGAGATAAATTACAATTTTTTTTAAACTTGCATATTAAACAAAAAAAAATATTTCATAAATAATTTCACCACTCTAATTATATAAAATCAAATAAATTATGATGGGATTCATAATGAAATCATTTATTAGACCATAAAACAACAAATGATTCATATAAATATTTAAAAACTTCTTTACAGTTTCAATTACAAACATCATACTAATAAAAAACATCTAAAATGTTTCATGTGAATTATTCAAATTCATCCATGGATTTTGACACCCCATAAGACTCTACATTTTATGCAAATGAAGGAATGGATGATTATGTAGATGACCCATATTCTTCTCCATTATCTATGGGTGCACCATCTGAGTCTACATCTATGCCCATCATTTCAGATGGCATATTCCTTCTGGATCTACGACTTAGTTTAGTAGACTCCCATCTTGCAACTTCTTTTGGGAGCAACCTCTTGATAATCTATATTGTCTTGAAGCGAAGAGTGTATTTATTTGTAAATTTGAAACCATAAACAAGTATATCAATTTCCTCTAATTTCAAGATATCAATGCGGTGACAGTTTATTTTTTGGCCCTTTCTTTTTCTCTTTTTTCTTTTAAATGTATTTTTTTTAATTCATGTAGTATTAATTTAAGTAAGGCTTTCCCTCTATCCCATGATTTTTAGTTTTGATTTTTTTTGTAAATAAAATTTTTAAACCTACTTAAATGCCACCTAGCACCCTAAACACCCTAACCGCCCTAATATTACAATAAAAAAATTAAACCCCTAACCCCCCCGCCTCAACATTACAATAAATAAAATTTAAAACACCCCACCCCAACAACATTATAATAGTTTTTTTTAATAAATAAATCCCTAACCCTCTAACCCCCACCCCACAACATTTCATAAATAAATAAATAAGTAAATAAAACACCCCCCTAAGCCGCTAAATCCCCAACAATATTGCATTAAACAAATTTTTTTTAAAAACATTCTGCCCACCCGCCCCCGACATCACATCACTTCTATGACTTCTATAAGCCACCATATTCATATATTCCTCTTCCTGTGTTCTCCTTCATTACCACTTCCAAACTCCCCCAGTTACCCTTACCTTCCTCTTCATTTATTTTTCCCTTCCTCCACATCATATTCCTCCATGTCCTTTTCCTCCCCCACTACACCCCATGCCTCTTCTACTCTTCAATTTACCACCATCTTCTCTTCCTTATTGTCATCCCTACTTTTTCTTTTCTTTTTCTCGCATCGCTAGCTATGACTTCTATAACCTGCCATCTTCATATGTTCCTCTTCCCGTGTTCTTCTTCGTTACCACTTCCAAACTCCCCTAGTTACCCTTACCTTCCTCTTCAATGCTTCTTCTCCCCTTCCTTTGACGCCCCACTTGTGTACCCCTCTATAAGTTCCACTAAAATAAATATATATTAAATACTATACTCTAATAATATAAATAGATATCATTATTAGAAATTAGAAAAACATTATATTTTTTGACCCCCTTTTGTGTACCCCTCTATAAGTTCCACTAAAATAAATATATATTAAATACTATACTCTAATAATGAGAAAAATAATATATTTTTCACGATTTTAAGGTATCTTACATATACATATAATAATAATAGTTCTCATTAAATATATAATAATAGTAGTTCTCATTAAATATATATTATATCAATAGATTTAATATATTTTACATATGTATAGAGTAATAATAATTCTGATTAAATATATATATTACAATATTATATAATTAAATATTATTTTGAAAAATATTAATATACATTTTGTATATAAATGTAATTTATACTTTATTTTTATACATTACTATTAAAAAACTTCATATTTATATTTTACAAACCATATTCCTAAATGTTACATACATAAATAATAATCACCTAGCCAAGATTAGATTATCCATTAACTATTACTAAATTACAATAATGTAAATTAAAAAAAAAAAAAACTATGTTTTGGCCAATAACATAATAATATGATTTAAAGACCTAAGTTCTACGACAAAGGAATAGCTATTTTTAATTATAATTAAAAAAAATAATGTACAAAATATATACTATTTTTAAAATGAAAATTAAAAAAAAAATACCACTCTCATTCTAATGATAACTCTACTTCCACTCACATGTCAAACTTGAAAAACAAAATCATTGGATGCAAGGTATGACAAAATTATTCTATTACTTATCCATTTTCAATAATTTAATAATAAATTTATTTTAGATTTAAGGAAAAAAAAGACTATATTAGATTAAAATAATTTAATAATAGATTTCTTTTAAAATCAAGAAAAAAATTGAATATAAAGTGGTCTAAAAAATTCATATAGTGATTGATTGTTATATACTCTGAAATAACACAAACTATTTCCTAGAGGATGCTTTTGGGAAATTTTGAAGCAATAAAAAAACTTTAAAAGAATTTCATAAAAACTTTTCTAATTTTTTAATTAATAAATAATAAATAATAATGATTTCAACGTGCTACAAACCAAAAACCCTAAAATATAACACAAGTCATTTAGTATAAATATAATGAAAGATAGAGATGTTGTTTCTTACATGCCACACTAAACCATAAGTGGATTCTTCATTAGATCCCAATTCAAATGTCCAATGAGGCTGGGCTCTTTCGATGAGGTGGAGGGCCACATATCCAGCGGTGTTAAGTGGCCTCAATAATTCAACATGCATAGATGTGCACTCACACAGTGGATGATTATTTCACCATTATCCATTTTCGCCATGCACATTAGGCATTTCTTCCTATAAATGTTCATCACAAGAATTGTAATCCATCCTATACCGAGAATAGACAAGAATCACTCTTATCCTAATACCCCTCCTCCTACATTCACTTTAGGTTTTGTCGTTTTTAGTCAATCAATATGTGTGGAATCCTATCGCTGTTAAGTATCCTAGCTATACTTCAAAAGGTAGTTATGATAGCTCGAAGCTGACGGATAATCTGGAGCATAAGAAGAACGACTAAACCATGAACAACCAGTTCGAGAGCCATGATGCCGTCGAGAAGAGTTATATTTATTTGGCTTGTCTCTCGATGACTCTTTGCCTCTGTCTGAGCAATCCCTAGTGTGCTCGTATAACTATGACTTCAGCTAAGGTTCTATATAAGTCCAGTGGTTAACGAGCTTGACATAGTTAACTTATGATTATGCCTTACAACCAGGAGTAAATACGCGAGTATAGTATTAACACCATGAATTGCATAATGGTTATAGATGATGCAGCTTAGTCCTTCCTATAAAAAGTCTTATTCCTTCCAGCCTATTAGACTAAACCATATATTGCTTCACGTAAACCATTGTAATTTATGATCAGGGTTATTAATAAAATTTCATGATAACCTACTTTTACTGAGACATCAAGAAAGAACTCAACATACACTATGTAATTACGCCCTTTTCTCTATCTCTTAACCTTAAACCAGGTTACTCTTTTTGTTCGTAATAGAGACTCTACCTAATGACTTATGTTAATAGCCGGTGAAGGGAGGAGGGAGCAGAGCTCCTCTCCCTTGGGCGCCAAAGCACCACCCCTCATTAATGGCGCAATTCTCAGAATCGCGCCACCGATGAGGGGTGGTGCTTTGGCGCCCAAGGGAGGGGAGCTCCGCTCCGTCCTCCCTTCACCGCCTCACTCCGCTGCGCTTTGCTTCCGTCTCTATTCCTTCCATCTTATTAGACTAAACCATATATTGCTTCACGTAAACCATTGTAATTTATGATCACGGTTATTAATAAAATTTCATGATAACTTACTTTTATTCAGACATCAAGAAAGGAGTCAACATACACCATGTAATTAAGCCCTTTTCTCTATCTCTTAACCTTAAACCGGGTTTACTCTTTCTGCTCATAATAGAGACTCTACATAATGCCTTATGTTAATAGCCAGCTGAGGGAGGCGGTGAAGGGAGGAGGGGTGGCGCGTTGGTGCCCAAGGGAGGGGAGCTCGGCTTCCTCCTCCTTTCACCGCCTCCCTCTGTTGCGCTTTGCTTCCGTCTCTATCTTTGCTTCGGGTGCTGGGTCACATGGGTATGAAACTCATAAGGGTTTGTTTCTCCGTGTTGCTTGTTTCTTGTTATATTAGATGGACGATGATCCCCACACTCTGATCCTATTTATTCAAAATTTCCTATTTTACGTAAGGGGAGGAGCGACTTAAATAAATCATCATTTCATTAAACAAGCCATTACTTAGTCTCATCTTAACATGAAAACGGTATTAATTAGATTATATAACATTAAACGATGAATTACTATGTCAGGTGAAGGAAAGAAAAGATATGAATACTTTTTTGGTGATATTGATATTGAACTAACTCTTTGGCTAGCCCAGACAATGTCATGTGGGTGAGTAAATTCAAAGATGAGATAAACAACTTCTTGTGCTGCAGTAGATCGAGAGGGATTACTTCCTTCCTCCTCTCTTCCCGGGGTCATCCTATCTTCCTGGGGTCAATGTGGGAGCCATGATGTTCAACGTCTATTTTGAAGGCATTGAACAGGTTGTTGGTTGATGAATGGTGGGCACTAACTATACAGGTCGGCGATCTGAACATTCATGGAGACTCTCTCGACTGGGACGATCTTTCTTTATGTCATTTGAAAAAATTGCATTTTCCATCAAATACTTTGTTTTAGATTGTTACGGTAGAGCATGCATATTGTGCTGGAGGTGTAAATTAAAAGATAAGCGATTAGAAAAATGCTAAATATCACTGAATTAAATTGACTTATAGATAAACTTATTCTAAGTAGATTTCAATATGAAATATTCTATATACTTTAAACAAACTATTTTTATGGCTCATGGGAGAGCGATTGACATTGAAAACATCACCGTTAATAAGTAACATGAAAATCCATTGAAAATATGGAAGGAAGGTCATAAACATTTAATACATTCCATGCTTTAATATCAATTAAACCTCAATTGACATGGAAGACATCACCGTTAATAAGTAACATGAAAATCCATGAAAATATGGAATGAAGGACATAAACATGGGAATACATTCATCCTTTAATAGGAATTAAACCTCAAGATGAATGGGTAGCCTCTCTTCAATGAATGCAATTGTCCTATCTAACATAGTAGGTCATAAATTTTGCTTACTAAATAATCATAAAAATTCAGGTTTAATTATTTAAATTTAGTCCATTGGTTCTGATACATTTCATATAATATAATTAAATGATCTTTTATTTTTCACTATTTCAAACTATAATATTGTGAATAAAAATGGTTTTATTCATTTTTTTTTTACCATTTCAAAGTATAATCTTTATTTTAGTAAGAAATATTTCCTCTAATAAGATATAAACTTCGATTTTTATTTGAATGTTTGATACAATGGAACTTTTATCATTATCTCAAACTATAACATTGTGGATAAAAAATGTTTTATTCATTTATCTTTTACCATTTCAAAGTATAATATCCATTTTAGTACAAAATCTTTTATTCATCTAATAAGACCTTAACTTCAATCTTTTTTTGAATGTTTGATGTAATGGGAATTTTTAGCACATTTGTGATTATTCATGTGCAATTAAAGATGGATTAGTGTGGTAGTGAATATCCAAGTAAGACTCTCATTAGCGTTTGGGATTTCACGTTATTCTTATGGTACTTTAGCTAATAAGTTGGACCAATTAATACTATGCCACTTCCTAAGCACATTTACAAAATTGGTGAGTTCATCTAATGAATTGCAAGGTGCAAGACTTTCAATGTGAAGATATGTGGAGTATTTTTTCTTCTTTCATTTCATTGAGATCATTTATGTATGTTGGATGCAAAATTCCCACTGATCTCTAAAACGAAACAAAAAAAACTGAAAAATGTAGATCATTATACCATTGTCTTTGAGAACGATCCAATGCACTGAAGATCAAAGGAAACTTGATCAGTGATTAGTGAAATTAAAGCATGAGAGTAGGTGACAAAACAAGGTGATCATTGAAATTCATCTTTAGTACCATTAGCTACCCCCGTTACCATACCCTCACCCTCCATCATGGAGTTCCTTTACTTAGTTGCTCAAGGACGCATGAGGAGGGGGGGGAGGAGGGGGGTTAAATTTTTTTAATTTTTTTTAAATGTAATATTGATGTTAGGGTTAGAGGGTTAAGGGGTTAGGAGTGACTGTAAACATCTATCAAAATCCACAAGCGTTGATTAATTATCTCATATATACATTTTCAAGAGAAGGAGTTTGGTGATGGCCTCCTATTTTGACTGTTCAACACCATATTTTCTAATTTAAAGTTCCATGAAATCAAGCAATATTCAGCTTTATCTAGTTATGTTTTGTGCTTGGATGTGCCTTTTCAAGAGCAGCATTGCAAGGTGCTCTAGAAGGTGAATTTTTGATATTTTTCATTGTTTATTTATCATTTTGTTTGGTTTTAATTCATACAATAAAACTTTAGTTTTTTTGGTCAATTGACAAGTCTTTATTTTTCATGCAGTGGTTCTTTTGGTTGCCTAGTCCGACACTTGTTTCGGCACTTAACGAGCATATAATGATTGGTTCAGATATTTGGGGGATTCATTTGTCCAAAACTATGCTTGGTCATTTCAATATGGATTTTCAGCTATCAGTCATCATTCAAATGCTCTGTTCCTTCCAGGAGTCGTGGCCCTAATCTCAAGCAATCTGGCAATGGCATTCCTGTCATTAATCAGGAACCTAATTTTGGGCTCAATTCTGAGAAATCGGTTGGGAACTATTCAAAACGGTTCGAAACCCACTTCATAAATGGCCCCATTTACCCCTAATCGCGGGAAATTTTCAGAATTTCTGAACGAATATGGAGAAATCCTTTCCGGAACAGATGTGGTTTTTCCATATTTTAGTGTTGGTCGTTTTCTGGGTAGTTGCACGAATCTCTGAATTTTGGGATGGATATTGTCCATCTATCCATGTATAAATAAATCCTGAGAAGGATGACACGGGGGAGAAGACACTGTAAACTCTGTTTTTATTAATTGATCAAGCGTTTATCTTCTTAAATCTTTAATTTCAGACTTGTAGGCGTTGAAGGAAGGGCCCACCTTCAACTCTGATCATCTGTGTATAAGTGTTGCTTTCACTGCTGTAAGTAGAGTTATATTGCATATTTTAACACTGTTTTTATGAAGGCATGCTAATGGTTTTTATTCACTTGTGATTTGGAATGAGATTTATGCTTACATGAGACTAGTCGATGTCATTACAATATGCGTGATGAGTTTGAGTGTATTCAGGTTGGCTTGTAGGATTAATCTAGCAGCGAGAGTTGGATTTGGGTTTCATACTTCTTTTACTTCCAGAGTGATACCAATTATTGGATGGCCACAATCTTCGTTTATAATCCTTCAGGGTTATAGAGTCTACAACGCTGTGGAGTATTTTAAAGGATTGGATTGTATTGTTTTTAAAAGTGTGAAATAACTTGCAGTACTTATTGAATCCACAGAGGGTTTAGAGATCTTAGTTTATAGAGTTTCTAGGGTTTTCCAGACAGCATTTTGAATTGGCTACATAAGGATTGGAGTTATGCTTTTGTTTACTTCATGATATTGAATGAAATTAAGGAAAAGAATCATAGTTTATTAATAGGTGACAACATTGTTTCCTAGGGTTCGAATATCAGTCTCGTAGGAAATGCAAATGAAAGTGAAGTGTGTATTTTCTGAATAGTCCCAACATATTTTTGTGTGCATAGAACACAGGTAGAGTGTATTTGTTGTTAGTAGAAGATAGGTTTCATTCTAGTAATTGTTTGTGAATGATTTAGGGTTAAGAAGAGACATTATAAGATTCTTTATGGGTGATGGTTGCAAGTCTTAGATGGAATATTAGGGAGATATAAAGCCATTAAGATTGATCCAGCATGTTCATCTTGTAGGCAAGTTTGAAATTAGGGTTTTCCTTCAACAAATTATTTACTATCTTGGTTGCTTGATTTGAAGAATAGATCGATAATTAGCATAACTTAAGGTTGCTGTAGATTACATTTGATTTGACAGTTTCGTAGATTGTAAGACAGGGATCAGCAAGCTGATTCCCTTTCCTTAGGTCAGACCTAATACCTCTTGACATTGATTATTTAATAAAGTAGTAGTTCCATCAATTCCATTTTGTTTCTTGTCTGCGAATAAATCAAAATTACTCTAGTCATGAGCCTGAAACCAATTTGCCCTGCACATATAGTGTAGTGAATCGAAGTTTACGTGTCTTGGTTGACAATTAATTGAAGGTAAATCAAATAGCAATAATTTTACCCAACAATTGGGTCCTAGATTTGTTCTCGGGTTCAGGTAAAAAAAATTTGATATTACATATGAAAACATATTTCAACTTTTATTGTGTTTTTTCTTATTCAATTTTTTTTTAAAGTATGCTTCTTTATGCTATTTGACTTAACCATTTTTTTGTTTTTGGTGATTGGGTACAATAATAACATGTTCCTTACAGAAAGGAAGAAATTGCATATCCATTGGTAATGATCCACTACAATGCAATTACATCAAGCAAAGAATTAATGTAAATTAATGTTATTCAAGTTCTTCCAGATGAATTGCAAGAAGTTTGTTTGAAGAAAGGAGAGTTTGTTGATTAGTTTCATGTCTTAAAGAAAATGTTAAATTTGAAAACTTTTTGATAAGATATAATAGTAATGTTTTTACTTTTAGATTGTATTTTAGAAATAAAATATCTCTATATATTGTTTCTAATATGTTATTTACAAATATATGGTATAGTTTTTCTTGAATTTATGTGAATCATCACATTTTGAAAAATAATATGAAATAGTATCATTTTTATACAAAAAATCTCTAAAAATCCATTAAAAATGGTTTTAATTGTCTTTATTTTCTCAACTTTTTTACAATTTTGTCAATAAAAATGTCTTATTTTGTCCATAAAAATGTCTTATTTTAAAGAAAAAATTCCAAAATGTATAAGTTTTTCATTATAACTTGCTTCTAAATGTATGTTTTTTGTTAAATTTCTAAAAAACACACTTGAAAATAGAAATTAAAAATATTTTACGATAAAGATGATTCAAAGGCCCCAAAAAAGCCTCAAAATCAAAATGTGTGATACTGGTATCAACCCTTTTTGAAATAGAGGTAAAAATAACTACTAAAATTAGGAGAGAGAAAAATGAGAACTGTGTCAAGTTCTCATTTCATAGTATAAGTGGTTACTTGTATCCAGATACACTTCCATCCGATTATTACTTACTCTGGCTGCAGTAATGAAATGGAAAATACACCAGATGGATGTTAAGACAACGTTATTGAATGGTGTAGTAGAAGAGGAAGTGTATGTGGAGTAGGCAATTGGTTTTGAGACACATGACACGGAGACTCATGTGTGCAAATTGAAGAAGGCCCTATATGGTTTGAAACAGGCACCCAGGACATGGTAAAACAAAATTGACAACTTCCTGACTGGCTTGGGCTTTACTAAGGGTAAATCGGATTCCAACCTTTACTATAAGGTTGAGGAAGGGAAACCAATGATACTCCTACTATATGTGGATGAACTATTTGTGACAGGTGAAGATGGGTTGATTGTTGACATGAAGAGGAAGCTTGCTTCCAAGTTCTAGATGAAAGACTTGGGTATGATGCACTACTTTCTAGGCATGGAAGTGTGGCAGAATGCATATAGAATCTACCTGGGACAAGGGAAGTATGCAATAGAGATCCTGAAGAGGTTCAAGATGATGGAATGCAAGGTCAAGAGCACACATATGGCATCGAACCTGAATCTATTCAATGATGCTTCATCAAAGTCAGTTGATGCTATGATGTATCATTCGATGATTGGGTCATTGATGTACTAGGCGAACACAAGACTAGATATTTTATTTTCTGTGAACACATTGAGCCAGTTCCTAATGGATCCGAGACATGTTCACCTGATTGTTGCAAAGAATATTCTGAGGTACCTGAAGGGTATAGTTGACTATGGGCTCAAATATGAAGCGAATGAGAAGATAAACCTGGAGGGTTATGTGGATTCATATTGGGCAGGAAGTTCCATTGATAGGAAGAGCGATTCAAGGTGTTTCTTCAGTATGGGATCATGTGTGATCTCTTATTTTAGTAGGAATCAATCCTGTGTGGCACTAAGTACAGCTGAAGTAGAGTATTTTGCAGCTTGTTCAGCTAGTTTGTGAGGCAGTGTAGCTAAGGAAGCTACTATCTGATTTGTTTCATCTCCAGTTTGATGCTACTTGTATATATTGCAACAACTAGAGTTGTGTAAAGTTGTTGTATAACTTGGTGTTCCATGACAAGTCGAATCACATCGAGATCAAATATCACTATATCAGGGATATGGTGCAGAGAGGAGCAGCGAAGCTCCAATATGTTGCGACAGACTAGTAGATAGCTGATGTGTTGACCAAGTTGTTAGCCAGAGTGAAGTTTGATTACTTCAGAGAGAATATTGGTGTTCATTATATTGAGGTTCCTTCCAAGGGGAAGTGATGAGCCCGAAATCCTTTCTGACATAGTGGCAGGATTGGTTCCTCCCATGGTAAGATGTAAGTGTTGTGGCTTTCTGACATGGTGGCAGGATTGGTTCATCCCATGGTCAGAAGCAAGTGTTTTTCATTTCTGACATGGTGTTAGGATTGATTCCTCCCATGGCCAGATGTAAGTGCTGTGCCTTTCTGACATGGTGGTAAGAGTGGTTCCTCCCATGGTCAGATGTAAGTGTTGTCATTAAAGGAAATTTCAACTCAAAATGGGCCTCCTAAGGAAAATAATAAAATAATAGTTAAAATAATAAATAATATTTATTAATTTTGGAGGAAGAAAAGAAAAAAACTACTTTTTTTGTTCATATTTTTGACATATATCCCTATGTTTTTACTCAAATTTTGATTGGGAGAGCTTGTTGGATGCATAATTAAATTCCACATCCAACGCATACCCACTTGGCATACTTTTGATGGAACCCGTGACATTTTTTCAAGTATTTCTTGTTTTTGGGGTAGCAGAGTCTTTCAAAAGTATGCAGAATGGGTATGTGTTGGATGTGGAATTTAATTCCTCATCCAATGAGCTCTCCCAATCGAAATTTGAGTAAAAACATAAGGAGATATGTTGAGAATACGAACAAAAAAGGTAGTTTTTTATTATACCTATCCCCAAATTTATATTAAAAATTGTTTAAGACTATATGGTATTTCAAATTTAAAGTAATTTCATTGGATAACACATGATGACATGGGATTTGAATTAGGGTTGAAAAGCCCATTTTGAGTTGAAATTTCCTCTAATGGCCTTTTTGACATGGTGGCAGGATTGGTTCCTCCCATGGTCAGATGTAAGTGTTGTTCCTTTCTGACATGGTGGAAGGATTGTTTCCTCCCATGGTCATGTGTAAGTGCTGTGCCTTTCTGAAATAGTGGCAGGATTGGTTCCTCCCATGGTCAGATGTAAGTGTTGTGCCTTTCTGACATGGTGGTAGGATTGGTTCCTCCCATGGTCAGATATAAGTGTTGTGCCTTTATGACATGGTGGTAGGATTGGTTCCTCCAATGGTAAGATATAAGTGTTGAAGATGTAAAGACCTATGTGGAAGCTAGTCCTACATCCAGCAAGGATGGCTCTGTAGAACTTCCTATGATGAGTAGAATTGAGAGATAGCACCATTTTCTTGAGATAGCGAAAGCAATGATGATGATGATCCAGTAATGAAGACTTGTGCTGATGAACTATTTCAAGAGAATACCTTCCTAGTTAAGAGGGAGTGTTGATGTGATTTTAACTTTAGAATGTATTCACTTGTATATTTTATATTGCATTTCATTGTACCCCAACATAGATGTTTGTTCCTCTGATCGGGAGAGTCATTAACATAATAAAGTTATGTAAATTAATTGAGGTTAACCCTTCGTTGTAAGTCAGGGAAATAGTCCCCACAGTTGAGGGGTACTAAGGTTATTAGATTCTCCTAGAGAAGCCAGACCTATAGAGTAAATTTCAAGAGGAAAACAAGTATAAATAGAGAGTGAGACTCTCTATTTGAAACACACACTCACTCAACAGTAGTGCATGAGTGAGAGAGAGAGCAACTGTTGAAGATCATCTTTTTCTTTTTGGGTTTTACTTTTTCTTTTGGTGCTCATTATATCTCTAAGGAATTTGTGGGGTTTTCTCCTTTATGGTTTCCCTGAGGAAAACTCTTTTTGTCTCTTGTCTCTTGTGATTATTGTTGTGCATGTTATTCTCTTAGATAAGATCCTAGATCATATTGATTAAATGATAAAAATATAACAAGTTTGAATAGGGACTCTTCACAAGCTTGGAGCATTGAATATCCCCTCTCATGTACTTTAGGAACCAATACAAAGAGTAAGAGTGTTCACATTTGTATCTAGATGTTTATTGGCCTCCATTTGGACTATAAAAGGAAGTCACGGGAATGCATTCCATAGGATAAAATCAAATAAAATTATGGTTTTAGAATTACATTGAGATCTCATTTTTCAATCTAATTCCTCCCTAAAATTGGCATACAAAAAAATACCTTTCCTTCTTCCTCTAAGAAGCAAGTGTTTCCCCATTGTTATATCCAAGTTACATTGCAATTGTGTGTACAAAAAGGACCTCCCTAAGGGAGATTGTTGGTTTTCCTTGAATATTTCATATCCTAGGTGACACTATTGTAATTAGTAGGACCATTGGGAAATAAAAACTTGGTTTGATACACTCTTGTTCCATCTTGTTTGATTTATCACTTGTCCCCCTTTTTATTTCAATTTATTTCTTGATATTTGTTTTTTTCTAATATAGAGTTTTCTTTCCCATTTAGGGTTTTTAGTTACTAAATTCTCAAACAAAATACTAATTCTTTGTTGCAACCTCAAGGATACCCTCACTGTGGGAAGGATATCCACCCTTGGGGCTATTTTTCCCACAACACCCCATCCTCCCCCTACCCCTAATCACCCCTCTCTCTCACTCTCACCCCTACTCCTCCCCCTACCACTAACCCACACCCTCCTCTCTCTCTCTCTCTCTCTCTATATATATATATATATATATATATATATAAACCTTACTAACCGCCTCTCTCACTCACTCTCTCCTACTCCTCCACATACCCCTAACCCCCACCTCTCTCTCTCTCTCTCTACCCCCAACCCCCCTCTCTAACCTAACTCCTGCTCTCTATCCTCCTAAATACCCTTTGAATCCCCTAACCCTCTTGCCCCTCTCCTACTCCTATCACTAATCACCACCACTCTCTCTATGTGTGTCCTCCCTTACCACTAACATCACCGCTCTCTCTATCTCCACTAGTATAAAAATGGGTAATTAGTGACTAGGAAACCAAAACAAATTCTCATCATGGGTAATTAATAACTAAATCACCAAAATTTTTAGTTACCCAATGTTTTTAAGTGAAATACTACCAAATTTGAGCAAGTTTAAGTGATCACAACTAAATATGACTAAAAAAACACTTAATTTAGTCGTGGGATAAACTACATGACCATATAGAAACTACATGAGTATGGATTAGTTGTATTTATTACCTATAAGTAATTGAGTTTTAATGGTATAGTCATTTTAATGTTCTTATACGATGTCTTCCTTAGGTATTTTTAATGGATCCAAGAGGGGTGAACAATATTATCCTGCATGCCCACACTCTATATATACATTAATTTCCTTGTTTCAAATTTATCACAATTAAAATGCTCCTAGTATTCATGATGATGAGGATGACCATGATGACAATTTGAGTGAAATAGTGAGCCCGCGAATTGCTATGATTTGAAATTCATAAGCAACCAATCCAAACCTCCCAAGAATAGGTGGGTGATCAATAAGTACATATCAGTTTGATCTTATATTCAAACTCAAAATTATACTGTGGTGAAATTCCTAACCTATAGTAGTGTAAATTAGTATATGATCTTAGGAGGTGTTGATTCTTAACATTGGCATGATTCTGAGGGTCAAAAAATGACACTAGATGCGAACCTATTAAATCGTGTTGCTTAGCCATACTTTCTTTACTGTCATATCTAGGGAAATGTGATTTTCATGTCTATATCTTATTTCTCCATTCTTTCTTAAGTATGTGTATTCCCCCTTTGGTACACTTTTGTTAATGGAAAATATCAGCCAATGAGCACAAAGGTTGTTTCCCTAGTCTGAATAATTCAAATCTAGAACAGAACACACCACAAAACAAATAAAATTTCCCTATAACTCTAGAATACTTGAATTAGTTACTCTCATACCTTTTAACAAGAATATCTAAAGGTATGGACTTGTTGTTCTTGAGCTACGTGGTGAATGAACCTGCAATAGACACAAAAGAACAAAACCATAAGAGTAACAAGATAATCTACAATTCTATGTAAATGACCAAGGACATAAACAATAAACAAAGTATAATAATGAGGTACACAACTTTATGGGAAAGAAACAATGTTTGCATCAATAAAAAATGAAGGAGAGATCACAACCAAGCCTTGGTGTTGGGATCTCTTCACAATGGGGACTTGCCTCAATCTTCACCTTGCCTATAATGACTCAACAAAGTATGATATTATTTGGATAGAGTTTGGATGCTATCACATGATCTTCATCCCCTTCCCATGAGGGGTGAGGCACTATTTAAAGGACTCAAATGAAAGAGTAGGATGAGGATTCAAAGGAGAATCTTGAGGCTCTTATTCCTAGGATAGTGGAATTCTAGTTCCACCTTTCCTTATTCTTAGGGATGAGGTTTCAGAAAGGAATCTTCGAGAAAACTCTTGAAACTTCTCTTTTTTCCCTTTATAATTAGAGCACCACACTTTTCATGAGGAAGACGGGTTGTTAAAGGAGGGTACCACCTGTTGCAAGAAGGAAACATGTGGAAGAATCTCTCTTTCCCAATGGATAAGGTGTGTTTCCAGTATAGGTACTGCTTGTTGCATAAGGAGAAAGCGTGGTGGTGGCTCAAAACAAGGAATTACCATTCTTCTCTCATTTTTTCACTTCATTCTTTGAGGGATTTGAGAAAATCAATGGGATACCTATCTCATAACATGATAGTGACAAGAATCAAGTGTAACAGAATCCCCCCCAAAGCATGAGGCTAGATGGAAAGTATAGGCAAAATGATTTGACGGAACATGTTATAAATTCGATTAAAAGGTCCAAAGGTCAGAACTCATCAACAACCAGGATGTTTGTACAGTACATTTACACCTTGATACATATCCAAATGACTCACAACATGGCTACCAACCAATAAAACACAGATCCATGTGAGATATAAAAAATCATGGCTACTAAAATATAGTGTAGATCCATGTAAGAAAAACTCAAATTTGGACATTGCTATGAGACATACACGATAGATCTATGCCATATAGACGCAAATTCGAGCACAACCACAAACATACAATGTGGATATATGCAATGACTCTTACAAAATACTCCATTGCAACCCAGGGAAAGGAAAACATAACAAATGAATGCTCAACAGACACCCTGGGTCTTCATCCCACTCTCAAGAAAGTACAATTCTATCCATGTGAATAAATGTATTGAAGTCAAACATGGTAGAAACCACTTGATTACCAGTCAAGGATGAGAACCGTTAACAAGTGCGAGGGAAATCACGATTAATGCTAATGATTCCTAAGGTACTCCAATACATACTTCTCATGGGAATGTGAATGGATGGACTAATGTTGAACACTTGGTTGAATCTTTCGATCAAAGGCCAATGATGAAATCCTATTGTTGAAAGCAAGGAAACCTGCCATTAAGGCATGCATATTTCAAGGTACTGACTTGTTTCTAAGACCAATTCCTGGAATATGTGCTGAATGTTGGAATATATTATATTCCTTGGAAGGTAATAATGTCTTTGTATTATGTCGAATACAAACGACAGTTATAAAAAAGGGTTGTAACTTGGTCATTTCGTAAAGTATTTTTTATTATAACCTGTTTTTGGAATTAGAATAACCATTTTGGATCCACCTTTGCGACCAGAAGAGAAGATTGAGATTTTATGGGAACATTTTTTCAAAGGGTTGTAAGTAAAAGTTTCTCTTTCCTTTACTGTTTTTCTAACTATATTTTTTGTAGATTCAAATCAATACGATAAAGTATTTAAGTTTTCTTTTATTCATTTTTTGAATTTAGGTTTCGCTTCTAATCATGTTTATTAAGATATTATTTCTTGTTCTTGCTAAATATTTGTCTCACATTTCTATATGGAAATATTGGCATCTTTCAAGGACATGGATATCTAGTATTTTGTCATGATGATAGCTATAAACCATCTAATGCTTAATATTTTCTAAATATACTTAATAATTAATTTGTTCTTTTCTTTGTTTTGTTTATAAAAACAATCTCATGTGTTATCTAGTGATCATTATTTACTTTATTTATATGTTATTGTTGACCTTTGTGTAAAAGCAATTTCACTTTTTATAAGTAATATCTTTATGATCATTATATGCTCTATCTAATTAAATTCTTAAGTAAAATCATTTTTTTAATCTATGTGATATCATATTTTTTGGCTTGTCATAAGTTATTTAATTGGGATATAGTTTGTTTTTCATGTATTGCAGAGATTGTATCTAGTTCTTGTGCTATTTGTCTCTAACATTCCAATATGGAAGCATTGACATTTCTAGGGAATTTCGTCTCTTGCATATTTGCATAGTGTTAACAAGAAATGAACCCATTATTAAGATCATTAGTAACTTGTCATTTCATAATTTTTTATAAGTGATATCATGAGTTCATCATAATTTGCTATATGTTGATCATATTAAACATTTTTATTTATCTATTTCTCATGTCATGTTTATTTCGATAATCTTGTACTCAATATTTATATGGCTTTCAGCAATCTTTAAATCTTGAGCTATTTATCATGAGCACCTTGTTCTTGTTGCAATGAGATTTCTATTCTTATGATTGAAGAGGTTATCGTGTTCCTACTTGTCTCTAACATTCCTATATGGAAGCATTGACATTTTCAGGGCATTTTTCTCTTGCATATTAACCTCATACTAATAAGAAATGCACCTATGCTTCAGGTTAGTTGCTTGATGACTAAATTTTCATATATTTAAGTGAAATATTTGGCTCACTATTTATATGTTGTGGCTGACACTTAATGTATAAGAGTAACTTCATTTTCCTTAATGAGCAAGTTAATATTTTATTTGATCATATTATGTTTCCATTCCTTTATATGATGTTTGCTAACCTTTGGTATATAAGCATTTTCATTTCTGTATGAGCAATTTTGTTTTATGATATTTATATGCTTTAATCTTGAAAGTTCTTGTGTAGATAAGTTCTCTGTTTAGGATTTCACCTTATTCCAGAAGTATGAAGCACCATCTTCTACTGTTAAAGTCATGATGTTCATTTGTATGATATCATTTTTGATCTATAGACCATTTAGGTCTTGTTTCTTTGATGTTTGAGGTCTTCTACAA
Source organism: Pseudotsuga menziesii (assembly GCA_001517045.1). Taxonomy (NCBI): domain Eukaryota; kingdom Viridiplantae; phylum Streptophyta; class Pinopsida; order Pinales; family Pinaceae; genus Pseudotsuga; species Pseudotsuga menziesii. The sequence continues at coordinate 752,103 of LPNX010178748.1, read as the reverse complement.
ATATTTATGTTGCACCTTGATTGGAAGAATGTCTGCTATCCGCATGTGTATTGGCCATCTGGGTTTTTTTGTACATTGTTGTGGTGTTCTTAGCCACATATTCTGTTGTATCGACCATTAGAAGGTATCTGTACACTGGTGTGGATGTTATATCGGAGTTCTTCAGCTATCATGTATGGTTGTGATGATTCTTGTGGTGATTTGGGCATCTTGCGATTGGATTACGTCACATGTTCTCATCATTTTATTTTTGGGTCAATCATCGTACAACTTGGTTCATGTGCACTTTCATGATTCAATGAGAAGTGGTTGTTCATCATCAAATTCCATCAGCTGAAGTGTTCTTTTTTCAGCTTTGGTTCTTCTGGAAGTTGTCATCAAGGGGGAGCAGTAATGACTCCTTCCTTCCTTAATGTTAGTGTGGGCCCTTCTCCCAGCCATTATTAAGAGGGAGTGTTGGAATATATTATATTCCTTGGAAGGTAATAATGTCTTTGTATTATGTTGAAAGTTGTCTACTATCTTATGTAAAAGAGTAATACATTTAACCCATAGTTATATGTTGTTGTATTTACTTGTGTAGAGTATTTGTCCATGGTATTGTATTAAGAGATGTTATTTTGGAGAATTATATTATACCACATGCACTATATGAGAGTAATTCCTCCTCATCTCTTAGTATATAATAGGGTCAAGTGAGTCTCTACATAATTATGTATTCTTGATGTAGTAGTGGTACTATTGTGACACTGTTGTACATCATCTATATTATTTTGGGTATTTGTGCTTTGCTCTCTTATAAGATTGGAGAATGCATTTTGGAGATAATAGAAGACTACCTTCCCGTGGATGTAACCCATTAGGGTGAACCACGTATATTGGTGTTCTCTTGTCCTTTTCTTTTCCTGTTCTTATCTTTTATGATATGTTGTTGGTTGCTTAGATAGGTTAACTAGTTTAGCTTGACTCTACTATTCTAACACTGAAGTCGACAGGAATAGTCTCGTCGAAGGTGGGCCATGATAAATCCCACATCAATGACATGAAACTTAGAACAAAGTTATGGAATTTGATTATGAAGTAACCACATGACTAACTGAAAGGTAACCGACATAAAATCGAGGTAGGTTTGATTACCGAGGGTAATTATCAACACACAAATTTCCTTTGAACATTGAGTGGAACGAACGAAGACTTGGGAGCATTGAATTGACAAGAAGGATATCTGGACATAATGCGATGTTGGATGATGAATTTTTGAAAAGACTCAAAGGAGTAACATGACTCATGAAATTGGATCATATCAGAGACACGCTGAATACCCAACTCCTTGAATTAAATGTAGATAGGTGCCATGTTCAAAGGTGACTAGAAAGCTGCCATTGATACAAATGAAACATGGTTTTCCTTCTCTTAATTTATCCATCATGATCGATGAGTACCTCTTTTCTTTTTAACAAACTAAAATAGGGTAACAAACACTCGTTATACCTTATCATAGGATAAGTCCATTCTCATATGTTTTTTGAACCTGAGAAAGGAAGGGTTCGTTCCTAGAAAGGTATTTCAGTGTTTAGTTTAATGAGGCTAATGAATGGAAACTCGACGTCGTTCATGTTTAGAGAGTCTGACTGAGACTAAAGAATACTCCAAGAAGGTTATTTTTCATAAAATTGAGTCTCTGAGGCCCGAAAAAGTATAAAGTAATACCTTGGAGAAATCTTCTAGTTAAAGACTAGAGTGTACATTTTTCGTAAATAGTTAGTCCAAAATGAAAAATGGGTAAACTACCATTGGAAAGACGGCATTTCAAGTACTTTTACGAGCATGGAAGATACAAGTTCACTTGGTAATCATTTCATATTTCAAGAGTCAAAAAAGAGCTTAAAGAGGACTCCATTTGAGTTTCTATTTTGTAAACAATTTTAATGAGCCTGGAAAAGCAATATAAGTAGACCTGAAAAACATAGTTCTAGGGTTTAAACATCACTCCATAAGTCCTGCAATTCTCAAAACTATTATTGGGTACCAATTTGATAAAAAAACTAGGCAAAATAGGACCATTTATAGGTAAAAATAATAAAATTATTTAATAAAAAAACAAAAAAGGTAAATAAAAGGGGTAAATAGTGAAAAAAAGTTACCATTTTGTATTTTTACCCAACCTTGGTTCAAAAAATTCCTTTTGGAGGTCAAATTTGGAGTGCATATTGTGATAGCTAGAAGCATCCGTTCAGTATTTCGTCCAGACCATGTAATTCTTCTCCTCCCAACCTCAAATTTCATGGTTTTAAAATTTCATAATTTCATGGGGGGGAATGCACTTCAATAGCACCACGCCTTCATTTTTTGGGAGCGAAAGTGTTGGGTTGACCCTGCACATTTCCTTAAAGGAAAGTGTGTTGCCACCACTCTGTTTGAAAGGACAAAGGGCGGTGGCGCAAACTGGCCCAAAGAATTCAAAAATGGGGAAAAACAAAAAAAATTAGAAGGTTGAAATGGTTCTAGATGGTTTATAATACCTTGTTTGCATTTTTTGATAGGTTTAGAAGGCCAAAATTGTAGTATGGAAGGAGAGAGAACACAAGATGGATGATATCCATGGGGAAAATGACCATGACATGGTAAGCGCACTTTGGGAGTGTGGACTCCTGAAGTTTTTCTAGATGCCCATCATGAGGGCCCAAATATGACTACTGGAGTATCTAATCAAGATGTGGAATCTTGAACACCAATATTTTGAGGTCGGGACTCATATAATCTAGAGGTAGAATATATCTACTTCCTTACAAGGGTATTCAGGAGGGGAGCACCCATATCACTAATTGGTCCATGAGGTGGGGATAGCACTATTTAGGAACTTATTAATCAATAATTTTTCTCGGGCACTCAGATGAGAAGGAAGAAAATCCCTATAAAATATGTGATGGACCTACCCTTTATGACAGTTCTATTTACCATGCACAGAGGAGTGGGAATCCATGGGGCACACCAGGATTCTAGGACACCTATTATTTATTCCTTAAAGGCAATGGAACCTACTTTATTTAACTAGGAGAAATCTCTACTAGTGGTCTTAAAAGACCAACTCACCAAATGTCAACGAGGTGAGTTTAAGAAGTTTGGGTATGGAACCATGATAGTATCCTTCTTTATGGAGAGAGTCCCATTGTCGAGTCCCTAAGTGGACATCAACAAAATTGGGGCGAGAGATCCAGGTATGCTATGGTGGGTTGAAGTAATGGCCTACCATGGTGGTGGTGGGACTAGAGTCAAGTACAGGGCATCGTTCTTCCGTTGCTTGGATGAACAAGTTTTTATGATTGAAGACTATACTTACGTGAGTACGGACTTCCGTGGTGATTTAGACTTCGCTCTTCCCGAGGGAGAACAGTGGGGTGATCTCAGTAACAAAGACACTATAATACATGTTTTTATGTTTTTATAATTTTTATGTGTAATACTGAGACAGGTTTTCCTATTGTGCAGATGTTGGGGTAGCCATTCCAAGAGGGTATTCACCTATTGACAGGAGAGTGGGGGCTAGATTCGTGCTCTAGGAGGTCAATTAGGAGTTTAAAGAGGTTGAGGAGAACCTCCAAAGGCTTACCTTAGAAATCCTTGACATATCTGTAGATGACCTCCCGAGGAGGTATCAGCGACACACGACTGGTGTGTCAGGACGTTTCGATCACTTGGTATGTATATTTGAAAGGGAAATTATGTGCTACCATGATAATCACTAGGGATTAGTAGGAAAAGTACACTGAAAGCCATGGGATTCAGTATTTTTTATCCTATTGTACTGAAAGCTATCATGCTTTAGATTAGGTCTCGTGACCACATTTTTGTAACAAAACACACACACACAGACACACACACACATACTTCTTTTTGCGGCCTATGGACAAAATTCTAATGGAATGTAATTTACATGAATTTTGTCTTTTACGCTGTTTATTTACAATTATTCATGTTATTTTTACACGTAAAAATGTAAATAATGGGTAATATACCAATCTAACTTGTAATTAGCAAGCAAATTGACAATTGAATTAGAATATATTGAAGCATGTTGATAGGTAATGGCTGTAAATGACCGTTCAAGGTGGCGTACTCTTCAAAAAAGATGAAGAAGTACATGGTTTCAGATGGCGTAGACATGGTTCAACTAAGAAACCACTATCTAAGATTCCAAATAGACAACCATGTGATCAACATCATGAGAGGAATATTTGGTCAACAACCCTATCACTGGATGATATTCGATGATATTGTTGAAAGTAGAACCTAGGTAAACTCCCCATGAACTAACTAATTCATGGGATTGGGAATAGACTACCCAGGATGCTAAAGAAACATTCTGGGTATGGAGGCTAGCACCATACACAAAACCATTGTAATGATTTATTTGTAAATTCAAAACATAACATAAAATAAGCAGCAATGGACAAGTTTCCAAAACCACACCAAAAGTTAAATATACAAAAATGTACAAGGTACTGATGAAAAAATTATTAAGCATGGTACCTTTTTAGGTTAATCTCATTGTGAGGATTCTGGAAAGGTATTCCATCATAATCCACTAGCTCATAGGCCCCTTTAATACTTTAATTGCTACATAGGGCCCGTGCCACATCGAATCAACTTTCCCTTTTCCTAATTTGTCATATTTCTGATCATATGTCAGAATAAGATCTCCTTTGTTAAATACATGAGGTTGAAATGAATTATCATATTGAGCCTTGATACACTTATTGTGCGACTCATTATCCAGAGCAACATCTTCTCAAATTTCATCAAGGTTTGTGAGATAAGGAAAACGTTCTTCCTCAATTGAGGTATTAGGAAAAATCTCGACAACTAGTTTCAAGGATGGGATTTCACACTCATGGGTAGAAAAGTTCCAATCCATAGATTAATTGAAAAGGAGTGAAATGGGTTGCTTTTATAGAGGTTATGTAGGCCCATAGTGTTGAGAACAAAGTTAAGTTCCAATTCGATTTATGTTCCTCCACCATCCTGTGAATCATAGTTTTTAAAAATTTGTTAATTGCTTCGACTTGGCCATTATCCTATGGATGGTAGGAAGTTGAGTTTTCATGGAGAAAACCGAACTTAGTGCCCATCTTAGTCATCATATGATTACTGAAATGAGATCTGTGATCGATAAATATGGCTTGAGAAACCCAAAACCTAGCTATGACATGATTGAAAAGAAAGAGGGTGACAATATTACCATTCAATTTCATATGTAGGCATTGACTCAACACATTTCATAAAGTAATCCATAACTACAATGATGTAACCATGCCCCTTGGATGAGGCAGGATTACAATGGATAAAATCTATCTTGCATTTGGAGAAAAGGCCAACGACAATGATGGTGTGTAGCGAAGCAGGGTGGGTTCCCTTCTTCGGATAAAACATTTGACATGGTGAGAATTTATTATCCTCTTCATGGAAATATTTGAATATCGAGGGCCAGAAATAGCTACCGCAGAGAATTTTCTAGGTTATAGCCATCCTAGAAAGATGACCACCACATACTCTAGAGTGGAAATCATTCAGAACTTGTTCATCCTCTTCATGTGTCAAATATCATTTCAAAACAGAGTCAATACCACGTCGATATAAGGTATCATTGATGATGAGATAGTATTTCACGTGGTGTCAGATGTGGCAACGATCATCATGAGTAGATTAGACTGAAGTCATTGAGTTTGGGAATATATGATAAGATATCCATACAAGGGGTCTATTGATCTAATCATGAACAAAAATTCATCAGGGAATGAGTCAGTGGGCTTAGTTTCCATTGTAGCAAGGGGAAGGTCACACATTAGCTCCAAAAATACTAATGAATTATTGGAAGTAGATTTGATGAAATCAAGGTCAAACTCTTGTAGGATAACAATCCAATGAGAGTATTTCCCCCCAATACCTGACGAGTCAAAATTTAATACATGGGGGTTAGGTCAGTAAGAACAGTAGTGGTGCGAAGTAAAAGGTAGTGACAAAAACGTTGCATGGCTATGACCGTAGCCAAAGCCAACTTCTCAATATGTGAGTATCAGGTTTCAAAGTATAATAGACTCTTACTTAAATAATATATCACATGTTCCTGGTCATTTGCATCTTTCTGTACTAATACCATACTGACAATAGTAGTGGAAGAAACAAGATATAACATATAGTCTTTCGAATAATCGAGGGGATGAAATACATGAAAGTGCGTAATCACATGTTTTAAATTTTTGAAAGATTGTTGATCCAGAGCATCCCACATGAATGGAGTGCTCTTTTTAAAAAATCGCATGTATCCATGTGTCTTTTATGGAAAATTCCACACAAAATGACATAGAAAATTTGCCTTCACTTGCAAAATTTGAAGTTCTGTTATATTAGTCGGTGGGGGTAAGGCCACAATGGTGGAAATTTTCAAAGGATTGATATGAATACCATTCGTGGAAACAACAAATCCAAGTAGACATTCGGTCTCCACATAAAAAACACATTTATGTGGATTGAGACGAATATGATAATGACAATATCTAAGGAAAATGGCCTTAAGATGCCATGAATGATCCTCTCGACATTGTGAATGGGTGGGTAGGTCATCCAGGTAGGGTTCCACTATATTATTGATATCATGGAAGGAATAGGACATCGCTCGTTGGAAGGAAGCTCCAACATTTTTCAAGAAAAAAGGTAGTTTACGGTATGAAAAGGTTCCCCATGGGAAAATGAATGTCATCTTATCTTGATCAGTGGGTATTTTCTTAATCTAATTATAGCAAAAAAAGGCATATGTAAAGGAAAATAAGACACTTCTAGCACATTTTCTAATGATCTGATCAATGTAGGGAGTGGGGTTATTGTCCTTGGGATAAGCATTATTCACATCCCTAAAATCAATGCAAACCCTAATAGTTGCATGTGTTCTTGATGAAAAAACAATATTATATACCCATTCAGTCAACGGGAAGGGTAGATGAAACCAACCTTAAAAATATTTTCAACTTCATCTTTAATAGTTGCAACTTTCTGAGGGTGGACTTGATGGGGCTTCTTCCTTACATGTTCTACAACTAGGTAAGTCTTGATATCATGGATAACTATCGATGGATCAATCCCATGCATTTCCTCATAACTCCAGGAAAAAACATTTCAAAATTATTTAAAAAGGGCCTGGTAAACTTCAATTTCCGTTGTTGAACAATTATGGTCTATTTGAATTTGTTTAACAGTTCTGAGTTTCATCGATATGTTGATGGGGATTGTTTGAATAATGTTACACAGATTCCCTTTAGAATCAACACCTTGCAACAACACGTGTGACTGAGGATGCTTGACGATATTGGAAGTAATGAGAGACACAAAATCAGGTTCTACCAAATTGGCATTAGGAAGGAAAGAGGATCTGTGATGATGATATTCCCATAAATATTCATCCAAACTCATAATCTCCATAATGGACTCATCTGACATGAAATTTTGTAAGAGATAGTGAAGAGTAGGGAGAGGGGAAGAGTAGACCATAAAACATAGATGAGGTGAATTCCTTCATGGCATAAAACAAATTCCTCCCTAATAAAAGGTTGTAATCCAATAAAGCTCCAACCAACTCTACCTGAATAGGGATGGTATTTCCCCCAATATCAATAAATAAATCCGGTAACAAGCCATATGGATGGAAACCTCATCCATCAAAATATTTAAACGTGGTCGGTGAGCGGTTGACCTCAAGAGCACTAATGGATTTCCAACAAGACATAGATAACACTGAGGTGGAGGCTCCTTCGTCCAATACAGTAAGATGAACCTTCCTACCAATAACCTTGGTCACGATTTGAAACACGAGTTGGTGAGAGAGTCTTGATTTAAAATTCTCCACATTAAAGGTAATTGTATTAGATTTATCTATATCTATAGCTCTGAGAGTTTGCAATAAGTTTTTCCATTGTGTAGGATAAGTTTGGAGTACTTCCAAAGTGGACATAGCATAAGGTGCCTGAGCTATATCTTTGACAATATTATAGAATTGGGCAGCTTAAGCACTATGATTAATACTGCTTTTTGGATCGTACTCTTAGGAGGACGTAAAATTGCATCAGGGACAGACTCCTTGATGGTAACAGGGATAGTAGAAAGAGGTAGAGAAGAAGAATGATTAATAGAAGGATTCTTCTTAGAATAAGTACATTCATCCTTTTTCTTTGGAGGTTTTTCATAGGTATTTGTTCATGTAGTTAGTCCAACTATTTCGGAAAACATCATCTTGATTTCTTTCATGAAAGAAGAGGCACCAAGAAAAGATGTATGGTCTATCAATTTTTGTTGGGATGGGAAAGGGTTGGTCAATATTGTCACTATAGGATTATTTTTCAAAAATTCGTTAACCTCTTCATGTCTAGGAAATTCCTTAGTGAAGTGGTCATCTTCACAAAAAAGGCAGGGATACTTAGAAATATGTCGACAACATTAGATCTTGTTGAATATGAAGCAATGTATATTTTGTGCTCCATTTGGGATTTTGTTGGGACATATTGTATGCAAGGAAGGTATGTTGGTCGATCCAAATAAGATCATGATTATTGTCGACTGACCCACACCAGCGATGGTAAAAAAAATCAGGGAGACATTGGGTCACACAGGATATTACTAGAAGTTCATAACGAGATACACATCAATCACAACACCAATTGAGAAACTGTTGAAGAAGGACGCGAAGTTTGAATGGAACCATGAATGTCAAATAAGTATTGATACCTTAAAGTAGAAAATGGTCACAATGGAAATATTATTCTTTCCAGATTGGATGAAGGATTTTCATGACCACGTCGATCCTTCATCAGTCACATTAGGAGTGATTTTGGCACAACCAAGGGAAGGACCGATTGATAACCTAATTGTATTCACAACTTGAAAGTTGTCTATTGCGGAAAAAAAATACACAATGACAAAGAGAAAAGCAATAGTGATGGTGTATCCATTACAAAAATTATGCCACTATCTATTGGGAGGATATTTCAAAATTATTACGGATCATTCATCACTGAAATACCTAATCAACAAGCCTATGTTGGGGGGGAAGATGTGTTGATGGTTTTTACTATTTCAAGAGTTCGATTTTGATATCATTGTGAAGTCAGGACGGTTGAATGTAGGACCTGATCAGCTATCAAGGATAGAGATAGGTGAAGAGCCAGGAAACATCGAGGATGTCCTACTTGATGCACAATTGTTTAAGATCAGAATGGTGGATGAACATTATGAGAAAATTATCCAATTCTTGATCACAGGAAAAGCACCAGATGAATTGAAAATGAGTTAGAAGATGAAATTAGTTGTATGAGCTGTGGATTTCCAGCTGATCGTAGGAAAACTCTACAAAACAGGGTTAGATTAAATCCTACATCAATATGTTATACTGTACGATAAGGATAGAATATTGTCAGAAGCGCATGATGGAATTACAGGAGGACATTATGGAGGTCACACAACCGCTAGAAAGATAGTCCGAGCTGGTTTATGGTGGCCGACAATGCATAGTGATTCCGTAGATTATGGTAAAAGTTGTGACGTCTATTAGAGGACAAATAATCCTTCACGACATGATGAGATGCCATTAGTACCTCAAATCACACTACAACCATTTGATAAATGGGAAGTGGATTTTGTGGGACCCATCAATCCTCCAGGAAAATGGATGGGTGTACGATACATCATCATAGTGATAGACTACTTGACACGATGGGAAGAAGAAACACTAGTGATATATTTCACAACTATGACAATATCCAAGTTCCTATTAGACAATGTGGTTACTCGGTTTTCTATCCCAAGATACTAATGAGAGACCAATGAACTCACTTTATCAATCTCATGCTTAGTGGAATGACTAAGGAATTTGAGATCCAACATAAAAAGAGTAATCCATATCACCCACAAGTGAATGGAACTGTTGAAGCATTCAATAAGGTATTAGAACACATGTTAACAAAGGTATGCAACATAAATCATGGTGATTGGGATTTGAAAATACCTGTGATATTATGGGCCTATAGAACAACATGTAAGCGATTGACAGGGAAAATTCCATTCAAGCTTGTCTATCACCAAGAAGCGGTAATGTCGATGGAGTACATTGTTATGATCCTATGCATAGCAGTAATGACATGCATAAGTAATGAAGGAATAGTTGAAGAATGGTTGAAACAATTGTTACAGCTTAAGGAGGATCAGTTCATCGCAAGTTTCCACCAACAAGTTGAAAAGGATAGATAGAAGGAATGGAACAACCGCCATGTGAATCACAAGTACTTTCAGCATAGAGATATGGTTCTCCTATATGACACCAAGTTCATGAAGCACCCAGGTAAGCTACATATGCATTGGTTAGGACCTTATGTGATCCATTTCATCATCTATGGAGGTGTGGTGCAATTACAACAGTTACATGGAGCATTACTACCGAGGCTAGTCAATGGAAGTCGACAAAATATCTATTGGGGTAGCTAGGTCTGACACCATGACTGATAATCTATCCAAAAAAATGGGAAAATAAACCACAAGGAGTAGTAAATTGCAGCAAAAAGGGTACAAAAAAAATAAAAACAACACAAATCGTAGCAAGTATGGAGCTTGGAAATACTAGACAAGGTGGGCTATGTTCACATCAGACAATAAATGAAGTAATTAAACCCAATAGGAAACAACAGAAGTGGAAGAGATGTGCATTTATGGATAAATCAAACCATTGGATTTGCAGAATTGATCAACGATTCGGTCAATCATCAAGGGATTTGGCTATGATGATTGAAATCATTTGTACGAGCGCAATAAAGGCTATAAGAATTGACCAGGGGGGCATGGATTGAACCATTGTGAAGAATCAAAGAACACATATGAGAAAAGATAAGTTTAGGAGAGAAGAAAAGAGTGAAAGAGAAATAAACAAGTAGTTATGGCCCAAATCATTTCAAGTGGTAGCACACGTGGATCACCATTACAGGGAGTGATGATAGTAGAGGAGAGGCCAAAAATTCAGGATGTGTTATCACGACCACCCAAAAACAAGAGGGGTGTGAAAAATCTAACTTATTTGAAACGAAGAACCAAATCAAACAGTAGTTCAACCAATGCAGCAGAGGCCAAAGTTGGCCCATCAACGACGGGAGGGGAGGACTTCACATTGAGGAAAGGGATGATAGTTTCTTATATATTAAGATATGTACCTCCAAAAAAGCTAGACACATTTCCGATTCATATCAATAAGAATCAGAGATTCAACATCAAAATTTTGGAAACACCGAAGAGGGTGCAAGTTACAATGGACATCATGTTGCATCTACTGAAGTTATAGTATAGTGATCATGACATTCTGGTGTATCTAGATTGCATCGAGTAGACTTGTGAAAATCAAGTGCATGACAAGATAGGTCCTGTCACTAGAGCACTGACACAATGGGCATTGGGGTTGCAATGGTCAAGGTTGCTAGCCATTACCCACATGCCGCATTTTGGGCATTTGGTAGAAGTTAACACATGTGTGAAGCAATTGTTGCCATGCTTCCATGGAGATTATCTATGGTTGGATACGAAAGTACCCATCACAGCCAACCTTATCTCATAGATCATCGGCTTGCCCAAGGAAGGTATTGATATATCCCAGTATTTCAAAGGGAAGGACAATGACAAATGGTTGGGTGTAAGGATAAAGAAGAAATACGATGTAGTTCATGACAAGAGAGCATACATGATTAGAACTATTAATGACAAGGCAGTTCGAGTAGCAGTGAAGCTACTGGATGTAAATATCATGTGCAAGAACCAACAGAAGCAATGTACATTGGGATTTATTGCATGCGCAACAACAGTTCAGATGAATTGGGATCTGTTTTTGTTAAACCGACTGATGGAAGACGTCGTATTGGAGCAAGAGGGAAGAAGACCATTCACTTGTTCATGGTTAGTGATACTGGTCACACTTGTGGGTTTAATGGAACCCAAGTATTATCAAGGGATGGATGTGGTAGCAGTAGAAACATGCAGAGGAGCCTAATATCAAAATCTATGGGTGCTTGAAGATAAGGAACAATAAATAGATTGCAATGTCTAGTTCTATGTATATTTGAATTGACTCCGGTAGGAAGCAGGGAGGGTCTCGTGCCTCAAAGATGAGGTCACGACCAAGTATAGAAGGATGGAAGAATTCGAAATCGTCCCACATGTGATCCACATCCAAGAAAGGCATGAAAAAGAGAACTAGTGGTTAGCAACATAGTACAAGTTGACAAACGCAGAGTTGGATGCCATTATTGACGAATGGCCACTAGAATGGAAGGTTCTTGTCAGCATTGATGAGTTTTCAGACACAAAAGTAGGATTACCACTAGAAATTCCAACTGAGAAGGTGCAAGAAAAGGAATTTGATGAGTCACATGATGAATCATCCGTGACCTTGACATATTCGAAGTTGGAGAGGAAACAATAAGAGGGGTGGATAAAGCACATATTTGAACAAGGAGAAGGGTGCAGTACAACAAAGCTTTCTAATGATCATGTAAGTATGATATTGTCCACAATTACTACAACGAACAATGAGATTCAATCGTAGGTAAAGAAACATGCAACAGAGTATTTTCACCAGGTGATGGGATTATTGCAATCCCTGATGAATGTTGTACTAGAGATAAGGGTGCACAGATAGATATTATGAAAAGAGCAGTTAAAGTGAGTATCATCAATAAAGTACAGACGATCAATATTCCATCGCAGGTGTTGATGACCGGGGATGAAGATGTCGATGCCACCCTGCATAAATTCGACTTGATAAACCTACAATATCAATGAGCTTCCAGTGCATATGGTGTCCAGACTCCGTAATGAAGTGAAACACTATATCAAGGACTGCGAGACGATAGTACATGACCAAGTGGTCCATTCGCAAGAGCATGTAACAAAGGTGGAAGAAGAGATACAATCCATGAAGACAATGCAAGAGGAAGTGATGAACGAAAAGACCAAAGATTTTGAGGATAGGAATCACTTGGAGAGAGCAATTTTGGTTGCATGTGAAAACATCCCAGAAATTACTCTAGAAATGTTCACAGAATCCAAAGTGTTGCAACTAGGAAAAATAGTCATCGACTTGAAGAAAGAGAACAAGGAATTTTAAGCACAAGAAATACCCAATACATAGATAGAGCAACTAGCAAAGTGAAGGAACACAATTGAAGAAGAAATAACACAACTAGACGAGTTGGAAAAATATGCCCAATCAAAGGCAGAGGAAACGAAACAAGTTTGGATGAGCGTCATCCACGACGAACAACTGTAGTAGTTGGGTATGCAACTTAGATGGAAGTGCTAATGGGATCATTAAAGATGATGCCCCCAATTTTGTACGTGACCAAGGAAATCGAGATGAAAGTGCTGAAGTAATGAGTTAATAAGATATGAGAAAGACACTGGCAGAGGAATGTTCAATTGGATGAGTTCCAAGTGACCACAGAGTAGCTCGTGCTCAAATCTATGTAAGGACTTGCGAACAACAAGGAAGCACAAGCTAAAGTGCCATAGGTAAATGATGAGTAGCCGACTGAACAAGACATGGAATTGTGGGAAACAGTCGACACAAAGTTTAAAGAAGAGGTTGAACTAGTTTGGATGGAGCATGATAATTTCAAGGTCAAGTTGAATGCACCATATATTTCTAGCTGAGGTGGCTCGAGGATGAGCCACAAGTTTTTGTTGGTGGATTGTTGGAAATGGGATCATATGCAAAAGGTGCAACAAAGAAGACATCGACAAGCGAAAGACTCAGCTATGTAGAAGAGGATACCGACAAGTCTGGTTGGTTTGGTCGCATTAGTTAGAAGTTTTGGGCCAAAGTAGTTAGAGAGTCGACCCATGTGGACCATTTTGTAACGTCTTAAGCCTATAAATAGAATTAGGAGGAGAGTCATTAGACCATTAATGGTAGTATACCATGAGTAGCATTATTCGATGAATGTAATTTGCATGTATGTGATCGATTGGTCTACAGATGAATTTGTTTTTGGTTTGAGGTTTTTTGACCAAGGGATATCGATTTGCAGTGAGATGTTTTGGGATAATATAAGGATGATGTTGGTGATAAAATTCCTATATTTTTATGTGGATCTATTGAAGTTGTAATGGTGCAATTTATGATTTTTCATGTTTGAATTTGAATGATGCGAAGTCTTGATGTGTCTATTGGGTTAATATATGTCAATGTATTTGTTAAATTGATATGAATTATGTTGTGGTAATATCTAATTTTACTATGAATGATGATAAGTATATCTTATGAATGATTTTTATAAACCTATGCATCTCTAGGTAATGCTAAGATATAATAAGGCATAGTGCGCAAGTCCTCTTCCTTCTGTAGAAACGTGGTTCCTGCGTCCCTCCCTCAGGCATCTTGGGTGAGACTGCATCTTATTCACAAGTGTTGCTGGATAGGGTAAAACCTATCTAGGCCAATTTCTAGGGAGATTGCATAGATGGGTGTAGATAGATCTATGGAGTGAAACCCTATCAAATGAAGCAGTGTCAACACTTTCCTCTTTAGTTTTGACTCATTCTCGGGAGCCATAGTCTTTGGGATCTCTTACTCATTTCTAGATTTTTTGGATTTCTCCTTACCTTTATTTTTATTTCCAGATGATTGTGAGGATTGTACCACGTTCACCTTCGTAGAAACAATAGGGGTTGAGGACGTTCGAGGAGAAGAAATCTGATGCTTGGAAAGTTTTGTTGCATATGGGTCTGGGATTGTACCTATGAAACCATCCATAGGATTTTCAGAATGTGGCTTGGTGGGATTAGTGCTGGGACAATGAGCATGAGGGATCAAATCATAAAATGTCCCCGATTGGGAATAAACCAAGTCCAAGTACTGCACACGACTAATATCCTATTCCTCGGTAACGACACCTCCCATAGCAACATTTATGAAAATAGGGAAAAATAATGACTTTGTGAACCAGTTAGCTAGCAATTGATTTGGAATAGGATCCTTGATCAACCTCCATCACCTCCTCCACTCATGAATATGATCAAGTATGTGGGTGGAGGTAGTTCGTCGAAGGGAAGTCAAGAGATAGGTACCAATATCATAATGGATTGGTATCTATAAGTGCGTAAGAAATGTTGTTGCCAACGAATTAAAATCCACAAACGGATGTTGTGGAAGTTTGATGTACCACGTAGCTTCCATACTGATCAAAGTTCTATGGAAGAGCCACAAATAGATGGAATCATCAATCAAGGATTTTGATGAACACCATAACTGTAAGCTCATGGCGTTTTTTTTAGGATCTTTTCCTTGCTTTCCATTAGACTTCGGAAAGTCTGATGGTAACTTTACCGAAATAGTCGGCCAAAAAGGGTCATCTAGAATGGGATCATTGATCAATTTTGACAAGTCTAGCAAATCCAATTCTGCCAAAAAAGGGAGTTTCCTATTAGGGTGCAGGTAATTATAATATTGATAAGGTATGGAAACCCTAGTAGGACCATAGCTCAGTTGAGGTTGGCCATATAAACCTGCATATTGTTGGTAATTGGGAGTGTTTTTCCCTATAAAATGTTGACTCCATTTAGGCCCATCCTGGGGTCCATAAGCAGGTTGTGTCCATTGATTGGTAACACTTCCTAGCTAAGACAAACATAGAGGGTTAGTATACTATACCCCACTATAGTATTGGTCACCAATATTGGGTTGTTCTATTTGACCCCAAGTAGATGCAGGTGGTTGTGAAACATGACCATAACCAATGGTTTCACTAGATCATACAACTAGAGGTGTGGGTATTGAAACATTATGCAAAATGGGTACATAAGTACCTCTAGTTGTGTAGGATGTGGAAGGAAAATAATGAATTCCAACATTTGGAAAAATCATGGAAGGCATAAGAGCACTTCTCAATGAAGAATTTGGGGTTGGATTTGGACTAGATTGTGAAATCCCCACCGGAGTGGTGAGTCTAGTGACCTTCGGAGCTGAAGGATCATTATCCAAAATTGACCTAGAAGGGATGTTTAAATATATACCAAGGAGATCAATTGTCATAATGTAAGGGAAACCCCTTATAGAGTTAAGGGTTAGCCGCATCGAGGAGACATTAGAGGAACTAGTAGAACCTAATTCAAAGATAGCTTGTCTGAAAGTGGTTCCCTATAATGAATCAGTTGGATAAAACATAGTATCAACTGGATACTAGTTGAACATAGACCCTGTATGTGTATGTTTTCCAAAATATAGATATTGGGATGAGGGTTGTTCCATTATAGGTGGTACCAAATAATCAGTAATAGTAACATTGGCAGGGTGAGAACTCACCCCCTTCTTTTGTAATAGGAACACCTTCTAATTCAGGAATAGATGAATTTCCTGCTTCAAATTTAATATCCATCTTTTGTTCCATAGGAAATCGAGTCATCGAATTCAAAGGATACTCATGTGATAATCCTTGCATACGATGGGACCATATCTAAGGGAAATTAACCATATTGATAGGTAAAATTGTTCCCAAAAAGATACTTCTATCTAATTAAACAAAACAAACACAACTTAAAATAAGGGAGAAATAAAAATCTATGATAGGAGTGGATTTGAAGGTCTGGATCCTCACAGGATTTGTTAGATTATCACAACTCGCTATATACCGCAGGGTCCAACAGTAGAGCGTGACGAGGAGGATTGGACCGTACCCTTTCCTGAATACGTGACTACCTAGATAGTACATGTGTAGTAATATCCTCGAGTGATGTTCTCGATGTATTGCAACAATAAGGTGGTGAAAGGGATTTTCTCATATGGCCTAATAATTCCTAAAAGTGTCTCTCGATAATCTCAAGGTACATGGGAGCTCAACTTTGTAGTAGTGTTTTCTAATGCAAAACCATATGAAAGGGGCCTTCCTATATACCGTCGAGTACATGAAGTACATTTCTATATACCTCAAGGGTACATGAAAGGTGGTTCAATATACCAATGAGTACATGGAAGAACTACACAATCCACAGGATGCAGTGTAAGAAATAAATGACAGCTCCTATGTTTAAAGACGTTGGAACACATTTCTAACCTATCACACCACTACAAAAAATTGAATTTTAGGGGGGATTGTCTCTGCCTCCAAAAGTCACTTTTGGGTACGGTTTTAGATTTGGAGGCGGTATTTAGAAAACCTCCCCTAATAGCATTGACACCAAAATTTTGGACTTTTAGGGGCGGTTTTGGAAGAGATCAAAAGCGCCCTAAAGTTGACTTTTGGGGGCGGTTCTAAACTACCTCCCCCCCAAAAAGTGACTTTTAAGTGAAGTTCTAATCCCCCCTCATATAGCCATAGTAACTCATAATAAAATATATTTGATTAAAAATATCAATATTGCAATATCATTAGGGAATGAAGGAATCAAACCTCCAACCTCCTACTTCTAAATAAGTCGATCTTCCATTGAGCTAGAACCCTTTAATAATTGGGGAAAGGGGCAATATTAATACCAAGATTGCATAATTTGTAATTCTAGGAAAATACTAAGAATCCCAACATTGTTTCTGACTCAAGAGACCTAAGGAAGTAGTCTCAATTAAGGATCAAAGATACAAATAAGGATTCATCTTGTGACTTGTATCTAAGTCAACGAAGGATAGACCCTTTGTTCAAAACTAGCAAAAACACCACCAGTTGATAAAAAAGAAAATACAATGACAATGACTATTTTGATTTACTTTAATGTGATTTTGACATTTATACACTGGCGCACTCAATAAAAAACAAATAGTACAATAAATTTATATACAATTGTATGCAAGATTCATAATCGTGAACTCTTTGTCTGCACACAAAGGACTCATGTCTGCTGATATTTTTTTTCACAGATAAAATATGGCCTATCTAAGATATCACAGGGGACCACATATGGATTACCCTGTTGTTCTGATAGGATTTTAACCACCTCATGTTGAAATATCAACTTCAATAATACTACTGCAATTAAATACTTTTGAGATCCCTTCCAAAAAAGATAGCTAGAATATATTCCAACTATAATCCCTCATCATCCATCCATAATAAATATTTAAATTATTTTTCAATCACTCTATTCATTACACCTACATGAAAAATTATTAATACATCTCACTCTATTCATTACACCTACATGACAGGCTATGGTAGCTTCCTTGAATAATAGTTCCACACATATAGTACCTGGCTCTTAGACTAGTGCACATATGTTGCATAAACAATAACCTTTCAAGCATACTTCCTGATTATGTAGGAGAAAAATTTTCTACCTGACAAAAAGGTTACAAACACATGTTGAAGATAGAACCTTCCCTTCCAAAAAGAATTCCTGTGTATAACATATAAAAGATAGTGTATCTTTCCAATTTGATTTTATTTAATAACTCGCAAATTCAACAAATATGAAGACTTTGTTACTGACATGGCATAAATTTTTATTTCATTGTGTTTCTTTCCCGTAATATACCTGTTAATTTAGATACATCAACATGAAAATTAATGACACTTATCGCCTATAAATTCCAAGAAGGCAAGACCTAGTTATGTACATCATAGAGCATAAAATGGTGGTTTGCAGACATTTCAAGGATTATGTCCACATCCTTCAATTTGGAAGTCAGAAGCTAGTGTGGGTTTGGGTGTTCTATGTCTACATAATGAACACAACAAGTTGAATCCCTCATTATAATCACTTTCTTGTAAGAGAAAATTATCATTATGACATGTAATGTCCAAGAACATGGAAGATGATTGGTTTGCATCCAGTTAGAAAATGTGTGTGCTGATAAAACAATATAAACATTGACCAATCTTAACAATTCTTGAAATATCAACTATAAAAGTGTATAAAACTTGGTGAATCTTATAAATTCTTAAAATGTCAACTATAAAATATTTGGCAATATTTTTCTAGAACTGTTTCAATTTCTAAGGATTTTATATAGTTTATATAATAATTTGGCAATTTTAAAAGTGAATAAGGACAAAAAAATGCAAATGGGCATATCTTTTTTCTTTTATTATTGAAAAAAATCCCATGGGCTAAATTTCGCCCCTAAAAATTTCGTTGGCTTAAATAAGTATAAATGATAACATGTCTACTGATAGAAGAGTGTGCTGAAATTAGTATGACTAGGTATTAAGGCATTTATTTTAGGATATTAAGGCATCTATTCAAGCTTTCAAAAGGATGCCTTTCTCTCACATTTACATAGATTCTAACTCTCAAACAAATTATCCTTCCAAACAAGCCTTGCTGCTCGAAGTGGGATCTTTGGCCACCTACGAATTCTTCAAAGGCCTGGAAAGGGAGGCTATGAAGTTTCAATTATAACCTCAATTTTGATTTTTCTCAATTGTCCATCTGTATATTTTATGAGATTCTTCAATAGACCTGTTGAGAGGGTGCATTAGTAGATTTATATAACACATCATATTTTGACTTGGCTCCCCTATAGCTAGTTTTTATGCAAGATGTACTATGTAAGAAACAATGATTCAATCCTGAACACATAACATGCATCATCATTGTAATGAAAGTAGAAAAAGATTGGGGAAAATAGATAGTATAAAACATTGGTTTTATTTACTACTATCCATCCTTACTAATCATTTATGTATGAAAAATATAATAAAACAAATTTTCATTAATCCCTTTCCCTAATAAGAAGAAACTTTTCTAATTTTTTGGAAACATATTTTCTTTTCACAACATGCATTAGTTCTCTTAAATTTTTTTTCTTTCAGATTGTGATTTTCCATGAATCCATTGATAGTAAGCATGGATATTGCAAACAAATTGATAATTCAAAGTAAGACATGGCATGTACCTGAGTTTTGTTAGATTTTTATCATTTAAGCAATATGATCTTAGGATATTATCTGAGAGAATAACATGCACAACAATAATCACAAGAGACAAGAGACGCAAAGAATTTTCCTCGGGGAAACCATAAAGGAGAAAACCCCGCAACTTCCTCAGAGATAGAATGATCACCATGGCATCAGTAAAACCCAAAGATAGAAAATATGATCTCCAACAGTTGTTCTCTCTCTCACTCATGTGCCCCAGTTGAGTGAGTGTGTGTGTAGAAATGAGGAGAGCCTCACTTCTATTTATATTCTTCCGTTCACTTTATTTCCACTCTAACAAGTCGGTCTCACTTAACAATTCTTACCAGGGATGAATTCTCTAGGAGAGTCTAATAACCCTAGTGCCCCACGACTGTGGGGACTTTACCCTCCGATCAACAAGGAGGGTTAACCTTAACTCAATTGTGGGGACTATTTCCCTGATTTACAATAGAGGGTTAAGCTCATTGACTTTACATGACTTTATTATATTAATGAATCTCCCGATAGGAACATTGGGGTACGATGAAATACAAATGATTCTACCGATAGGAACATCGGGGTATAATATAGATATACAAGTGAATACATTCCGAAGTTACAAATCCATCAACACTCCCTCTTAACTAGGAAGGTATTCTCTTGACACAATTCATCAACAGAAGTCTTCTTTTATAGATCATCATCAAAGATGGATCATCATTGGATCGACATCATGTTTGGATCATCACTGGATCAACATCAAGTCTTGATCATCACTGGATCAACATCAAGTTTGGATCACCACTGGATCAAGATAAAGTATGAATCATCACTAGATCAACATTAATTCTAGATCATCGTTAGATCATCATCAACACTGATTCCGCTATCTTGATAAAAGGTGCTATCTCTTCATTCTTATCGTCACATGAATTTCTACATAGCCAACCCTTTTTCATGCTGGTTGTAGGCCTAGCCTCCATGTAGGTCTTCATCTTCTTTAGCACTTATATCTGACCATGGGAGGAACACATCCAAGAACCATGTCAGAAAGGCCCGCCCAACACTTACATCTAACCATGGGAGGAACACATCCACCACCATGTCTGAAAGGCCTGCCCAGAACTCACATTTGACCATGGGAGGAACACATCCACCACCATGTCAGAAAGGCCTAGAAGTTACATCCAACCATGAGAGAAACACATCCAAGAACCATGTCAGAAAGGCCTAGCACTTACATTCACCAACATGATAGGAGACACCTACTATCATCTGTGAAAAGGCCCAGTACTTACAACCATCAACATGATAGGACACACCTACTATCATCTGTGGAAGGGCCTAACACTTACAACCATCAGCATTATAGGACACACCTATTATCATATGTGGAAAGGCCCATCACTTACAATCACCAGCAGGGTAGGACACACCTACTACCATATGTCAAAAGGCATAGCACTTACAATCACCAACATGGTAGGACACAACTGCTACCATTTGTGAAAATTCCTAGCTCTTACAACCATCAACATGATAGGACACACCTACTATCATCTTTGGAAAGGCCCTGCACTTACAATTGATCATGTGGGAGACAATCCCAAAGTCATATTAGAATGGCTCTGCACTTATATCTGATCATGTGGGATCCAATCCTATAGTCATATCAGAATGGCTCTGCACTTATATCTGATCATGTGGGAGCCAATCCCATAGTCATATCAGAATGGCTCTGCAATTATATCTTATCATGTGGGAGCCAATCCCATAATCATATCAGAATGGTTATGCACTTACATCTGACCATGGAAGGAACCAATCCTATCACCATGTCAGAAGGGCTCTGCACTTACATCTGACCATGGAAGGAACCAATCCTATCACCATGTTAGAAGGGCTCTACACTTATATCTGACCATGGAAGGAACCAATCATATCACCATGTCATAAGGGCTCTCAGACTCATCACTTCCCTCTAGAGGGAACCTCAATCTAGAGAACACCAAGCTTCCCCTTGAAGTACTCAAACTTGACTTTGTCCATTTCTAACGTAAAATCATATCAAGGCTGATTACGTCCAAGGATAACCTACAAGCTTTTCCAGGAGTGATTACATTCGAGGACAACCTATAGGACTATTTACATCTGAGCCACCTATGAGCTTCACCAGGATTTTATGCTCAGACAACCTGTCTTACCGACTATGCTAGAACTCCCTCTTTCTAGAGATATCGATCTGTATCACATAGTGGATATTCAATGCTCCTTTTTGATCTCATACTGAAGCAGTACCCTTAAGTGCTCTTCCTATCAATGGCACTTCCTACCCAATCTGAATCCACATAACCCTCCAGGTTAGTCTTCTGATTCACTTCATACTTAAGTGCATAATCAACTGTACCCTTCAGGTACCTCACTACATGATTTGTAACCATCAGGTGAACATGTCTCAATGTGTTCATAGCAAAGCAAATATCTGGTCTCGTATTTGTCAGGTACATCAAGGAACAAATCATCCGATGATACATCGTGGCATCAACTGATTCTGATGAAACAAAACCCAATAGCTTCAGGTTCAATGCCATAGGTGTGGTCATGGCCTTGCAGTGCATCATCTTAAACCTATTTAGGATCTCTACTGCATACTTCCCTTGACCCAAGGATATTTCATTTGCATTCTACCACACCTACATGCCTAGAAAGCTTCCTCTTCTTGCAACTTTAATGAGTTCCTCTTTTCCTGTCAGGAATAGTTCATCGACATATAACAGGAGCATCACTGGTATTCTGCCTTCAACCTTGAAGAAAAGGATGGAATATGATTTACTCTGAGTAAATATTAGAGCCATCAATAAGCTTTCCATCCTATCATACCATGTCAAACCTCAGGATCTTTTGCAGTCACTCCCTCTGAAGTGGAGCACCATTCTCCCTCTGTCTTTCATACTCTATGCATTGAAACATTATGTACTATAGTGACAAGTATCTTCCTCTACTACTAGTATTATATGTATCCATCTAGGGTCACTAGATACCAAGATCCTCTATCTTGAACCTTTTCAAAATTTCTTCTTGCACCCATCTGTGAGCTTGACATCCTCTATAGGATTTCCTCTTCAACCTTGTAGCAAAGGTTAATATCTTCATCACTTTAGGTGATCTTCAATATCCTCATGCCATGTGTTATCCTATGGGTTTCTTCTGAGCTCGCACAAGGCCTTGTTTAATTTTGCACACATGATTCTTCCTGTCACGTGTCTTAACTTCTAGTGGCTGCAAATGTCTCTTCATAGTCTATGCCTTCTTTCTATGAGAAGCCTCCTGCTATGAATCTTGCCTTGTATCCCACAATTTTTCCATATACTACATGTGTATATCCATATGGGAGAAATTATGGACTTCCCTTCAGGTCTTGTTACTGCATCCTAGACATCATTCTTCTAGAACTTGTATTCTCCTTCCCTTTTGTCTTGGCTACTTCTTCATAGCTGGAAGGCTCTGCATCAATGATGTGGCTCAATAGTGTCATATAATTGCACTGTGTCTGAGATTGCTTCTTTGTTTGAAAGTATCATCATATTGTTCTTCATCTTGGATTATTTCTTGAACCATCGTCACTTGTTCTTCAGAACAAGTCTCATTCTTCTTTGCTTGTACGCGATATTTCCTACAACTCAGATGCACCAGTTGTATGGTTAGAAACATTTCATAAGGTATATTCATAATGACAAATTCTTATGCATAAAGATATAATCATGCAAGTATTTTATCCAATACAACATTCATCCATATCATGGAAACTTTCTAGATGCCTTCCATCTCTACCATGACAACATTGAGATTGTGCACTAATCCAATATGTCAGCAAATAGGTTTCATTCTAGATAAGTAGAAATGGAGAGTTGTATAGCATCATGAGCTACTTACCCATCACGTGCATGTTAGTAGTATATTGTTATTAATTCGAACATTCTATCATGCATAATACATCAACTGAATATAAACAAATGCATAAAAAAATAATATCATGAAATGACAATTGAATACTTATCTTTCTTCGTTTCATGAGTAGACTCTTCAGCTTCATCATCTTCTTCATTCATGACATCATCATTTCTTATCCAAATGGATAAGGGGTTCTTTAGAATTGAGTCCTTCATATTCCTCATTGCTTGAGGGATCTTCTTTGAATCATGAGAGCTTGATCTTTAGATGCTCCCATCTTCTTTTCACTTCTTCTTGTGTATACTCTTCCCAGAGTCTGCTGAAGGTAATCACTTCCTTCTGGCACACATTCCTTGAATGAATGAATCCCATGATCCTAGGAGGCCATTCAAGGTGGTTATCACAACTTCTACATTCTCCACTTCTTCTTCTACTGCTTCAAGTTGTTCTTTGACTTAAGAGACCCTTGTAAAGTATGACTGTATGGTCTCCGTATTCTGGATCTTCACATTCTTCAACTGGTTTCTCAAAGTCATCTTTTGATTTATGTTCTTCCCTTCAAATAGCTTGGTTAAGGAATAAAACATCTCTTTAGGTGTATTTAGGGAAGACACTTGTGTTATAAGGTGATCCTTTATTGAATCATCAATGATCTTCTTGGCCTTGACCAAGTTCTTCTTGTGTAAGGCTTTATCCTCATCTCCCCCTGGAATTGGAACCTCTCCACTTATGTAGGTGTCCAATTCATTTTCTTCAAGAACCAGTGAAAACTTATACTTCCATGCTTAGAAGTTTTCAGCTTCACCAAGCTTGTCAACAAGCTGGTTTGATAGGTCACTTTGAAATGAGAACATCAAAAGTAAATAGCAAAAGATTAGATCTTACCGATTTGAGGTGTTCGTCCCTGTTCTGAAGTTGGTTGGTCTAGGATTTGTCAAAGAAACCCTAATTTTAAAAAAATTGGAATATTTCTGATATGATTGGATAGAAAGATAGACCTCTTCAAGGCAAGCTATCCAATGTACTCCTTTTCTGAAAACAGTGGAGGAAATCTCCCATAACAGGAAGACCTAGTTTTCCAATTTCTTCTACAGAAATTCCTGATATGATTTCTGCAGTATCTCCGAAAGTAATGCTCCTCTGTGTCTTAAAATTATCACTGAGGTATCCTCACATGTCTTATTTCCAACACCGTAGGTTTGAGCATAATTGGTTTCTTCAGTTGGGACTTATGAGCATTTTACCAAGGTGACTTGTTTCAGGACTGTTCAGAATAGCAAACTTGTATGGACTTCCACATGTCACCGTTTCACCTTTGGGGTATGAAAATTTTACCACAGAAATTACAGTCTGTGCTCTATTTGGAAAATCTTTCAAAATTTTATTTGGATCTTTGTATCCCGAGATATAGCAATTCTCCATAGGTCTCCTGTTTAGGGATGAATCCTGGAAGAGGCTGGAACCATGATTTGGAGGAAACATATCTCCCATAATATAGTGAATATGAGGATAAAATGTTTATACATGGTACATCAGGATTTTATATATGTCCTATGAAAAGTTAAGCCCCTAAGCCATTTTCAATCCCGATATATAGCGAATGTACCAAAACTACCTGTTTTAGTATTTGAGGGTTTTTCAAGCCTGGGGTCAAACTAGGGTTTGAATTTCCTGGAGTTTTACCCAACCAAAAGTATTGACCTTGGTTAATAAATTTTGATTTTGAGGAGGAGAGAAATCCTATGCTGGGCTCACTCAAAAATTCCTCTTCTGTGAAAAGCCCTAATTTCTTGCAGCAAAAACTGTAAATGCCTGGAATCAAATTCTTCTTTGATAGAAAGATGCACCCTTCAATGGAGAGTTAGCTTATCCTCATTTTTTTGATGGATTGTGGAGAGAGACCCAAAAAGTAAGAAGCCCTAGCTTTTGCAGATGCATAGTTTCTTCTTCTCAGGTTAGCTTTGATACCATGTTAGATTTTTATCATTTAAGCAATATGATCTTAGGATATTATCTGAGAGAATAACATGCACAACAATAATCACAAGAGACAAGAGACACAAAGAATTTTCCTCAGGGAAACCATAAAGGAGAAAACCCCACAACTTCCTCAGAGATAGAATGAGCACCAATTGTAGCAGTAAAACCCAAAGACAGAAAATATGACCTCCAACAGTTGTTCTCTCTCTCACTTGTGTGAGCACTTCCTCTCTCACTGATGTGCTGCAGTTGAGTGAGTGTGTGTGTAGAAATGAGGAGAGCCTCAATTATATTTATATTCTTATTTTCACTTTGTTTCCACTCTAACAATTTGGCCTCACTTAACAATTACCGACCAGGGCCGACTTCTCTAGAAGAGTCTAATAACCCCAGTGCCACACAACTATGGGGACTTTACCCTCTGATCAACAAGGAGGGTTAACCTTAACTCAATGGTGGGGACTATTGCCCTGACTTACAATGGAAGGTTAACCTCATTGAATTTACATGAATTTATAATATTAATTACTCTCCCGATAGGAACATCAGGGTACGATGATATACAAATGATTCTCCCGATAGGAACATCGAGGTGCATTATAAGATATACAAGTGAATACATTCTGAATTTACACATACATCAACAAGTTTTTTGACCAGTAGAACTTATAATGTTCCTCCACTTCTTGTGGCACAACATATGATTGTTTAGATTCATTGAATGGATACATAAACAAAATTCATTCATGTTCCCGTCCATTGAAAGTAACAAAGTTAGGAAGGAAAATGATTTCGATAGATTTAATTGTAAGTATAGATAATAATGCACTACTATTTTATCATTTGGACTGACCCTAACACATTCTCTTCAATGTTAACCAAAAATAATAAAATTCAATCCTATTTCAATCTAAGGAACCATTGATAAGTTGTTTTCTTACAGTCAATATTACATGCTAGATTCTATAAAATACACAAAAATCATATTTAGCTTGAGTTTCTAAATACCATAGGAATGTCACATGATTCACCTTGTCAAGAAGGTCACCCCTACAAAATTTTACACACTAATCTATCAAGCGGGGTATGTATTTGCAAATGAGTAATTGTATTTTGGAAATGATTTAAAATCAAGTAGAGTAATATTTTGGGAGATTAAGATTTTGCAGATGAAGGGAAATTGAATAATCTGAAACCTAGATTTTGTGAAAAACTCTAAAAAATACATCCCTAGTATTTTAGGTTCCATCAGAGTACCTCGTAAGGTTGTTTCAACAATTAGTTTTTTCATGAAAATAGTAAAATGAATGACATTGCCATGTTGTCAATGTTATTACATACAACTGGAGATTGTTTGGGAGAATATAATTAAGAGAATATGTTCATCATGTAAGAAAAACCTTATTCAATCTTCCCTCTTCATCAAAAGCTCAATTGAGGTGCCTTTAAGTGCTTTTAAAAGGATAACATGATATCAGTACTCAACTCAACCTAGATTTGTGATTTTTAGGCCACACAACAAATTGGATAAAGTCAGTGTGCATTCTTGGAGTATAGAACATGTGTGTTATTTTTTTGTAGCTTGGTCTCTTCCATGCCAATAATGTTTTAGCTTGAATGAATAGGACCAGTTGTACCCATATTGCAGACTTCACCGAACAATGTCACCCACCAAAATGCAGGGGGCGTTTGGAGAGTTTCAAAGGTGTTCTGATAGCCTTGCACGATGAATATAGAATTTTTCCGAGGGTAAAAAAATGTTGCTTCTATTATGTAAACAAATATAGACATCATTTTAGTTTCTTGGGGGTCATATTTAGCTAGTGTTGCTACAGGGTGCAATGACCATACACAAGCATTCAGCTATCAGAGATTTCATAGAGCCTTCAATATTGTTCAACAAGGACAATGTTGGGTATATCCAGAAGTAGTTACTTATGAAGGAACCCTTGGTATATCCACAAAGGTTTTCAAATACTTGTAGCACAAGGAGATATTTGAATTTCTCCTCCCAAATGCTAGTGGAAAATGATAGAATTCACCCTTCCATAAAGAAATATTAGAGCTGATGTTGTTTTGGAATATTGTCTTTGAATTGTCTAATTGCATTTGGAAGTCATATAGTTACACTTAAATTAATATTATATAATCCTTAATGGATGTTTATAGAAGATGGATTCTATACGGGGTAATATTTAACAACAAAATATTTTGTATCCTGAAGGACAATATTCTCTTGTCACTCATGTATGTAAGTTGTTTTCCATGGAATTAGATAAAAATAGAAAAAGCACTTATATCTTGAAGAGATATGCACCCTTTGAAAAGACAGAGACACTGTTGGAGCATATTTAAAATATGGACCTGGAACACAAGGAAGGATCCTTTAAAAAATATGAAAGTGGTGGTTGCTACCATATCATGTGGACTTGAAGGATTGATAAACAAAGCCCCAAAATCATTACACCATTCCAGAAACCATCCTACAACATATGTTGGCTAGATAAAATTTAATTTCAAGGAACATTTTATTGTAAATTTTTAGTATGGCTTAGGGGCAATTCTTGTAGCATATAATCCTTGGTAAGATTAGAATGAATAAGACCCTTTTATGGTACCAATTACACAACTACACCTTCATCAAATCTCTTCAATATGCATGTTAAGATAACTAGTTTGAAGACTTGTCAAACTCCTCATTCAAATTAGCAATTAATGCTCCGTCTTGTAGCAATGTCACTGGAGGATGATCTTGACAGTACTCAATCAGTGATAAGACCAGCATATAAACAACATTATTTGTATACTTATTTACTAGCTGATCATAGGATATGTTTCCTAAACTTTCATGGTTGTTTGGAGGTTATTTAAACTAAAGGAACACATCTTCAGGAGTGTTCCCAACATTGAGAATTCCCTTAAGTGTATCCTAGCTCCAAGATCAAGCATCAAAACCTCATTTCCATGTTTTAAAAGAGAGACTTTGGGGTGTTGATAACAACAACACATGTAATATTCAATATAGATATGTGACAAATATCCTAACAATTGGAATACTATTAACACACATACACACATACAAAGAGTGCACCTTATTTGAGATGTAACAAATGCACCTATGCTGAGAAAGAAGTATAAGCCTTAAAAGTTTTAGATCTGATTTTTAGAAAGGAAATGACTATCTTAGCACATTTACACATGAGGCCTATGATCTGCAAGAGATGGTTAAAGGGGATGTCCACTTATGAAGGGGTTATTACCATAGTTACATATATAGTGTGAGAAAATCCATCACTAAGGGTCTAAAATATAATCATAAATATCGGGAAAACAAAATGGCTTAGAAAATATAAAACCAATTGTAATTTATTAGTGAATCATTGAATATCGGGAACCCACCAGAATGAAAGGGCCTTGCATGGATACGATCCAAAATGATGAGATGTTGGATATATTGAAACCAATTCCTTAGCCTACAAAAACCACTTTGCCTCTGGTACAAGTTCTGGATGGAAATACTAATTCCTTGCCAGAATCTCTTGGCAAGGATTCAAGTTCTCTAGAAGTTGCAGTTTTCAACAAGGAAGATAATTGTAGTGTACAGTTGTCCATTAGTCATGTGGCTGAAGTATTGGATATAGATAAATTAGATGGAATAAAATCATCACCAGTGAACATGACTACTGTTACAACATCCAATATCTCTGATGTAATGGTTTCAAACAATTATGTTGTTTCTTCTACTGAATCTAGATTAAACCATCATGCTAGTGAAAAGTAGAAAATCATATTTGCAATACAAGTGGGTCTTTAAACAAGTGAATGGTCCAATATGCCGACAAAATATGAGCACAAAACTAAAAACAAACACATGCAACATCATGCTTCATTGCTATAAATCTCTTTAAATATGAAAAGGGAGTTGAAAGGAGAGGCAGTGGCAGAGGAATCTGAACTAAGTGGTTCTTTAAGGCACCCCGAGGAGTTACTTCCAAGTCGGACTTGATCATCTACTTAAACAGTTCCTTTAGTGGAAGCCCCAAAGGTTAAAGTTGTTCTTGGAGGGGTTACTTCTAAGATGTCTATAGAAATAGTTCTACATTATTCATTTCCAGAGCTAGATTCTGCTGCCCATCCTTCTAGTTCATTTCAAAATTCCACAAAATTTGCAAGATACCATCACCAAAGAGTACATCATAAAACTTGGTTAATTTTATGGATACTCACTCTTTATGGATATCAGGAGTTTCAATATCTACTAGTGAGATCACTGAAAGGGATACATCAAGGAAAAAATCAGAACCTTTACATGATTCAGAATCTCTGAATGAATTAGTCATTTCTTATTTGTCTTCATATTTGGGCACCTCAGGATAGGGATCTGAAGGAAAAGAAAAAGGTATTGAGCTATTTAAATAGTTTTCTACAAACGATGCCATAGTAGTAAAGAAAGCAGTAGAAGATATGAAGTTTGATAACAATATTGTTCTTGTAGGAACATTGAAAACCTCAAAATCCGAATTGAATACCATTAAAACAAATTCAAAACTTGGAGATGTGAAGAATAAGAAATCTAAATCAACAAGCAGTAATGCTAACCAAAGGTGCAACAATATTCTTGTTAAACCTGTAATTGGAGAGAACCAATATCTTGGAAATGTTATCCATTTGGAGCATTGGATTGTGATGGTTTCTGATACTCCATCTGTGTTGGAAAGTTCAACTAATGTTGAGATAGAGAAAGAGGTGGCTTATTTTTCCAATTCTATTATTGGAAAAGGAAAATCTAGTTTGCATGCCAGAGAGAAAAATTAATGGAATCCTTGACAATGAATTGGCATATCAACAGGTTAAACCTGACAATGGTACAATGGAGGTTGATCAAATTTTGTTTAAAGAGAAAAATGTTGAATTGTTAGATGCATATTTGCAATCAACATAAGATTTAGGAAAAATGGCTAAACATGAATTGCAATTGTAAGCTCCGACAGTGCTCCCCAAAGGTGATATGGCTATTTTGGAAGAGAAATATGTTTTTTTATCTAGTAACAAATTTTTTGACTATAAACAATCTTCTGTATATAGAAACAAAAGCAGGAATATCCATGAAATTGATAAAGGGCTTGGGGAAGGTTCATTTTCTAATTTAAAGGAAATTGACACAGAAGGTAAGGGTCACTTATCCAACACCAATAATGATATTGGTGGCTGCCTAGCTTCAAGTGTCTTCTTTTCCTATTAAAAGTGAAGGTAAGCATGATTTAGTAGGTGGAGTGACAAAAAAGGAGAACAAAATTTCTTCCAATGCATTTTCAAAGAACAATGTTACAAACATTGGTGATGCTCCCAAGATAGTTATCAACAAGAGGAATAAAAAGAAGGAGCTTTTAAGTAAGGAAAATGTTGTAGCTCCCATAGGTGATTTATACAATGCATATAAGGTTCAGGAGGAGAATCAGGAATATTTTGACCCTCCAGAAACATCCAAGGAAGTAGTAACTGATGTTGTCAAGAAAAATATTTCTACAAAGAAGCTTGAGGATCAAGTCCTGAAAGAAGTGGATGAATGGGAAGATGCAACTGAGCTTTCAACGTGAATCAAGTATTTATATCAGTTACTAAATTATCATGAGACAGAATGTACTCCAGATATTTTTTGTTGACTATTAAGGATCATTACAAAGATATACAAATTCGTTTTGATTGTCCAGATATTATTGAATTACTTGAAAGTATTTAGGTTTTTGCAAGTCATGTAGGAGTGGGTGATGCATTAATAAGCACTGCAAGAGAACTTGACAGGAATCCAAGAGGGAGTTATCGAATTGAACATCGTGGGAGTAATATGTCCATTTTAGATGATGATAGATGGGCCAAGGAAGGTATGCTCTTGTTTCTGGTCATATATTAAGATGGACGTGGATCCTAGTGGTTCCTATTATGGGTTTTGAACTGGCCAAGGTTATAATACCGATTTTGGAAGGGTTTCTCATGGAGCACCGATGAATACGATTGACATCCTCCATGTAGGGCCATATGTGCAAATGTTATTTCAACAAGTTGGACTAGCGAGGAATAATTTTGACACAGATAGATGGCATAGTTCTTTTCATTTACATAAGTGTTTGATTCCTCCTCTGCAACCATATTTTTCCACAATTCATAAATTAGAGAACCGATATGAAGTGGGAAAGGTTTTTGATAAGGATAGGTTGAAACAAGCACAAATTAAATATATCCTTAATAAATTGATCCCCCAAAAATTTGACAAACTCTTTGAACAGGTCAAAGAAGTGAACATTGAATCTGCACCATGTCATCATGGTGTAATATCTCAAATATTTGACAAAGCCTTGATGGAGCCAACTTTTTGTGAAATGTATGCAAAATTTTGTGTTCACCTTGCTGCCGGATTACCATAATTTTATGAAGATAATGAGAAGGTTGTTTTCAAGCGATTTCTCTTGAACAAATGTCAGGAATAATTTCAAAGAGATTAAAGAGAACAAGTAGAAGCGGAGAAAGCAGAAGAGCATGGTGAAGAAAATATTTCAGAAGAAGAAAGATGGGAGAAGAAGGTTGCAACACGACGATGAATGCTAGGAAATAAAAGTTTATTGGTGAAATCGCTAAAGAATTATGCATGAATGCATCAATAAATTAATTGGTGAATTTCAACATCCAAAGGAGGAAAATGTTGAAGCTCTATGCAAACTGATGAGTTCTATTGGTCATATGATTGATCATTCAAAGGCCAAGGAATATATTGATGCTTACTTTTTTAGGATGAAAAAAATGTCCAATAACCAAGGTCTTCCCTCTCGACTAAGGTTCATGTTTAGGGATCTAATTGATTTGAGGAAGAATGGATGGCAACAAAGGAGAAAGGTAGAGGGCTGCAAGAAAATAGAGGAAGTGCACCGAGATGTGTTCAAGAACTACATGGATAGGGAGGCTACTCTTGAGGTACCAATATGGGACATTCAAGCTGAATAATTTTGACACGATGATCATGGTGTGTGAGGACCTATAGTGCCACCTTACTCAGGACAAAATTCAAATGTCAAATAGAGATTAGAGACAAAATTCAACCAGGATTTGAACCAAATCTATATCCAAAATCGTTTTGAACAACCACAAAATTTAAGCATGGTTTCAAGTAGAGGTTCAAAGAGAGTTTGGAGATAATTTAAAACAGATTTTAGTCTAACACAAGACATGCAAATTATGATTCCTTATAGTTGATCACTATTTTGTGAAAAATATTTTTATGACTCATTGATGGATGTGATCAAGGATTATCTGCACAAGATAGTTAGAATTTATGATCATTTAAATATCTTGGATTATGTTGTATGATGATACATGGAATTATTTAGGAAGTGCATGCACATGCTAAAAGGATAGTGGCATAGAATGATTAACCATTTCTTGTGATGCATCAATCAATGTGAAGCTTAGAGATTAATCTTATGTCTAGGATTATGATCTAATTTCTACCAATGTATGTATACTATTTCATAAAGTTGATATAATGTTGATACCTCTATGGGTACATATTCAATGTTATTCGCAATGTGGTTTCTGCATAAGGGAAGATATAGGGAGGACCTTCTATCCCAATTCATGTTGACTCTTAGTATTGTCATAACATGTGGATATGTCTTGATAGCATTAAGATAGCTGCAGTGTACATATGTGAATGATAAAATCATGTTAGTATGTGAAATTGATGACATTCAATATTAACTTATAATGGAGGATGATGTGACAAATAATGAATTCTTGCAGATCCTATTTATGCTTAGAATTAATTGCACAACTCAAGAGGGATATGAGTACTCATGTACAGAGGGATAAAGAGGCTCCACAAATTGTAGGATCAGTTATGTTTGATGGTCATCGTCCAAAGAAACTACAAGGAATTTTTTATTGATATAATGGAACAACTGGTAGGTTCAGAGATCAAGAGGGAGCCTAAATTTACCCTCAATCCCCAACAAAATGGGATTGAAAATAAAAGTTGTAATCTCCCTTGAAGAAAGTTTTCAGAGAACCCTCCCCAGTTATAGAGACATGGAAGTAAGCCCAATCCATGAGTCATCTCTTTTAGATGAGCAGAGGTAAGAGGTTAAGGAGTACTTAATTGATATCTTTGAGTAACCTATTGATAGGTTCATGATTTCTCTAGTTTGATATCTTAGATGATCGAAATCATTGTTTTAGAAACCTCCATTTATGAGGTGGAAACAAAACATTAGGTTTGGAAGATGTTAAATGACTTGCGGAAAGTGGTTCTCAGCAGGAATTCAATTATAACTTTGTTGGCAAGCAACACCCTTCGGAGCATTTTTTAGCACAAATAGTTTTAAAATTGGTAAACTTTTGAAATGACATTTGATATTATCACTTGGATCAACACTCATCCATAGATATTTTAGGAGTGCCCTTAGAATCTTTGATTATGAAGGCACTCCCAATAGAAAATTAATTGATTGATCGATTTACAAGGATTAGCATCAGTTTATGTCAAATTTGAATTTCATGGTCTTAGTCTCTCATTTCTTTAACTCATCTGGAAAACTATAATTAACAAAGTTAGTAGCTCCTAATCTTATTCCATTTATCACTCATACATATTTGAAATCGTATGAATTTATTACTGTAAATCCAAGCAAGCTACTACATGGTGTGATAATTGTTTTCTGTCCCACTCATATAAGAGACCTAGTAAAGCTTCTTCACTTCTGAATTATTTATCTCATCATGTTTGTCGTAAGTTTTAAAAGTGTATTTAATATAATCTTCGTGAGCCACACATTACTATACACTTAGCCTTATTTCGAATTTTATATTTTCGAAGTGAGTCACTATTAAAAGTTTATATTAATGGGTTAAGATGATTTTTGGAACTTTGATATAGTTCTGGTTACATCATAAATTGTTTTTCGATCATTATAATACTAACCTTGATCCCAAGTTCATCAATTACATCCTTAGTTGGCAACATTATTATGGTTTTATTCGATGAATGAAGAATTAGGGTATTGTAACCATTCAATCATGTTTTGAAACTATGAGTGTGCTAGGCTATCACAACATTATGAAAATGTCGATCAGCACTGAGGTTATGATTGAAATTAGGGTTTTTATGTTCATGTCACATCAAGGCTTGCCATCTGTCGATTTCCATCGTGAAAAAATCACACTTAAGCGGTCACTCATTTGATTTTTCTACGGATCATTATGGTGTGTTAAATGCTTCCAAATCTCATTTATCTGTCAACTCGCAGTATGATGACCTTGTAGGGAAATTCACAGTGCTTTGATAAAATAGGGCATTTTGGAATGTTGATGGAAATGCGTGGAATGTGGATAAATTGACTGTATTTTTCAGTCTAGTTTTCGTAAATCCTAAAGGTTTGTGTAATAGCTGCCATCGCTCCAGTGTCCAGGTTCAAACTCATAGGTGATGAGTATTTGCATGCTGCCCCTGAATGTTGAGAGCTAATACTTAGAATTGGATGGCTAGGGTTCTTACTAAGGTTTTCTAGGTTCAACATAGCAGCCTCTAAGGCGTTTGCAGAATGGTTTGATGGGGTTAATGCACAGGTTGGGGACATTGAATTAAGGATAACCGAGGAATTTATTTCTCAAGCCATTGGATTACCACAGATAGGTGAATGGTGGTATAAAGGAAAGCATTTACAAAATGATGAGTGGAAAGGGTTTCTTACTCCAGCGCACTGGCAAACCAAGTATAAATTTGGTTTTCCCTCTAGGATGCTAATAAAGAAATGGCATGCTTTGCTGGATCTAATCATCAGGTACGTTACCTGCAAGGGCAGGCTCTCTCAAACAAAATTCTATCACCTCCGACTGTTGATGATATTTAAGGGACACCCTGAAAATATGCCCTACTTTTTCTTAAACAGCTTGCACAAAATGGCCTGCACTTATAAAACTAATGTAAAGGATAAGGAAAGGAGTTTATTCCATCACGGATTAATCAAAATTCTTATGTCTTATTGACTAGAAAAACTAGGAGAAACATGGGAATCCTTCCTCATGCATAATAGGTTTGGTGGGAATGAAGAATGTCCCAAATAGAGGCCTAGGGTTAGACGTAGGCGTATAAAAAATGAAGAAGTCAATCCTGAACTAGAAGAGTTCGGTTCTCAGACTAATTTGGGTGATGAAATATCCGAACCTAGCCAAACCCTAAGCATCAGTGATGTTAAGATAAAAATTGAAATAGATTATGAAGTTCCTGTGGATAATTCTAAATCTCGAATGAGAAAGCCACCAATCACCTTACCTTGTCAAAGCAAGGATCTTCCTCACTCACAGGCTGACACAGTGCAAACACAAGCTGAAGACCAAACTGGCCGAGTGATGAGCAATCAGGCTATTCATAGTTACACTCACAGTATGAATGCTGCCTTTCTCGCTAGAAGAAGCTTGAGTATTGGGGATATCTCAGTTATTGAGGTAAGTGACTCCTCAGAACTTCGCCCTAATCCAGTTCCCATAGGCCAAACTATTCTGGATCTTGAATAGGTATTTGCCTCTTCAAATGAGGTTTTTGATAGTCAGCAAATGAATTGTGAACATGATATTGATCAAGAAATTGAATAGAGGCCTTATAGAGTCGAGGAGGATGAAGTTATAAAGATATCTGTTATAGATGAAATCATAGGTTTAAAAATGATCTAATCTCTTGGATTAAGGAGTGGAATTTGTTAAGAGAAAGGAAGCTGAGATATAAGGAACAAGTTAAAAGGATTTTGTTGAAGAATCGAAGATTGAAGAAGAAGAATAGAATTGCCAAGATTAGAGTTTTCAAGTTCAAAGCTAAGTTCAATGAGACAAGGAGAAGCATGCCAATTCGACTGTTTGTTGAATCAGTTCTAAAAACTTGATATTTTGTTTTCTGCAACGAACTCCCAATTTTGTCTTATGTTTTGATCTTCAAATTATACATACAGGTGATTTTGAATTGGTCCTCATAGGTTAGTAATATCTTAATTTTGTCCATTTTTGGCTCTTAGTGCATAGTTTGATTATTAAATGGGGATATCTGCAGAATTAAAATTCTGCAGACATCTCGCTCATTTTTATATGATCATCATTGCATTTTGCTAAACAGATTTTTTGTTTGACATTTACAAGTGTTAATGAAGTCATTTAGAGGAAGCTAGATGCAGTGGTATGTTTGGGTTTTTGGCTACATGGAGTTATCCGCTGGAGGTTGTTTCGGAAATGCAACTGATTGCTGTTATGTTGTTTCTACCCTTCTATTTCTAAGCATTACCAGCATGGATCATCAAATATAGTGTTAACACTTTTGGAGAATATGACGCTGGATTTATCCAGTAAGTTGACCATTTCTGGCACGTTATTCTCTCCCGATGGTTACATAACAACGTGCCAATGATTCTGGTCTTTCTTTGACCTATATTTGGATAAAATCTATATGCTATCATAGAAGTAGGAGATTTAGTTAGTTAGTTGTAGTTTGTGGTTCCCTTTATAAACAAATTCCAGACAAAAGTAAAGGGTTCGATTCCAAAGACTTATGGAGAACAGATATTTTACAGTGCTATAGTATATTCTATTAAGCTTGTGTTTCTTTTAGAACTATTTCTGAAGATTACTGGTTGCTACAGAATATTGAGGACCTTATCTAAGTCTTTCAGTCATTTCATACTGTGTTAATGATTTTTCTCTTTTGTTGAATTTAATTTTCATATATATATATATATATCGATATATCATTATAGTATATGTGAAACTATTATTAAAAGGATTTTGAATAATTACATGGTATTGAAATATGAATGATTCATTGTTATGTTGGAAGTGAATGAGTTTCTTCATGATTTTTCAATTTGATTATGAAATAGTGTTACATGAAGTATTAAATGTGTAAGCTGACCTTGTTTAGCCTTCATGTTAGTATTTGATTGTATCCATCATGTTTCAAGACTGTGTCAGATCTATTTGATTATAGGTTTTATTTTATATTAAATTATCTTTTGATGAGATATTATCTTATTGTGAGTTAATTGAGATTTATTTTTGTTAATTGTAGGCTTTTCTAACAATACAGAATCATAAATCACCTTATATGTTGAGACCTGTTATCAAATTAACAATCCATGCTCTTAGTTGAGATAGATAGCTTGCATTTACGTCATTATAGGATAGAACTAGGAGCTACTATTTTTGTACTTGGCTTAAGATAGTCTTTAGTATTAGTTAGTGATTAGGTTGAATTTATTTGATTTGTCAGAGGATTTGGTTAAGTAAAACTTATCACACACACCTAAAGAGACTCTCTAGTTTGAGAGCACATTATATAGGCAGCAGGGCCTTGATCCTGTGAGAGACAGTCACTCCAAACACATACAAGATTGCAGTAAGTCAAGTGTGTGGGATGTCTTTCCGTTGTTGGCCTAGGTCGGTGTTTTCGGCCAACAAATGGCACTAGAAGGAGGGCCTGAGCTTAAAGCTTAATGGATTATCAATCACATAACGCTCCTACCAGTAATCAACCTACTTCCTCCCTCACATGTTTTGGGACATTATCTACCCCGGTCTCAACATCACAACCTGAAACTGTAAATACCCCTTTTTTATATGTAGTTAGGACCATTATTGAAAGAGATCCAACTATATCACCAGTTTCCCCAGAGCAGATAAGTCAAAATTTAGAGTAATCACGTAGAATTTTAACTAGATCCTATTCTCGCCAAACAGGGATCCCTCCGATCAATTTTGGACTGCCAGGCAGAACTCATTTCCAAACCTTGGCAGTAACTGAGTTAGTTGCTGATTCATTTGGAGAAGAGCCTCTTGAACCATTGATAGGGTCTCCTAATTATCATCTTAGTGATATTTTGAGAGGAGTGGCTGGTCGCAACACTTCCCGACGATTGTTATCTGCAGGTGGATCTAATCTACCCCCTTCACCTCCTGAATCACCACCTGATAGTCCCCGTGACCATAACAATGAGTCTTCGTCAGTCCCAGAATCCGATCTAGACATGGGTGACCGTGATCAAGGTAATCCTAATGCTGATAGACCATGGTTATGACGCGGTGCCGTTGCCGTGCTTGGACTACAACATAACCTACCCAAACCCCCAGACAAACTGCTACCTAAGTTTCACCTAGATGATAAGGACCTGGCCGAAAAATCACATTGAGAAATTCATCTTCGCTATTCAGACTATGAATGTTCAGAATGAGGATGTGGTATGTCGACTATTCCCTTTTACTTTCGAAGGCAAAGCTGCAGTTTGGTATTTTTCCCTAACTTAAGGATCCATAACTAG
Source organism: Pseudotsuga menziesii (assembly GCA_001517045.1). Lineage (NCBI taxonomy): Eukaryota > Viridiplantae > Streptophyta > Pinopsida > Pinales > Pinaceae > Pseudotsuga > Pseudotsuga menziesii. The sequence goes on along the minus strand of LPNX010178748.1, from coordinate 712,928 downwards.
CTGGAGTGATTTTAGTTAGGCATTTCTGAACAAGTTTGGTGAAGATAAAACCCATGCCGTGTTAGCACTATAACTGGCTAGAATCAAGATGGAGAGAAAAGAAAGGATAAAGGATTTCAATCAACGGTTCCTTACTCTCTTGAATAAGATACCAGTGGCCTCCCAACCTCTAGAAGATATCATAATTGAGAATTATGCTTCAGCTTTACCTAAATACCTGGGTATGTTTGTGAAACAAGCTGGTAAAATCACGTTAGTTGAAATCTTCAAATAAGAAAGAAAGGTTGAAAAGAATTCATTAACGTTTGAACTAGAAAATAATGGCAAAATTGATGGTTCCCTTCGTAAACGCAATGAAACCCCTGCTAGAACCAACACAGATAAAAGAGATGATCCTACTTTCGATGTAGAAAAATTACAACAAGCAATTAGGTCTCTTACAAATGAAGTGGTGATATTGAAATGAAATAACGGGGAAGGTACTTCGAACAGAGGGAATTTCAAAACCCCATACTGACCATTTACATCCCCAAATGCCAGGCAAAACACTCCACCTCACATATAAACTAATGAGGAAGTTTTCAATACTATAAGATCTATTTATGCCTTACCTGATTCTTCAACCAATCAAGAGTCGGATGAAGATCATGAACTTGAGCAGCCTGGAACCAAAGAGGAAACTTCTGAAGATCCTCTCCCACTTAATTGCCATTTCTGGGATAGTTCAACCAAAGAAGGGGATTCTAGTGATCATTCTGTCTTTGTCAACCAACATACCCATAATACAAGAAGTAAATGGCCTGTAGATTCGCAACAGTCACCAGCACCTAAGAACAGTCCCCAACCTTTGAATCAGCATCCTGCCACTCATGGTATAGATCTCCAATATGACATCATCGAAGATCTCAAGAAACAGAGGACAAATATCAGCATGTTTGATTTATTGAAAATTTATCCCATGCCTGGGGGTTCAATACTTTCAAACTTATCAACCCCATCAACCACTAAAACAAAGAATCATCCCTCTGTACCTTCAGTCAATAGCCTTGATCCTTCAACCAGTAAAACAGAAATAGGCTTTAATAGTAATATCAAAATAGCTGCTGATAAAGATGCACTGATAGGTAAGAACTCCAAATCTACAACTCCACCTTTTCCACTAACGTTTGAAATCTTCAACTGGAATGTTCATAACTATATGATTGATTCCAGAGCTTCATCAAACGTTATGCCATATTCGGTCTGTAAGAAGCTGAATGCCAAGCCCACTCCTTGTGAAATTCAAATTAGCCAGCTAGATCGGTCTAAGGTGAAAATTGTAGGAGAATTAAATGGAGTAATGTTCAGGATGGCCACTAATCCATAGCTCTTCCAGTTTATTGATGTAGTGGTAGCAGACACACCGGATGTCTATGGGTTGTTCTTAAGTCGTGACTGGTCTCAAGCCTTAAAGGGATACTTTTCAACCGATTGGTCACATTTGTGGTTACCTAAAAATAGGCGACCAAATCAGATCAGGATTGATAGAGAGAGGTACATGAAACACATAGTGACCGAGATAAACGATCCCAATGAACAAGTTTTGTTCAATGATTCTCTTTTAGGAAACTACGGATATGATTCTGATTTGGGGAGTTTTCCTGCATTTAAATATGCATTTAGCGATTCTATAAATAAATCAGAAATTCTACATTGTGAGTTTCAGGAAGCTGCTCCCAGTTTGACTAACACTGTGAATAATGTAAATAATGTAATTAGTATTGTTGATAACCCTTGGCATCTGTATTTTGATGGATCTAGATCAAAGGAAGATGCAGGAGTAGGTTGCATGCTGCTAGACCCTGCAGGAAACAAATTCATGCTATCTTGTAGGCTGGAATTTTTTTTCACAAATAACATAGCTGAATATGAGGCCCTCATACAGGGACTCAAGAAGGCATTGGACTTAAAGGTTAAAGTTCTGATTGCATTTGGCGATTCTGAAATTTTTGTTCGACAAGTCTGCAATTCCACTCATTGCTTATCTAATCATTTGCAAAGTTATCAAAAGGAGGTATGGAATTTAATTTCAGCACTTGAATCCTTTAATATTGAATCCATTCCTTGTTTTCAGAATCAGGAAGCTGACTTGTTGGCAAATGTAGCTTCATGACTCATTCCCGCAGAAAATTTCTCCCCTAATGCTTTTTCTATTGAATTATTATTTAGACCATCAATCCTGGATAACATTACTAACTGGTGTGTTTTCAATGATGATTCGTATATTATCGCCTTCTTGACAGGGGAGGATGCTTTTAAAGAATTAGCAATCGTCGATATCACACATGATGAGGATCTACACAATTTATCAATAATCCACCCACCTCATCAGATTGATGAATCTTTTGAATAGGTAAATTTGATCCCTACATTAGTTCTTAGGCTCAAAAAACTTTATGACCTGCATGATAAGTTCAAGGGAGTGCCTAATTGCAAGAAAAATAGTTCCAACATGCGTTATGAAACCATAAACTTAGGCACGGAAGCAAATCCTCAAAATATCAATTTAGGATCAGACTACACCCCAAACGAGAAATCAGCCTTCCTGAAACTGTTTAGTGAATTCAAGGACATATTTGCATGGTCCTACGATGATCTAAATACTTTTGATACCCAGATCATACAACACATAATCCCCATGAAATCCCAGTCAAAACTTTTCAGCAGAAACTAAGGAAAATGCACCCTGCCTTATAACCAATAGTAAAGAAAGAATTGAATAAATTGCTTACTGCTCGGATCATATTTCCTGTACGCCATGCATAGTGGGTGGCAAACCTTGTCCCCGTTAGGAAGAAGAACGGAGATATTCAGCTATGTGTAGATTTCTGAAACTTAAACCGATCATTAGAAAAAGACAACTATCCTATCCCGCCCATGGAATAGATCCTCCAAAAGGTGTCAGGTGCTCAGATGCTATCTTTACTAGACGGTTTCCTTGGGTACAACCAGGTCTTGGTTTCTCCTACAGGCCAGCTGAAGACCACTCTTAGGACACCTTAGGGAACCTATGCCTACAGGAAGATGCCCTTCGGATTGATAAACGATGGGGCCACATTCCAAAGGGCAATGGACGCTGCTTTCAGGGGTCTGATAAATCACTCTGTCGTTGTCTATTTGGACGACGTCACTGTGTTTTCCAAAAATAGATCTGATCACATTTTACACTTGCATAAAGTGATGGAATGTTGCAGGAAGTTCGGCATTTCCCTTAACCCTAAAAACATAATATTTGCAGTAACTAAGGGAATTTTGCTATGGTTTGTAGTGTCAAAAGAAGGGATCATGATTGATCCAGAAAGAACAAAAGCTATCTCTAGGATTCCTTTTCCTGCTACTAAGAAATCCATGCAATACTTCATGGGAAAGGTAATTTTCGTAAGGAGATTTGTTCCAAGTTTTTCTGAAATTGTGCACCCACTACAAAATATGATTAAGAAAGACAATATTTTTTCATGGGGGGATAGAGAAAAGGAGTAGTTTATTAGGATTAAAGAGGCCATAGCTGAGGCACATCGACTTGTGATTCCTGACTTTAAGAAATACTTTATTCTCTATACTTTTGCGTCTGACATATCTTATGGAGTTGTTCTTACTCAGAAGAACCAACAGGAGGATGAAGTTCCTATCTCCTTCATGAGCTTGAGTTTGAAAGGAGCTGAATTGAACTACCACGAAGTGGATGAACAAGCTTTTGTTGTGTTTAAAGCATTAAAACATTTCCGCCCTTATCTCCTTAAATCAAAAACCAAGGTAACTGTTCCATTCTTTGCTGTGAGAAATTTGCTGGTATAGAAATACCTTGGAGAAAAAAGGGCACACTGGATGGCTGCTCTTAAGGAGTATGACCTAGAGATTAAACCCTCTCAAGTCATATGTGGTTTGGGGTTGTGTATAATGGCACCTAAATGAGCACGCCTACCTGCTGACCAGAATGATATACCTTTAGATGATTTCTTGCTCCCAAAAAAAATCTGTTTCATCCCAGACCCGGCTAGCTCATGGTATACTAACATTCGCACTTACCTTGAAACTGGAAGTGCTCTAGATCATTTAGATCCAAGAAAGAAGAGAGCAGTAATATTAAAATCAGCACTGTACCAATTGGTAAATAATGTGCTTTTCAGGAAAAATGTGGATGGAGTTTTGGTTCGTTGTTTAGAGAAGGAGGAGTATGATCTGGTTTTAACACAACTGCATGACGGGCCTGCTGGTGGCCATTTTGGTGGTGATAATACTGCTCATAAAATTATGAGAGTAGGCTATTTTTGGGCAACCCTATTTAAATATGCCCATGATTTCATTAGAAGGTGCCAAGATTGCCAGACTACAGCTGGTAGAGTTGAAAAACCAACATTTCCTTTACAACCTGTGGTGGTTGACAGGCCTTTCCAATAGTGGGGAATTGATATCGTTAGACCAATGTACCCCTCCTCCTCCCTTCAGCATAAGTACATCATAAATACCACTGACTATTTTACTCGATGGTCTGAAGTCGAACCCCTGCGGGTGGTTAATACGAATCAGATATTGCATTTTCTTGAAACTAACATAATCACTAGATTTGGAGTGCCTGAATCTCCCGTGTTTGATAATGCCTCTTATTTTTATTTTGGGGAATTAACTGAATTTGCACTAGAAAAAAGAATCAGAATCAGGTATTTAGAAAACTACTACCCACAAGGCAATGGCCTTGCTGAATCAACAAATAAGAACTTGCTGAAAATTCTGAAGAGATCCATAGCTGAGCATCATAGGAACTGGAATACTGTTCTGTATCAAGATTTATGGGTTGATAGGGTTACCCAAAAATCATCTGTTGGTAACTCTCCTTTATTTTTGGTATATGGAGTGGATGCTATTCTTCCCCCAAATCTGTTTTTACCTTCATTACATCTTGCATGAGCTGTACAAGAGACTGAGTGTTCAGCCGTTGAAGTTGGAAGATAAAAGAGAAAATGCTAAGAGACATTTGCAAAACACCAGCAAATTGTTAAGTCATGGTTTGATCGTGGCTCATCTTCAAACAGAGAATTACAAGTAGGTGATCTGGTTTTGGAATGGGACAAAGCGCATGAAGATAAAGGGGAGCATACCAAATTCCAACGTCTTTGGTTAGGTCCATATGTGATAGCAGAAAAACTTGTCCCTAATACCTTCCATTTACGGACTTTGCAAGGACAGCCCGATACCCTCCCGGTAAATGGGCATATCCTTAAAAAGTACTTTCAGTAATCTCACATCATCGAGTCATCCCCATTGTATATTCCCAGTTGTGAAGATTTCTGTACATAATTTTGGTTTAATTCTGATTTCTAGTTAGAATTTTCGATCTTATATTTACCAATTATTTTCTTTATCATCATCATCATGTTTACCCATTCATAATTTCAGATGACAGGTCATGAAAATAATTCAACTTTTCAGATCATTTACTATACATAAGATTGCATCTTTGCCTCTGTAAATAGTTGCTTCCTTCAACGCATCTCCTATCTTCTACCACAAGATCCAGCATGAAGCATTTTGCATGGACGTAAAGAAGAACCTGATGATGGAATGTCTCGAACAGAAATGACTGAAATACATATCAGATCATAACCACTGATGATGGATGAAAGTATCCGATGTCTCATAAATGATCTGTATTCAGACTTGTATTAGTTTTAGCCTCTGCAATTTTTCTCTTAGCAAACCTTGATTGTTGTCTTTAGGTGTCTTTCTACATATCAATACCTTAGGAAATTTATTTTTTGATTCCAATGCATGTCTAATAAGCTTGAAAATTCGTTGAAGATATCTAGTCATTTTTTCAAGATGCCTTAAGAAGTCTATGGTTTTTCCCCTCACTTTCATGAATACATCTAGTCACTTGATTAGGGAAATACTCTTGAACTAAGGTGGATATGAAAAGGTTAATTAGGAAACAGGAGGTCTCATCACGAGCCGGTCTGTTTATGATCTTAAATTCTATTGGAATGGTGTTGTCAAAAATTTGGTTACCAAGCCAATGACAATGACTATCAGTTGAATACTTGAGAGATAGGAAGTCTCATCACAAGCTTGCCTGATCAGTTTCTGGTAGGATTGGTGAATAAGGCTATCATTATTTGGTCACCGAGCTAAGATAGTATTTCTGATTGATTCTTTTTGTTTCTACCCCTGTGTATATTATTTGTATATACACTAACTGTGTTTCTTTAAAAAAAAAAAAAGAAGAAGAAGGGGAGTATTGTCTGCTATTTTGCTTGAATGAGGGTGAAGCCAACTAATGTTCTAAAGAAGCCACATCTATATGGGTATTGGATAACTTGCCTTTGGCCTTATAAATATACATTGGAATTAAGTCATCTTACTCTACACTTTCCTGAGTTTGAATAAGACCAAGAACACTCAGCCAACAACCATAGGTTTGTTTCAGAAATCTATTGAGGTGTGGTTATAGGTTCAGATTGGTTTGAATTTAGATCACTTAGGCAGAGAGTTGATAATTTCAAGGCATTATTTTTGGTTATCTGAAGTGTGAATATTGTTTCCACAGAGATAACTGGTTCAGTCCCAGCATGTTTCCAATTGTTGGCAAGCAACACCCTTTGGAGCATTTTTTAGCACGAATAGTTTAAAAATTGGTAAAATTTTGAAATGACATTTGATATTATCACTTGGATCAACGCTCGTCCATAAATATTTTAGGAGTGCCCTCAGAATATTTGATTCTGAAGGCACTCCCAATAGAAACTTAATTGATTGATCGATTTATAAGAACTAGCATCAGTTTATGTCAAATTTGAATTTCATGGTCTTAGTCTCTCATTTCTTTTGATCATCTGGAAAACTATAACTACAAAAGTTAGTAGCTCCTAATATTATTCCATTTATCACTCATACATATTTGAAATCGAATGAATTTATTACTATTAATCCAAACAAGCTACTACATGGTGTGATAACTGTTTTCTGTCCCACTCATATAAGAGACCTAGTAAAGCTTCCTCACTTTTGAATTATTTATCTCATCATGTTTGTCATAAGGTTTAAAAGTGTATTTAATATAGTCTTCTTGAGCCACACATTACTATACACTTAGCCTTATTTCGAATTTTATATTTTCGAAGTGAGTCACTATTAAAAGTTTATCTTAAGGGGTTAAGATGATTTTTGGATTTTTTATATAGTTCTGGTTACATCATAAATTGTTTTTCGATCATTATAATACTAACCTTGATCCCAAGTTCATCAATTACATCCTTAGTTGGCAACATTATTATGGTTTTATTTGATGAATGAATAATTAGGGTATTGTAACCATTCAATCATGTTTTGAAACTATGAGTGTGCTAGGCTATCACAACATTATGAAAATGTCGATCAGTGCTGAGGTTATGATTGAAATTAGGGTTTTGATGTTTGTGTCACATGAAGGCTTGCCTTCTGTCGATTTCCATCGTGCAAACATCACACTTAAGTGGTCACTCATTTGATTTTCCTACAGATCATTATGGTGTGTTAAATGATTCCAAATATCATTTCTCTGTCAACTCGCAGTATGATGACCTTGCAGGGAAATTCACAGTGCTTTGATAAAATAGGGCATTTTGGAATGTTGATGGAAATGAGTGGAATGTGGATAAATCGACTGTATTTTTCAATCTGGTTTTTGAAAATCCTAAAGGTTTGTGTAATAGTTTCCATGGCTCCGGTGTCCAAGTTTGAACTCATAGGCGATGAGTATTTGCATGCTGCCCCTGAATGTTGAGAGCTAATACTTAGGGTTGGATGGCTAGGGTTATTATAGAGGTTTTCTAAATCAGCCTCTAAGGTGTTTGTAGAATTGTTTGATGGTGTTAATGCACAGTTTGGGGACATTGAATTAAGGATGACTGAGGAATTTATTTCTCAATCCATTGGGTTACCACAGATAGGTGAATGGTGGTATAAAGGCAAGCATTTACAAAATGACGAGTGGAAAGGGTTTCTTACTCCAGCGCACCAGCAAACCAAGTATAAATCTGGTTTTCCCTCTAGGATGCTAATGAAGAAATGGCATGATTTGCTGAAGATGATCATCAGGTACGTTACCTGTGAGGGCAGGCTCTCTCAAACACAATTCTATCACCTCCAACTGTTGATGATATTTAAGGGACACCCTATAAATATGCCCTACTTTTTCTTGAATAGCCTACACAAAATCGCTTGCACTTATCAAACTAATGTAAAGGATAAGGAAAGGAGTTTATTCCATCATGGGTTAATCAAAATTATTGTGTCTTATCGACTAGCAGAACTAGGAGAAACATGGGAATCGTTCCTCATGTGTAATAGGTTTGGTGGGAATGAAGAATGGCCTAAACAAAGGCCTAGGGTTAGACGTAGGCGTATAAAAAATGAAGAAGTCGAGCCTGAACTAGAAGAGTTTGGTTCTCAGACTAATTTGGGTGATGAAATATCTGAACCTAGCCAAACCCTAAGCATCAATGATGTTAAGATCAAAATTGAAACAGATTCTGAAGTTGCTGCGGATAATTCTAAAGATGAAATGAGAAAATCGCCAATCACCTTACCTTGTCAAAGCAAGGATCTTCCTCACTCACAGGTTGACATAGAGAAAACATAGGTTAAAGACCAAAATAGTTGAGTGATGAGTAATCGAGCTATTCGTAGAACCACTCATAGTATGGCTGCTTCCTTGCTCGCCAGAAGAATCTTGAGTATTGGGGATATCTCGGTTATTGAGGTAAGTGACTCCTCAGAACTTGACCCTAATCCAGTTCCCATAGGCCAAACTATTATGGATCTTAAACACATATCTGCCTCTACAAATGAGGTTGTTGACAGTCAACAAATGAATCGTGAACATAATATTGATCAAGAAATTGACCAGAGGCCTTATAGAGTCGAGGAGGCTGAAGTTATCAAGATATCTGTTATAGACGAAATCATAGGTTTAAAAAATGATCTAATCTCTTGGATTAAGAAGTGGAATTTGTTAAGAGAAAGAAAGCTGAGATATAAGGAACAAGTTAAAAGGCTTCTGTTGAAGAATCGAGGATTGAAGAAGAAGAATAGAATTGCGAAGATTAGAGCTTTCGAGTTCAAATCTAAGTTGAATGAGGCAAGGAGAAGCATGCCAATTTGACTGTCTGTCGAATCAGTTCTAAAAACTTGATATTTTGTTTTCTTCAACGAACTCCCAATTTTGTCTTATGTTTTGAATCTTCAAATTATACATACAGGTGATTTTGAATTGGTCCTCACAGGTTAGTAATATCTTGATTTTGTCTGGTTTTGGCTCTAAGTGCATAGTTTGATTATTAAGTGGGGATATCTGCAAAATTAAAATTCTGCAGACATCTCGTTCATTTTTATATGATCATCATTGCATTTTGCTAAACATATTTTTTGTTTGACATTTATAGGTGTTAATGAAGTCGTTCAAAGGAAGCTAGATGCTGTGCTATGTTTGGGTTTTTGGCTACATGGAGTTATCCGTTGGAGGCTGTTTTGGAAATGCAACTGATTGTTGTTATGTTGTTTCTACCCTTATGTTTCTAAGCATTACCAGCATGGATCATCAAATATAGTGTTAACACTTTTGGAGAATATGACGCTGGATTTATCCAGTAAGTTGACCATTTCTGGTGCATCATTCTCTCCCGATGGTTACATAACAACGTGCCTATGATTCCAATCTTTCTTTGACCTATATTTGGATAAAATCTATGTGCTATCGTAGAAGTAGGAGATTTAATTAGTTAGTTGTAGTTTGTGGTTCCCTTTATAAACAAATTCCAGACAGAAGTAAAGGGTTCGATTCCAAAGACTATTGGAGAACATATATTTTATAGTGCTATAATATATTATGTTATGCTTGTGTTTCTTTTAGAACTGTTTTTGAAGATTACTGGTTGCTATAGAATACTGANGTATTGAAATATGAATGATTCGTTGTTATGTTGGAAGTGAATGAGTTTCTTCATGATTTTTCAATTTGATTATGAAATAGTGTTACATGAAGTATTAACTGTGTAAGATGACCTTGTTTATCCTTCATGTTAGTATCTGATTGTATCCATCATGTTTCAAGACTGTGTCAGATCTATTTGTTTACAGGTTTGATTTTCTGTTAAATTATCTTGTGATGAGATATTATCTTATTGTGAGTTAATTGAGATTTATTTCTGTTAATTGTAGGATTTTCCAACAATACACAATTATAGATCACCTTATATGTTGAGACCTATTATCAAATTAACAATCCAGGCTCTCAGCTGAGATAGATAGCTTGCATTTAGGTCATTATAGGATAGAACTAGGAGCTACTATTTTTGTACTTAGCTTAAGATAGTATTTAGTATTAGTTAGTCATTAGGTTGAATTTCTTTGATTTTTCAAACACATACAAGATTGCAGTAAATCAAGTGTGTGGGTTGTCTTTCCATGGTATTTTTGGCCAACAAACTCCAAGTGGATCTATAAAATATCAAGATATCAAAAAATTATGTGCTCTATGACATGTACGAACACATTAAGTGGAAGGTTAACCATGTCTAGGACATGATGTAGTCAACTCTGATAAGTAGACAAGTTTATTTATGTGTTGAATAAGCCTATGTCGAAGTCTGAGCATTATTGAAACACATTTAGTGTTGTTGAGAATGCCTCTCTTATTGAGAGGGAGTGCTAAAGTTAATGCAGATGCAAGGCCCGTTTTCAAGGAGGATGGTATCATATCCAGTTAAATAGGGCAGAGTAAGACCCTAGAAGGTACCTTAGGGCCCCAATAGTATCCTATGGATTTTGGTCTGGGACCAAGCAGGTTGATTCCATGGAAAATCCCTTGACATGTGGCTAGGGCCCTTATGTGCCTCTAAGTTATTATGGTCTAGGAAAAGGGACACAGTTTCCAAGTATATCCTATAGGTAGAGGCAGAGACATATTCTGGTCTAGGACCAGGGACATGATGTCCAAGTAGGTCTTGTTGGTAGTTGATCAACCTTCATTCTGGGACTGAAGGTTAGTTTAGTACTGAGATCCATTCTCTGGGAGAATGGAGGCACTTGCTTAGTTAACAGGAATTTGATTCTTGTCTAAGACTAAAACTCAACTTAGTATTGAGATCCATTCTCCGGGAGAATGGAGGCATATGGTTAGTTACCAGGAATTTGATTTAATTTGGGACTGAAACTCATCCTATAGATGAGAGCCATTCTTTAAGAATGGAAGATGATGTTGTGTGATGTCCTCTCTCTTAATCATTACTTCTAGGTTACTTCTCAAGGGACTGGTTACCCCTTTATGATGTCACTAGCACCTAAACCTTAGGAGAAGTATTGAGGACCAAAGGATCGTACCATCTAGTTTAGATCCCCCCTTATACAGTGATGAAAATATATATAAAATAATGTACCTTGAGAGAGAGAAAATATTACTAGTCTTGTTGGTCCTATAAAGGAGTTGTTTGTCCACCTTATATGGTTCATTTCGATCTTATGGGTTTGTGGGTTTTTTTAGTGCAATTGTTTTAGTGAGGCCCCCTTTGTTGACTCATGGTCCTTTATATTATTTATTCCTAGCACTCTTATTGTGTGTGTACTCTTGTTGTGACAACTCTCACCCTATGGGTTTTTGGTACACTAACCTAAGTCCCTATTATATTTTGGTTGGACCATTTACTTTATGACTATATTATAAAATTCTAGCTCATGGTTTTATTAAAAATACCTTTAATCTTATGCCTTTATTTTGGACCTTTGGACCCTTGATTTTACCCTAATTTATTTTCACTACCTTTGGAATTTTGGTTAACCTATTTTTATATAGTCATGACCCTTATAAATTGACATGAGTTTTTATCCAAGATGCAGATCGAGTTCTTACCCATGGTTGCTTATCTTCCTCTTGCGACTGATTCTACATGAATCTACTTCACGACTTCTATTGCTGATCATGACTAGAACTATCCCATTGATTCTTTGCTGGGATATCCTGTGTGTTTTCTCTGCTGGCTCACCTCTGCTCCACGCGATAAGCGTGATGAATTCCTTCAGCGCGACCCATAGCTTCTTCTCCTTATGCATTTGTATCTCAACATGATACTTCATTTGCAAGTCCCTATGTGTGATTCCTCCATGTGACATCAGTAGGGCATACTATGCATGACTTCATTTGCATGGCTCTGCTCCATGTGACCACCTGCTAGCATGATCGTGAGCTTGTTTTCTTGGGTGGACTGTGGTTTCTTCCCTAACATGATCGTGAGCCTATTTTATTGGGTGGACTATGGGTTCTTCCCCAGCATGACCGTGAGCCTATTTTCTTGGTGGACTGTGGGATATTCCCCAATATGATCATGAGCTTATTTTCTTGGGTGGACTATGGGTTCTTCCCCAGCATGACTGTGAGTCTATTTTTCTTGGTGGACTGTGGGTTCTTCCCCAGCATGATCATGAGCCTGTTTTCTTGGTGGACTGTGGGTTCTTCCCCAACATGACCATGAGCCTATTCCTTAGGTGGAATGTGGCTTCTTCCTCAACATGACTGTGAAAGCATGACTATGTGTCTTTGCAGTATGTGACTGCATCCTTACTCAGCATGACTGTGTGTCCTTTGTCAGCACGACTATACTAGGTGTGATTATGCTTGTTGACTAAGAATTTTGGGTTAGTATGCTTCTATTTTAACCCTCTTATGCTCTTTCTCAAGGTATGTAAATTATTTTCCTAGTTGACTTGTAACTTTGGTGACAAAATCAAATATAAAATCTCTCAGTCTAATGCTAATTCAAATATTGGTTATGATTCTTTATTGTTGATATCTACTGTACATTATTTTATCATGTTGTTAATGTACATGGCATTTGATGATTCTTGAGGACCAAATTTAATGTGGTGACTAATGGGGTGTTAAGTTGAAAGACGTGAAAATTATGTTTGTTTATTACAATTCAAATTTTATTAGAGCAATACTATTTTGAATCTGATTTTATATGTTCATGTGTTAAAGTTTACTAATTATGTTAAAACTCGTCTAACCCTAAAACTTCAACAAACGTGACAAACATAAAGTGTTATGAGTTCCTTTATGCCAGACTTGTTGATCAAGGGTGTGGATTTGAAGCTATTTTTCATCATCCAATAGACGTATTAGCAATTGAGGAATGGTTCCATAAGTTTCCTATGTTTTGATAACATATAGTATGTCCTTGGACATGATGTTTGGTGTTTTCATTTGTGTTATTGTAGGACTATTTTTGAATTATGGGCAACATTCATGGGCCATCATATAGAAATAGAGAATTTTGTAGATTTGCAAAAATAAATAAAAGAATGTGTAGACCATTAGCTTGCCTAACCTACCCAAAATGTGTTGATGTAAGCTCACCGTTGAACGTTGGATGTGAGTTGACCGAGATAAATAATATGGGTGATCATTTGTACACTAGCAATGAACTCAAAATATATTTTGTTCTTATGGCCTCTAATGATCTAATCACAAGATTGTGAAACCAATTGATATGGACCAAATATGGACCAACATGGGAAAAGAATAAATTTATAATTGGATGGTACAACTCGCTCAATAATACATAGATATTGTATTCACCAAATTTGGATGATTATTTTTGGAATATGATCTCACATAAGTAGTAGTCTAACCTTTCCTAATAGGTCTATGTGACCCTTTTAACATTAAATTGGAAACATCAGATTCAAGTGTTAAGTTCCAACAGATGTGTGAGTACATACGAGATCAAGATGGACTCTTCCATAGATCATATTAATCATTAGGCATCGATGGTTCATAAGTGCTATAATACTTAGCACCTTGTTGCAAATATTCATTAATTAGAGTTGAGGATTGGACATGAGTTTCTTGTAAGTAGTTCTAGAGAAAATATTCATAGCACATGATTACATGCCTCCCAATACATGGTTGACAAGTTTACATGTTGGATAGTTACATGTATAATAGGTTCGTCATGCTTGATTTGTCAATTACATCACTTGGAACAAGCATGGGAGGTTGAAGAATCCCAAAGGGCCCCTTCAATTTTTTGAGACTCTACTTTTTTTGGGTCACTTTATATTTTGTGAAATTCCATATTCTTGAAAACTAATCACGTATTCAAATACCCATTTGTGATATGTGCTTGAGGTTCAGTTTGGGTGACAAGAAGAGAAAGTGTTATTTTGTGTTTTTTCCACTTTCTCTACCTTTTGGATACCCTTTATAACATAGAACTCAAAACATAAGTTAACTACTCAATAAGGTGTACAAGAATAGTATCTAGTAGGTATATGATTGTCATCACGAATAAAAGAAATAGAAGAGCTACAAACGAAGAACTACTTGAAAGTAACCACTTTTTGAACAACAAATCCAAACGTGCCAATGACCAAGGCATAATCATCCTTGAAATTCCATGCAATGCTAGTGATCTCAGGACTTTTGAGGGGGATATTTAAGAACGGCTCCCAAATTCCTATTTTTTGGGGGGGGAGGGGGGTTAGAAAAACCACCTCAAGCCAAAACTGCCCCCAAAAGGGTATTTTGTTGTAGTGATTAGCTGAACCATTAAACAAAGGAGAGATCCAAACCTTTATTTCATCCTAATTGTGACTACATGTATAATTTTATTAAAGCTTAAATGGGTCCTATAGTAGGATAAATATGTATGAGGACATTAGGAACAGAAGATAGGGCCTGATATTACTAGGAATAAATACAGCTAACAAACGCACAAGTTTCCCTCATCACAGTGCACTAGAATTTGTGAAGCAGATAAGTGAACTAAAAGGTGTCATGTGCAACAAAATTATGGAGATAGTGCTCTAGAACATGGTCGATCATACCATCCTCATGAAGCACATTAAGATATCACCTACTAGGACTATGTTATGTCATCCATCAAAGCTCCTTAAAGAGACCTTATCCATTAGCTACTAGCAACATCAAATCAATCAAAGGAGGTCAAATCCATGTACCATAGTGCATTTGATATCTCACCCCACATAATGTATGGGTGTCCACTTGTATTTCTTGTCACATTTTAGTAGGAGTTACATGTCCTTCTGGATGGCCTTTACGACGATTATTTGAGCATTGCGTCATGATGGTATCGTTGGTGTGTGTAGAGGGGTGATGTTTCTTAATCTATGTTTCATTGATAGAATACCCTAGTATTGGGTCATATACTCAGTCATTTCCAATGGGAAACTCTTGTATTTTCAAGATATTTGTTTATTCATGCTAGATTGCTAACACAAAAGTGTAGATCATGATCTTTGTGTGTAAATAAGTACACCGTCATTTATATCATGGCCATCAAGAAGTGGTTTCCTAATTATTAAAGAATCTCATATTCATAGTACAATGTTCTAGGGATTTTTTGTATGGGAATACTAAGCATATTTTATTCCAGTAGACCTATAGTGAATGGTAGCCAATGAATAATACCAATATTTAGTAGTTAAAGGATTGCAATCCTGGAAGACTTGGAAACCATGTAGATGACTTTGGGATGTAACAATATCAGTTTTGTGACAAGTATAATGTCAACCTTTAAGGATCCATTTTCCTTGACTAAGATGAATAAGCATGCACATTTTCAGATGGAATAGAGTGGCATTTACAGACCATAGGTGGCAAGGTCAATACTCATCCCATTGAAGATCAGGGTTACAAAAGTTTAAAAAAATGAAATAAATACCTGTGGTTAGAGAATGTTGGGTTATTCATCGAGATGGGTTCTCTAGTTCATAGATCCTAATCCAATCATAAGGGAAACTTGACCTTTGCACTAGCTTCTACCTATGTCAATTTTTTCCATCATGTTTTAAACTTTTTGAAGATCATATAAAAGACACATTTAAGAGATAATATGCATATGGATAGGAAAATACATACATTGTTATTTTCATATTCAGGATCTACAAGGCCCACTAAAACTAGTGCGATTGGCAAGTTCATCATATTTATAGTGCGACAACCTCAATTTCAAGAATAAGTCAATTCACGCCCGATGATTGTCATCATTACGCAGTTCTTTCCCAACAAATCCCATATCCTATATAGATGCAATTTCATTAGTTTTGGAGAAAGGTTCCACTCACTTCAATAGTAGTTTTACCAATGATTCACATTGATCAAATAGGACCCAGTCCTAGTTAAAGATCGGGCCCAGTTACAAGAGTAGAACCATATGCACTAGGATATTACTTTTACCCTATTGGCTCAGCAACAAGGGTATTCCAGGTGGGACATATACATTTTCCCAAGCATAAATAGTGGCATATCATGTTTCAGTTGTTCCATGTTCTATTGTATTTGACTAAAATCCATTTAACCCCATAGCAAAGGAGAAGATACAAGTACAGATAAAGTAGGGGCTTTTTTGTCATTATATCGATTGTTGATTCACCTGGATCCAAAACCATTTTCTATTATATTTGAAAAATCCAAATGCATATACAGATATAGAAATAGATTCATCTTTATTTGGTCCTTCGTTTGATGCTTATACAAGCTAAAAATGCCCCATTTGCGCCCACCCAAAAAAACTAAAAAATTGTTCAGTAAAACAACATTGGCTTCATCTTCTTATAATTTGGAAACTACTACTTCTTGTTGTTGTATTAGTAAATAGAATGAATTAATATGGTTGGACATGGAATCTGTTTTTACCCATTTTTAATATAAAAAATCCATTCTCCTATTGTATCTCAATGGTGACAGCAACGACTTATTGCTTATATCTGACAGCTTCCTCAATCCACATATTGACCTCTCAGTTGTTAATTTAATGCTTAAAGGCATGAATGTAATGTCCCCATTCAACTTATTGCATACCAGGACAATTCCATCAATCATACTAGTTCCCTAGGTTGGATGGATACATTTGGAATTTTAATAAGGGAGATAAAAATGATGTTTAGACATTAGAATGGAATAAATATTTAATAATGGAGCTTATTAAATAAATACAAGAGAAAATTGAAGTGGCAATAGAGCATGGAGACACATGGAGACTATGGGGCCCACACAAGCTAGAAATTTTTTTCCACATGGCATCCTCCTCTTGCAATTTTGAATCCATGGGAAGCCTAAATGTTTTTGGATGAGTTAGAAGGCTAATACACTTGGCCATATGTATCATAGGTCGAATTTGGAAGGAAATGTAACCTACATGGGAGAGGAAGAGTCCTTTTAAAGCTAGTGAGACACTTGTACTAGATTCCCTACCTCTATGACAACAATGATGAATATGATATGACACCTATGACACAAATCAGATCTGAAGTCTGACATGTGACATATCTGACATGTGAGGTTGAAATAGAGCATGCAAGAGTGCGTTCATGTGAGTCGGGGAAGCTCAATGCAATACTACTCGAATTAGGGGAAGATGGAAGGCTAGGAAAGGGAGGACACATTAAAAACCTTGAGCACACACCCTAATTCGAATTGTCTTGATTTTGTGGATGGATTGGTAACCTTATAAGGGTAAGGATGTTTATAAAATAAAGGGATCAACCAAGTGAAGGGATTTTGATCATTTGAGAAATTTGCATTTGTGAATTGAGAGAGCTAGTGGATGACAAGTTTCTTGCCTTAGCCAATTTTGAGGGTGAAATATTCCCACCCAAGTTGGTGTTTAGAGAGGCCACTCAGGTCTTTCATGGAGCTTTAATGGAGTTGTATTTGTAGGTGTAAGCTATAGGGAAGCTCGTGGTTCCTTCTATTGAAACACTTTATCTCAACCATTTCCATTTTTTATCGCATATTCTTTCTCATGTATGGATTACGTTTTATAAATTTGAGGGGGTTTGGAATCATTTGAGAAGCCATTTCTAGCATTTACCCAAGGGGAATTGGAACCCCAATTTGCTAGTAAATACTCCTACTTTGACCAGAATATTAAACAAGTTTGAAGAAGTAATTGGAGGGTCATCCTTGAACATCATATTCAAGTCTTAATATACTTTTTACACCTTCTGAGAATATTTGGGATCATTTGGGAAAATTTGGAGACCTAGACATCAAAACAGTCAAAGGTCGAAATAGGGAAAAATTTGAAAAATTGGTCATTGTAATACAATTTCAAAAAATGGAAATTACAAGTGTTATTGGAGCATGGTATTGGAACCTTATGGTTGTAACAAGGATTCAAAGCGATAAACCACCACCCTTAGAACCTGAATTTGAAGGTGTTTTTGTTGAAGAACTAGAAGAAGAAGAGGTACATTTTGTTGAAACTATGACTAACGAGGGGTATGGACTCCAGGATGATACAAATAAGGAGGAATATATTAAACTCATGAAACCTATCTTCGATGCCATAACCAAGAACATGAACCAACACCTTATGAAATGATTTGAATTGTTCATTAGCCAATTTGGAAGCAAATGAGTAATAGGAGATAGCAGTAGTTCACAATCAGAAGAAAAAAATACAATGGGTGAGCATATTTTCTCAAGAACAAGACCCCATAATAGACCCCATGAATTTTAGAGCACACCAAGTCCTACTACACCTAAATTTATTATACCCAAAGAAGATCTTAACATCAACATGAAATTGCTACAATGGCAAAAGAATGGGATCAATTGGATGAAGATTGTAAGAAAAGTGTACCATTTGATCAGTACTTTCTTTCTGCAAACAAACTCAAAAATAACGAAGATAATAAGTCTCCATACAAAAACAAATAATTAAATTGTGCCATTGGTAAAGTGCCACTCCATACTTTTGATGGTTCCTCTCAAAGTTTTGCTAACACTTGGGTGCAAAAATTAGATGTGTATTTTCAGTTGAATCCAATGGTGCAAGAAGATGCCTTAAAAATGGCCATATTGCACTTGGAAGGAGATGCCAATGAATGGTGGCTCCATGGAGTGAACAATTTGGGTCATGATAAAGTTAAAACATATGGATAATTTATTGACATGGTACTAGAGAGATTTGAGCAAAAATATCTAGAATTGTCTTTCAAAGAACTAGCCCAATTGAAGCAAGTCGGGACCCCTACTAATTATATGATGGAATTTCAAAAATTATCAGTCAAGGTGTCTGATTTGTCAATGGGAAGGTTAGTATTTTTTTTCACTAAAGGTTTGGATGAATCCTTAAAATGTTTGGTCAAATCCCATAATCCCACTACATTAAAAGATGCAATGAGCTTGACTAGAGATCTCTGTTGGCCAATTTTCCCCACTTGCGTGACGCAGGTTCTACGTAGCCCACCAATCCAAAAACTACCTGAGATACTGGCCTGATAGAGAAAGCCCCATTGGCAACACCTGCGAAGCAGGTGCAGTCTCACCCGAGATATCTCATAGATGGGTAACCACCAAAACCAATTTTCCGTGATTGATTGGGAAGTATAGTCCATTGGTTCGTAGCCAAGGATCTCAATGAAGGTAGTAGAACGACTAGATGGAGGAGTCAGTTCTGTGTGATTGAGCACAAATATATTTCATCACATGTGACTTGAATTTCCTTTTCACCTCGCAGCTGGTGCAACTCATGCGGCGTAGCTGATTCACGTCAATCGACTCTACTACTTACATTGAGATTCATAACAGAAATTATACATAATGATATATATACAGTTTCAATTTAGCAAGGCATTCTGTTGATCCATTTATCAATTGCAAGAAACTAACAGATAATGAAACACATTTAACATTATACGGAAAGAAACTAGTAACCAATCACATAAACATTCACCATGTCAACCATTCATTCAGACACAAGAGATAACGTGGAAACACATTTGGGAAAAACCACCAAGGTGCTCTTCATTTGGTGTGAGAAAGGACATAGCACCTTGTAGTCTATGATATGCAGACTGATATTGAGATATGTCTTTAAGTTCAAACTCATAGTTCTCATGCTCTCTGGTTTATTTCTCCTAATCGAGTGCTACTACCTACAGATCTGCACACAGCCTGGATTGACTTCCCAAGCATCTGTACTGCTATAGCAGATCTCTCCCCTTGCACTATCCTAACTGCCTCCTGTAGATTCCTGCTTACCTTCCTCTTAGATCTGTTCTCTTCCACTGTATACAGATCTCATCTATCAAACCTACTCCATAATTATGACTAACCAAAAGAAACCTTCTAACCATTACATCCCTCCTATTTATACAATTTTACATGAGCGCACAAGGTCGACTGCTTACAGGAAGTTTGTTAATTGTCACCATTAGCTTCCCCCCAGGCTACTGTGGTGGTGATTATTATTCGACATGAGGCACTAACGACCTTACAGCGTGCTTCCACTCATGTGGCATCCACCAACTTAAGCTGACTTTCGCACCCATGACCTCCTTGTCACTTTTCATCCATTTTCCCCTTGTGCGCTTCCACGCTTGCCTTTCCTTTACCGTGCACCTCTTTGTTCTGCCTTCATGAGCCCTTTTCTTTCTTCATGATCTTCCTTTGCTTCTATCACTTGTGTGACACATTTTCCTTGGTTACGTGTATGAACTTCCTTCTTATGCCCCTTTCCCGGGCCAACAGACCCCCAACACTCACCTGTAACTCATCCTGAGCCACGAAGCAAGGGACATATGAGTGGCCCGACCTGTGCGGTATCTTTTGAATTTTTTTTTTGCACATCATGGCTTTATGGGACCATGCTTCACTCATCATGATAGGGTTTTAATCGACTGCCATTGATCATGCCTGCTATCGGTGTTCCATCTAGCTTATGTAGATGTACTGCGCCTGCTTCAGTAATGTGTGCAACTATGTATGAACCTAACCAATGCATTTTGAGCTTACCCGGATGCTTAAGAAACTTACTATCATACATTAGAATAAGTCCACCAACCTTGAACTGCTTTTTTGTAATGTGGCAGTCATGCCAGGCTTTCTGCCACTACTTTTCCACATTTTGATGGAAGCGTGCAATAAAATGGTCTTCTTCCATTTGAACCGGCTCTGCTAGCCTCTCTTATTCAGTGCTAGTATCTGTCATCTATGTTATTGCAACAATTCATAGGACAGGGACAATATATTCCATGGGCATGACTACTTCTTGTACATAGACTAAACGAAAAGGGGTGTATCTAGTTAGTTGTTTGCATGTTGTTCTATAAGCCCATAATACCGCTGAGACTTTCTGGTCCTAGTCATCTCTGTGCACATTGCATACTTTGGTCAATGCATTCTTGAGTACCTTGTTGAATGCCTCGACAGTTTCATTTTATTGAGGATGGTAGGGTGTTGTTTTCTTGTGTTGGATTTGGAATTTTGCAATCAGTTCAATAATTAGCTTATTTAAAAAATGCATACCTTGGTCGTTGATTAGGATCTTGGGACAACCAAATCTTCTGACGACATTCTCAAATAGGAATTGGGCCACGGTTACAGCAGTACAATCTTTTAGAGGTGTTTCCTCTGCCCATCTTGTCAAGTAATATGTAGCGGTGATGATATAACACGCACCAGTCCATTTTCCCGGTGGACTAATAGGGCCAACAAAATCCATTGCCCATTTATTAAAGGCCTGTAGTGTAATTTGTGGCACAAGTGGAATTTCATCACGTCATGATGGTTTCCACGTTATTTGACACTTATCGTAATTGTGACAATATTTACTTGTCTCCATATGTACCATTGGCCACTAGAGTCTAGCTCGCAAAATCTTACGCACTTTTTCTTTCCCGACATAGTGTCCTCCTGACACACCCACATGTGCTTCCATCATTACCCATTTTCTTTCATGATCAAAGACGCATCTTTGCAGTATTTCATCCGGTCCCAACCGATAGAGTTGTATTGCGATTAGCGTGTAGTCTGAGGCCTTGACAACTAGCTATTTCTTTTGCCATGTCAAATAATATTCAAGTGCATACCCTGTATTTAGTAAGTGTATAATCACATCTAATTATTTATCAGCAACATCTATAGTGAATAGTTGCGCATCCAGTAAATTTTCCTCTAGACTGGTGGGTTCCTCACCACTTTCCATTTGTGATAAGTGGTCAGGCCCAACATTTAGTTGTCCTGGATTCACAATGAATTCAAATTCAAATTGTTGAAATAGGAGGAGCCATTGGCAGATTCCCACCCCCAACACTAGCTTGTTGACCAAGTACTTTAGTGTGAATCGTCGGTGAACATTTTGAAGTGTCCCCTCAATAGATAATGTCTGAATTTTTGTAGTGCATAGACCATTGCAAGGCCTTCTCTTTCAACCGTGGTATCATGTTTCTCGACCGTTAATAGTTTCCTACTTGCAAATGCGATCAGGTGGTCAATTGTGCCATCTCTTGGTTGGGTTAAAACTATGCCATGCACAATCGATGATGCATCACCATGTACATGGAATTATTTTTTCCAATCCTAAAAATTAATATTGGTGTAGTAGCCATTTTATCCTTCAGCTTATCTAGACTCTCTTGGCAATTTTCATTCCACTCGAACTTGGAATCTTTTTTTTTGTAGCTTCTCCATTGGGGCAGTTATCTCTGCATACCCTCTTATGAATTTTCAATAATACCCTGTATGTCCCAATGTGGACCTAAGTTGGATGACGCATATAGGCGAAGGTAAGTCCAGGATAATTGCTACGTTCACCGGGTCGACCAGGATCCCATCGCGACATACTACATGGCCCAGCAGTACACCAAATGGTGCACAAAATATACATTTTCTCAAGATTAGTGCAATTTGATACTGGCTACACCTCTCCAACATCATGTGAAAATTTTCAATATGGTCTCTTGCCATACCAAGACTATCCAGTCATCAAAGTATACTTCAAGAAACTTATGAATAAAATCTTTGAAAGCAGATACTACTATTCTAGAAAAAATAGCAGGGGCATTTTTAAGGCCAAAGGGCATTAACATGTATTGGTAGCATCCCCATTCTATTACAAAGGTTGTCTTGTGTCGATATTTTTGTGAAATTCATACCTGATGGTATCCTGAGAACCCGTCTGTGAATGAATACATTTCCTATCCACCAACGCTTTCCAAAACCTCATCCATGAATGGTTTAGGGAATGGATCATGCAAGCAAGCATCATTTAGTTTCCTCAGGTCGACACAAATTCTGACTTCACCTGTCGCCTTCTTGTCCTGGATGACTATGGGGCTTATCCATTCTGACTCTTCAACTGGTTCAATAATTCCTGCCTCCAACATGCGATCTAGTTCTACTTTTACTTTTTCCTTATAACGTGGGTTTAATATTTATGGACGTTGTTTCAATTGTCTTGCATTGGGTTTGAGTGGAATTTTCATTTCACCCAAATCCTGTAATATTCCCTTCATTTCCCTAAAGTTTGTCGGGAATAGGTTCTGAAATTCATGTAATAGATCGGTGATTTTGGCTACTGTCTCTTCACCCCAGTAGTCTCCAATGTTGGAAAATTTTGGATTGTCCTCTAATTCAATGTTAACCTTTTTAATCTTTAGTGGCTTAACGAACTACTCACTGGAAATGCCTCTTCCTTCTACCTCGTGTGATCCTTCCAATTCTGGGATATTGATGTTGGTCGGATCATCATCTGGATACCCAGAGAGATTATAGCATGTAATCCAATGTTGGACTATTGGACTGTTCCACCATTATCTGATTGAAAGGTATTCATCTTATTTCTGTGTGGTTCTTGATAAAGGCTTTTAATTCCTTGAACTTGCTGAAAAATTCATCTTGATTCTTCATGAAGTAAATCCATGTCTTCCTAGAAAAGTCATCAATGAAAGAAACATAATATACATACCCTCTTAGTGAGCTTGATGACATTGGTCCGCATACATCGGAGTGGATGATTTCCAACATTCCTTTTGCTTTTCTATCACTACTTGGAAATGTCTTCTTTGTATTCTTTTCTTTTGCACATCCTTTGTAGACCCCTTCATGTTTTGCTTGAATTTATGGAAGACCTTCAACAACTTTGATTGCAAGTGGTAGTGATTTGTAATGCACATGTGCAAGCCTTCTGTGCCAAAGTTCATTTCACTCTAGTATGTCATGGACTGTAATGTCCCCTTTTTGGAATTTTATTAAAATGCCCAATTTTCCAATTTTTTCACTTTTTCGCTCTTGACTAGTTTTGATGTCTAGACCTCCAAAATGACCCAAATGCTTCCAATTTTTCTCTGAAGGTACATGAATGATAATATAAATTCAATATAATTCTCATGTATGTTTTTTGACCTCCCAATTAATTCGGCAAACTTGTTTAATGTTTTGTACAAAGTAGGAGTCTTTACTAGCAAATTGGGGCTCCAATTCCCCCTGGGTAATTGTCGGAAATGGCTTCACAAATTATCCCAAAGTCACTTTAATTTATGAATAGAGGCTGGATATGTGTAAGGGACCTTTTCAAAGTCTCATATGCATCATGGTTCAGTTTATACAGTCTGTTATGACTCTTTTCAAAACAACCCCCAAGTCACAATTTCGACCCTTGGGGAAAATGCACCAAATTTTCTCCCAATGCAATAAAAATGAGTAAAATGGATTCCAATGCTTAATTACTGAAAATGAGACTTTAAATACACATTAATTATTTTCCAAACATCATACATTTATCAAATATACATTTCTCCATTCAAAATAATAAGCATTGCCATGGCATATATCAAAATGGAGTGGAAATGGTCATTGTTTGCTCATTAAAAGTCATTTTGACATACAAATATTGGGAATTTCGACTTGAAATTTTTTTAGAATGAATAAAATATTATATTTAACTGATTCCAATCATAAATTGACAATTAAATCCTCTCCCAATTCGAAATCATCAGCATTACAATGGTTCACAACAAGATAGTGGGGAAATGACACTATTTCTTCACTGTTCAACATTTTTACATGAATTATTTTTGGTATTTCAACCTGAGAGTATTATAAACATGAAATATAGAGAATATACATTATAACATAATATAATGAGCATTATAATCTTCCCCAAAGATATCAATATCTCACCCAAAGCGCAATCCCTCCATTGGCATGAATATGGTGTGAAAACTGGAAATAGTTGAGAGAGAGTGCTGCAATAGAAGAATCCACATTATTTCCTGCATCTTAAAACTGAAAATAATAATCCATTAAATCTCCATGAAATACCCGAGTGGCCTTTCCAAACACCAACTAGGATGGGAATCTTTCACCCTCGAAATTGGCTTAAGCAAGAAAACTAGTCATCCACTAGCTCTCACAATTCACAAATGGCAATTTCACAAATGAGAAAAAGATTCTTCTCATGGATGATACCTGTATTTTATAAAAATTATTGGTATTCCAAGGTTCCAAATCCAATTCGAATTGGTGTCGCTGCTCATGCTATGCCATGTGGCCTCTCTCTTCACCTTCCCTCTTCTCCCAAATTTGAGTAGGATCCTCTTGGCCTTCTCCAACTACTAATTTCGACCTCCAAGATGCTCTATTCCGGCCTGACATGTTACTATGTCAGTATTTCAGCCTTCATATTTGACTTGGGTCACAACTGTCATAGAATCTCCATCATTGGTGTCATAACTGTCATAAATGTACGGGGAATCTAGCCAAGTGTCCATGAAACTCCCATTTGGCTCTTCCTATCCCATGTAAGTTACAGTTCATCCCAAATTATACCTATGAAGTATATGGACAAGTATATTAACATTATAATCCATAAAAAAACATTAGACTTCCCATATATTCAAATTTGCAAGAGAAAGATACCATTTAACATAGGAATTCTAGCTAGTGTGGGCCCCATAGTCTCCATGTGTCTTCATGCTCTATTGCCACTTCCATTTTCTATTGTATTTATTTAATAATATCAATTATTAAATATTTATCCCCTTATAATGTCTAAACATCATTTATTATCCCCCTTATTCCAAATCTCAAAGCATCCATCCCCCTTATAATGTCTAAACATCATTTATGAAGACTTCAAGTGGATCAAAGAAGTCTCATCAATACACCCATGAATATGTACATCATCATGAAATAACAGAGGATTTTGCTGCCAATAATAATGTTTCTCAATCATATCCCTCTTCACCCAAGTGATGGATGAAGTTCCTCCAACATCAAATGAACCAAGTGTTGAGCAAGAAAAACCATGAGCCTTCAAGTGACTCAAATGAACATCATAGGTGCACCCATGTAGATGTGTCTAATCATAATGTAAACAAGGATCTGCTGAAAATGTAAATAATATGGTTCTCTAATAATTCCATCATCAAAAGGAGAAATACAATTTCCATGCTCTTCATGTGTCACCATTAAAAAGAAACCTTTCACCCCTACTTCATTAGGATGACTGTTGCAAAATTTAGAAGTGTAGGATGTAGGAGAAAGAACCAACTCACCCAAATGATCAGTAAGTGAAAAATTGTCATAATGTGAAGTATACATAGGGGTAGGATTATTCATCTCCCTATAAAATGCAAAAAATTCCTCATGGGTTGGTTCCAAGGTGGTGGAATTATGCACTTCTTCAAAAATTGTGTAACCATTTTCAAGAGGCAACTCAAGTTCCTCTTCCACCATTACTAGTGATTGGATATCATCACTATAATCCTCAATCACATCAAGAACCTGAAATTTTTCATGTTTCTCATGATCCATCATTCCATGAGAATCATCCAAGCAATCTACATTATGAAAATATGAAACATCAGAGGAAAAACAAGCGTCTTGCAACTTTTCAAGAAGTTTCTCATTTTGAATTGTGAGCTTATCAATAACTTCATTATTCTTCAAGTAGGATTCATGTAACCATTCAATAAGATCAATGAAATTTTTTCTATAAAAAAGAAAAGACATGAAATTACCTTTGATGTTGCACATTGCTCTTTGGATCTTCTTTTCATTCATCTTTAAGGACCCTTCAAGAAAATGAGTCTCTTGCAAATGAACCTCCTCATCTTCTTCCTTATTTCTTGGACCAACTTCATGAAGCTCAAGTGGTGATGGGGAAGTTGATCTTATTTATTCTTCAACTGCTACAAGGTATTCATTTTCAGGTTTAATGGAAGTTTGGCTTGCAACAACACTTTCAAAATTGATATCTATGTCGCCAACATAGAGGTGTGAGCACCCATCAGTAGGTACTCCTTCACAGTTCAAGAATCCATCAGTAGATGCTCTTTGGTCCATGTCCATAGTATAATTTGTTTCAGAATTATATTCAATAGTTTCAAGTTACTCTTCTTCCTTCTCATGTGATGTTTTCTCATCTTTTTCAAAGTCATTTGGAAGTGAATTTCGATTCTCTTCATGTAATGCCTTTTATTCTTCACCACCCACAGAAATTTTTAGCTCCTTGGTCTCCTCCCTCCTTGTGCATTGATTATTATTCCTTAATGAGTTCTTATTTGAATTATTTTTTATAAATTCCTTCAACCAGTCATTAAGGTCTTCACAATGAATAGTTTTATGTGCCAATTTGAATGCTTGCTTAACCTTCCTGGACATATCATCACCACATGGATTAATGAATTTATTCAATTCATCTATACCATCCATAAATTCAATAGGTTTCAAGACCATGCTATGATACCACTGTAATGTCCCCTTTTTGGAATTTTATTAAAATGCCCAATTTTCCAATTTTTTCACTTTTTTGGCTCTTGACTAGTTTTGATGTCTAGACCTCCAAATTGACCCAAATGCTTCCAAATTTTCTCTGAAGGTACATGAATGATAATATAACTTCAATTTAATTCTCGTGTATGTTTTGTGACCTCCCAATTACTTCTGCAAACTTGTTTCATGTTCTGTTCAAAGTAGGAGTCTTTACTAACAAATTGGGGCTCCAATTCCCCCTGTGTAATTGCCAAAAATGGCTTCACAAATGATCCCAAAGTCACTTGAATTTATGAAACGAGGATGGGTATGTGTAAGGGAAATTGTTGGATTATCAGGTACCTCCACATGGTATAACCACCGCACCTCTGGGAATATAAAACAAGTGGTTTAACCACCACTCCTGCTGATAGGGCCTTGTGCTGGGATTCAAATGTTCACCAATATCTGCAGGTTTTGGTGTAACGGCAAACCTTAAATTGTATCAGATCATAGGGCTCAGGTTCAATTCCCTTGAGCTACACCAGAGGCGAGGTGTTGGATTATCAGGTACCTCCACATGGTATAACCGCTGCACCTCTAGGAATATAAAACAAGTGGTTTAACCACCACTCCTGGTGATAGGGCCTTGTGCTGGGTTTCAAATGTTCACCAATATCTACAGGTGTTGGTGTAATTGAAAGAATTATAGGCATTTGAAAATTTTCATATGCATCATGGTTCAGTTTGTACAGTCTGTTATGACTCTTTCCAAAACAACCCCCAAGTCACAATTTCGACCCTTGGGGAAAATGCACCAAATCTTCTCCCAATGCAATAAAAATGAGTAAAATGGATTCCAATTATTAAGTACTGAAAATGAGACTTGAAATAAATATTAATTACAATCCATCCATAATAATTTTATCATAGATACATTCCTCCATTCGAAATAATAAGCATTACCATGGCATATATCAAAATGGAGTGGAAATGGTCATTGTTTGCTCATTAAAAGTCATTTTGACATACAAATCTTGGGAATTTAGACTTGAAATTTTTTGAAAATTAAGAATAGAGAATATTTAACTGATTCCAATCATAAATTGACATTTAAATCCTCTCCCAATTCAATCATCAACATTACAATGGTTCACAACAAGATAGTGGGGAAATGACACTATTTCTTCATTGTTCAATATTTTTACATTAATTATTTTGGGTATTTCAATCTAAGAGTATTATAAACATGAAATATATATCATTGAAATCATAACATAAGATACTGATCATTATAATCTTCCCCAAAGAGATCAATAGCTCACCCAAAGCGCAATCCCTCCATTGGCATGAATATGGTGTGAAAACTGGAAATAGTTGAGAGAGAGTGATGCAATAGAAGAATACACATTATTTCCTATAGCTTACACATAAAAATAAGACTCCATTAAAGCTCCATGAAGGACCTGAGTGGCCTTTCCAAACACCAACTAGGATGGGAATCTTTCACCCTCGAAATTGGCTTAAGCAAGAAAACTAGTCATCCACTAGCTCTCACAATTCACAAATGAGAAAAAAATTCTTCTCATGGCTGATCCTTGTATTTTATAAAAATTATTGGTATTATAAGGTTTCAAATCCATCCATAAACCAAATCCAAGTCGAATTGGTGTGGCTGCTCATGCTATTCTATGTGGCCTCCCTCTTCACCTTCTCTCTTCTCCCAAATTTCAGTAGGAGCCTCTTGGCCTTCTCCAACTCCCAATTTCGACCTCCAATATGCTCTATTTAGGCCTGACATGTTAGTATTTCAGCCTTCAGATCTGACTTGGGTCATAACTATCATAGAATCTCCATCATTGGTGTCACAATTGTCATAAATGTAAGGCGAATCTAGCCAAGTGTCCATGAAACTCCCATTTGGCTCTTCCTATCCCATGTAAGTTACAATTCATCCCAAATTAGACCTATGAAGTATATGAAAAATTATATTAACATAATAATCCATAAAAAAACATTAGACTTCCCATATATTCAAATTTGCAAGAGAAAGATACCATTTAACATAGGAATTCTAGCTAGTGTGGGCCCCATAGTTTCCATGTGTCTTCGTGCTCTATTTCCACCTCCATTTTATCTTGTATTTATTTAATAAGATCAATTATTAAATATTTATCCCCTTATAATGTCTAAAAATCATTTATTATCCCCCTTATTCCAAATCTCAAAGCTTCCAGCCCCAACCTAGGAAACTAGTGATTTTCCTCCTTGGCAATTATTTGACTTTTAGCATCCATTTGACAACTTTCATGAATATGGAAAATGTGATTTGGCCATTGTGAACCAATGCCAAATTTGGGACATTGCATGGAACAAATCTTGTTATGGATGGCCCTTCAATTTGTATAATCCTCCTTCTTGTTCTCCAATTACTATTGCATCGTCAATAGTCTTTCCTCTTGACCACATGAGGACTTGGCCATCTACAAATGAAACCCCCATGACTTTTGCATCCAGTTCTGATATGGAGAGGAGATTCTTCTGTAGTCCTAGTACAAACAAGACATCCTTCATTTTCATAGACTTTCCAGAGTCTAGCTTGTAGGATGATTCACCACTACCTTTTATGGGATATTGTTAGTCATCCCCAAGTTTCACCTTATGGGGTGAATTATGCTCGTATAGTTTCTCAAAATATTCCTTGAAACCTATCATGTGTTTGGAAGCCCCACTTTCAATAATCCAATCTTTTCTTCCATGATTGACAGTTCCTGTGAGAGCAGATATCAAAACATATTCTTCTTCACTTGAAGAGTCTTCACTTTCTTGTTTTACGCTCTTTCTGGGAGGATCATCATCCTCAGCAGTGTGAGCATGATGTCTTCTTTTGTAGTTCTTATTCTTCTTGGATCCATTCTTATTCATGGGACAATTTCTATCAAATTGTCCTATTTCATCACATGTATAACATTTGAGTTTGGATGAATTTTTCTGATGAGAATGCTTACCTTGGTGATGATGCTTTTCCCTTCTTCCTTTCTTAGAGTGTACTGTGAGAGCTTTATCTTCACTACCCATATTTTCTTCTCGAGCTGCTATTCGAGCTTCTTCTTATGAAAATTCTTCCCACAGTCCACTGAACTTGACTAACTTCTTCCTAGCACAGATTCCTTGGATGAAAGAATCCCATGAACTAGGGAGACCATTAAAGGTTGTCATCACAATTTCTGCATTCTCCACTTCTTCATATACTGCTTCAAATTGTTCTTTGATCTAGGAGACCCTTGTGAAGTATGACTGGATGGTCTCCTCATTCTGGATCTTCACATTCTTCAACTAGTTCCTTAGAGTCATCTTCCGGTTGATGTTCTTCCTTTCAAACAGTTTGGTTAGGGAATCAAACATAGCTTTAGCTATCTCAAGGGAGGACACCTATGGTATGAGGAAATCCTTGATTGAATCAGCAATAATCCTCCTTTTCATAACCAACTTCTTTTTATGCAAGGCCTTAGCCTCATCTCCCTCTAGAACTGGAACCTCCTCATTGATATAGGATTCCAACTCATTTTCTTCCAAGACCAAGGAGATCCTATACTTCCAGGCTTAGAAGTTATCAGCTCCCTTAATCTTTTCATCAAGCTTGGTATGATGAGACATCTTAACTGAGAACCTCAAATGGAAATACAAAATATTTAGATATTACCAAGTCAAGATGTCGGATCTGGATTAGGAGCAGACTAGGGTTTTTCTTTTCTGGAGTTCTATCCAACCAAATTCTTTGATCTTGATCCCTAACTTCGATTTTGAGGAGTAGATCAATCCAGGCTTGGGCTCACTGAAAAATTCCACTTCTGTGAAAAGCCCTAATTTCTGGAAGCAGTGTCAGGTCCAAAACTGAAAAACCTCAGAATTGGATTCTACTTCGACAGAAAGATGCGTCCTAGGGAGGAGAGTTATTCCAACCTTATTTTGCTGAAAATCTGTGGAGAGAGATCCACAAAGTAGGAATCCCTAGTTCCCGCAGCTGCACAGTGTCTTCTTCTTAGGTTAGCTACAGCTCCATGTTAGATTTTAACATTAAACTAGCATTATATTAGGATCTTTAATTGAGAGAATAACAAGCACAACAATCAAACCAAAGCTACAATGAACACAGTGTTCTTCCTCGGGGAAACCATAAATGGAGAAAACCCCACAACTTCCTCAGAGATAGAATCAACATCAAAGTAAAACCCAAAAACAGTGAGATGATCTCCTGACAGTAGTAACCTTCTTTCTTCCTAGCCCCAGTGTCTTCTTCTTCCTCAGCTATGCGCTACAACTGAGTGTGAGTGAGTGTGTGATAAATAGAGAGGCTAGCTCTCTATTTATACTAATTCTTGACTTGACTAAACCCTAATAGGGCCAACTTCACTAAGTGAGTCTAACAACGCTAGTGCCCCAAAACTGCGGGGACTTTTACCCTTAGACAATAGGAGGGTTACCCACATTGAATTGACATGACTTGTTTAAATTATAGAAAGTCCCGATAGAAACATTGGGGCATGACATGACTCAAGTACATTACAAATACATCCTAGAATAAACATCGGGTTACAATACATAAGAAATACAAGTGAATACATTCCAAAGTTACATTTACATCAACACTAAACTCAAAATGCCCATCATATCTTGATCACATGACAAAGATTCCCTTTACAGGACCTTTTGTCATGTCTAAGGGACACAACGATGTCTCTTGAGCCCCATAGACAAAAATTATGGTATAATACCCTACATATTTGTATTGAACCACATCACAGGAACTAAGAACCATGTCTAGTGTTATAAACTTCAAAAATAGCACCATATCCCACTTCCAAGACAAAGATTCCCTATGGAGGACCAATATGGTGGTTTGGGACCACACATATGGACTATATCTCCATAGTAAAATGCTACAGTGTAAGGTCCTAGATTTTTCATTATACCATGGAATGGTTCTCAATTTCCATCACTAATGTATGCCTCCTCAACTTGTTGGACATATCTCACATCTATGCAAAGGATTCCCTACACAGGCCCTATGCAATGATGTGGATTCCTATGCAAAGAGTATGAGCCCCATAGGAAAATATTCTATCCCAACAGCATGGGTTTTGCTATAAAACGAAGGATTAGTGACCGAGAAGAATCCATGATGTGACGAATCTCAAAATAGCCACCATATCCCTATCATAAGAAAAATTTGGACTAGGGCCTCATGGATGGCATAGGTAGAACCCAAAAGCCGTATGTTATGGACTAAAACTTTGGATCTTCATCCTGTAACATGAATTGGGTCATGAGAACAATCCTTGGTGTACTAAACCTTCAAATGTGATACCACATCATAATCACATGCCAAATATTTCCTATGCATGGGATATGTTGTGATATTTTCAAATGTGATTTAACCACCTTCCCCAAAAGTCCAAATTCTCATGACTTTTAACGAAGGTTTTTTAAAAATCGCCTTAAAAAGGAGCTTTAAGGGGGTTTGATTCAACCCCCCCAAAATATTCATGAAAATTGGTCTTTTGAGGGTGGATTTATCACAACTCCCCCCACAAGTCCAAATTCCCATAACTTTTGGGGGCAACTTTAAAACAACCTCCACCAAAATTGTAATTATAATGCCATTTTGGGGTGGCTTTCAAACAACTGCCCCGAAAAGTCCAATTATTAAGACTTTTGGGGGCGGATTTAAAACACTGCCCCAAATAGTTCATTTATAATTAATTTATGGGGGACATTTAAAACCTTCCTAAAAAATAACCTTTAGGAATGGGTATTTCCAACCCCCCCCAAAAAACAAAGTCCCAAGAATTGTACTTTTAGGGGGTTTAAAACTGCCCCCAAAAGTCCAATTCTAATTTTTTTTTCTTTGGGGGGTGCAGTTTAGAAAAATCATCGCACGGTAAAACAACTTTGAAAAATTCTTTAGGAGGGG